>CM054123.1:122006510-122578039 GCA_028751855.1 Ambrosia trifida
TTTATGAATACATGCCAAACAAAAGCCTATATTCCTTCATATTTGGTAAATGAAACAATATGACAAAATATAGAAAAATGTCAAATCACAAAGACGTAAACTAAAATTAAAACTTATATTCACAGATAAAACTCAAGAGGAGCTCCTTGATTGGCATGCACGTTACCGCATAATCATTGGAATTGCTCGTGGACTTATATATCTTCACCAAGATTCTCGGTTAAGAATCATACATAGAGATCTAAAAGTTAGCAATATTTTGCTTGACATAAATATGAACCCGAAGATATCAGATTTTGGCATGGCTAGAACTTTTGGTGCAGATCAGATAGAGGCAATAACAAACAGAGTGGTTGGCACATAGTGAGATTTATCTACCCTAACCTCACTCCTAATTTAGTTTGTGACTTACATTAAATTGATTCCTCACAGTGGCTACATAGCACCAGAGTATGCCGGAGAGGGTACCTTTTCCATAAAATCAGATGTATATAGCTTTGGTGTATTGATGCTGGAAATCGTGTGCGGGAAGAAAAACAGAGGGTTTGTCCACAATGAACATTTCAACAACCTTATTGGACATGTAAGTTTTGGGACTTTTGGTTTTCAAATGGGAAATTATATAAATGGTAAAAAAAAAAAAAAAACTATGTTGGTTTTCACCAACAATAATTAACCATCTTAGAAAATAACTATCAAAAACCTTTGAAGATTACCCAAAATGAAAACTGCTTTAGTTAATTACTTAGATAGAAATGAGAAGTTTGTTACTTTTCTAGTGCAATTTGTCCTTTTGATAAAAAAAAAAGGAAATGTATGACTAGTGTTCTTTGTAATTGACAGGCATGGGAACTCCATAATGATGGTAGATCTTTAGAGTTAGTTGCCAAGTGCTTAGGTGAATCAATCAATATTTCTCAGGTTCTACGGTCAATTCACGTTGGTTTGTTGTGTGTTCAGCGTGACCCAGTAGATAGACCAACTATGACTAATGTGATCCTAATGTTGGGGAGTGAGGGTCCCTTGCCTTCACCCAATGAACCAGGATTTTACATTGGAAAAACTAAGCAAGATACTACTCAATCGTCAAGCTCCTGTGGAACAAGTTCTGGTAATAAAATCAGCGTTTCAATGTTGAGTGGTAGATAAAGAGAAAGCTGCATGCAGTAAAAGATCAACTTCGAGCCATAAAGCATAATAAATAAGATTATTAAGCACTTCCAATTTGTCAAATGTTGACTAAAATAAGTATAACTTGTATTACTATGTAAAAATGTAAACTTAAATATATCTAACTACTTGTTATGAAATGGACATAGTTTATACACATACTTAAACTTAAGACTTGTTCTTTATTTTTAATGGCCTAGCTATCCAGGGTATCCCACGTATGATATAGGGATGAATACAAAGTTTTCATGTGATGATGATGATGATGATGATGAGGGAGTGATGTTGGTGGCGTGGAGGGGCATCAGCACCCACTTCCTGTATGATCGGATTCGGACAAGATATTAGTATCACGCGCATAATGGATCAAGGGCGGAATCAATGATCCCGTTAGTTGTTATAGGTGAATGTTAATGAAGATGATAATAATTGAGAGCACACACACAATGGGCTGCACTTGATAGAATATGGCAAAAGTTACAAATTGCAAAGGCATGGGGTATTTATCGTTCAGCCTTCATACGCCTAAGACTGCAGGCGTATGGGTTCTTTATACGTGTCCCATGACTAGCGTATGAGGCTTCATATGCCTGTAGTACAATATAAAATTACCAAACTACCCCAAACACTATAATGCAACCCGATATCTCCGCTAGGGACATATCTGAAGGTTGTACTAATAGACTCCCCATTGGACCTATCTAGCTATTTACAAAAACTTCCCAAAAGACAACCACCAAAACACAAACTTCCAATCAGCAACATCTTCAGGCTTCAATGATCTGCAACTTGGACCAGTCACATCCTGAATGTATCTTTTCGGTAGCACAGTACATGACCATCTTCTGAAATCTAATGGCTTGATTTGCGTCTTGATCTTGAAAGTGGATCTGGTTCTTGTTCAGCGTCTTCATATTCAGGCAGGTTCATCAGCCACATTGGATCAAAGACTCTAATCATTCGGCAGATCTTGGGATCATTCTTCAACACAATAACTGCTTCAGTCATCAGATAATCATAGTACTAGAAGATAAACTTGTCCGAAGTTTTGCTCGATCAGCACAAGCGGGATCTTGGTCATGATATCAGGTGGGGTGATCATCTGCTTCCAAATCGGGTTATCAGTGACATGATGAATCTCGTCCGTCCGGTAGCTTTTAGGATACTGCGGCTGAATATAGACCCACCTGGAGCTACTTTCTCTTTTTAAGAAGCCTCTGTACATCTCTAGCGTGCTGTTAGTCTTGATCGGCTTCAGTCTGGCAAGATCATGAACATACCAGTATGGTAGGGACCTGATCTTGTTAACACTGGAAAAGTATAGAATGCCGGTCTCGAAGTTGATCCCTATCGCATTTGCCTGAGCCACGTACATCCAACTCATAATATTACCAGACATGAGATTCCATTTCTTGCTAACCTTCTTATCTTGAATTGGCTCGGGCTTTCTCCTCGAGTACCACGCTTCACAAGCATCTTGAACCCTCTTCTTTATATCTTGGTTCGATTCTAGTTCAGCTTCAAGTGGTTGAGAGTTTAACCACATGTCAATAACATCAAAGTCTTCACGTGTAGGCATAGAGATCTCAACATGAACATGTTCATTCTCTTGAACATACTCCGGATATTCCTCGTCAGTGATGTCTTTGATCTCAATATCATCCAACGGATCATCTTCATTAAACTTTTCAGAATTGTCCGTTGGAATTACTTATTCATAAGTGAGACCAATGATTTGGGCAACCTCTTCTTTTGATGGCTCTGGAGGTATTTCACCTTCCTCCGGGTCCATGTACGGCTTTGTCACTAGGTCCGGTCATCATTAGTGAAAAACATGTTATAGAAAGCATGCGTCCATTCAAGTGGCACATCTTTTGACGCTACGACTTCCTAGAATAACCGAAGATCCTCTTCGGTTGGACTTGGTTGCGAGGAAGATTCTGCTACACCAGTCTTACCACATTTATCCTCATCTTTCTTTGCACGTCTCTCCCTAAACCATGCATTGGCTGTTTTAGTTTTCTTGGCTTTAGCACGACCATCACTACCTGGATCCTCCTCATCGTCCTAGATATATCCTTCCCTGATTCGTGATCATCATCATCATCTTTATCATCTTCCTCATCATCACTAACAACACAATCATCGCCATCATCTCCATTACTAAACACAAGTCTCTTGTGCTTGTTGAAGTGTCTGTCAACTCGTTTCTTCAACTTCTGGTTTTCAAACTCAACAATGGAAAGACGGTTCCTTGTTTCATCATGAGATTCTCTTAACAAGCGAATCTCTTGCTCATTGTTGGATAGCTTGAGCATCGCAACATCAAGTCTTGCAGATAGTCTTATGTTCTCTGACCGAGTTTCATTGATGATGGCCAGGAACTGGCGATCTCGCAGTTCTGATTCAGCTATCCACCACTGGTTCTCCAGATTTTGAGCAACCTGCATGTGCAACATGCTCACCAGGCTGTTAATCCGAGACTGGAGTGATGGACCAGCTGATGTGGTTGGAACATGTGATATGGAAAAAATGAATGGTGCTTGTTCAGTAGGTTGGGAGGTTTGAAACTGAGGGACTCTTATTTCATATAATAATCTCTAAAGCTTAGAGTCGATTGATGGTTCAGATGTGGTAGTTGCTAGAATAAAAGCTGCAACTCAGACTGACTCGGTGAAGATTGTAGTTCTTCCAATGGATGGTGTGGGAGTGGATGTTGTGGTTTCAGAGGTTTTGGTTGCTGATTTGGTGGCTCTGGTTTTTCTGGATTGGGATTTTCTGGTTGCTTTGGTTTGTTCGGGTTGGGTTGTTGATGATGTTGGTTCTTGGATTGTGACTGATTTCTCCGTAGCAGCTTTCTTTCTATGCTTCGGTAGTCTTACCATCAAGGATCCGTTCGAACTAGCAGTAGCATGTTTTCTGGTAGGTCGTTCTTCCTCTAGTTCGGCGTCCAATTCATCAATACTCACCCTATATTCAGGATCTGCTCGTTTTGTTGTTTCTTTCTGCAACGCCTCACGTTCCTGTAGGGTCTCATGTTTGCGGGTCTGCCTCAATTTCTCCAATTGTTTCCATTCTTTGACAATCTTGGCAAGAGCTCTGACTTCTGGATCTTCTACTTCTGCATCCTCACTGTCAGACTCATTTCCAGATGGTTGAGTTGCTTGTACCTTCTTTCAACTGATAATTTTGACTTTAGAAGCTATACCCTTTCCTTTATCAAGTCTGGGTCTAGATGATTCTGCTTCAACAATAGTTGGTGAGGCTGGTTCACACGCAACTACAACACTAGATTTAGGTTCAGATGCTACAGACATTGGTTCAGAAACAAACGGGACCTCATGGGTCGGTGAAGGTCTAAGGAGATCCCCTTGAGAAGCTTCACAGCCTCATCACCTCCTGCATGTCCTTCTTCATCATTATCATCATCATTGTCTTCATCAGATACTTGATCAACTACTTCAACATCAGTGTCACAATCTGCATTTCTCCAGTTATTCTACGGTGGTTCTGGATAGTTGACTAGAGCGATGTGACCAATGATCCTCTTGAAAGGTGGTTCTATGCTCAATTTGTAAGTTTTCATCCTTGACATTCCCAAGTCGTTCATGTCTTCCAGCTTCATAATATCTCTCTGTACCTTTGGAAGATCTGGAATCTAAGCAACAAATATCATCTGCAAGAACATTGGATACATTCTCCTTCAAATGCTGGAAGATCATAGCCGAGAAGTTGAACAGTTTGTTCAAAATCAGGGCCACCATTGCTAAACATATTGTCTCCTTGGCTGAATCAAAACTGCTAATTCTTGTGCTATTACAGTGAATCAGGATATGCTTTACGTATCGGTACTAACAGCATAATCCTGACTTCAACAACATAGAGTGTTTAATGGTCTCAGCATACTTGAGCATCTTGTAATTGAAATGCAAAGTTTCCCGAATGTTTTTTTGAGATACCGCTATTTCCCAAAACTACTTTTGATGGCTCTAATACAGAGTGTAGTGAGTGGAAATGGCATAAAAGATTCTTGATCATCGGAACAAATTGATAACATTTGCATAATCGGCATGTGTTCCTTGAATTCGGGTCCAGATACACGACTATGTTGTGTTTGAGGCCAATAATAAACTCCATATCTGCACATGCTAATACACACAACATAAGAACATCAAAAATGGCTTAAAATGATCAAAATGACAAAATCGCAAAAGAATTGATGTGCAGGCTGATGCATCTGGTTTTAGTAATTAAAAATGTGTCATTTTTCTCGGTGCCAAAAACTTGATGGGTTAACTCCAAAACATTGGTTTTGGGAAAAAGACTTATTTTTACTAAACCTTTAAACAAGTTTTAAATTTATAAGTAAACGATAAATACTTAGAAACTAAAACCAGCACATAGGCAGAGAACCTGATGTGTATAGTATTGTAAGGTCAAAGAGGATTGACAAGCCAGTACAAAACTTTGTCTTTCATCCCACTACTAGAAAAATACCCTTTCTTGACATTCTTTTTATGATATACCCCTATTTAATGACATGCAAAAGTGTATGTCATAAAAAAAATGTCATCTTTGATAAAAACTAATAAATTCTTGACGCTTTTTTCTGAGTGTCAATAATTTTCCGTCATAAATTAAAAAAGATGACGTTAAACAAATTTGAGTGTCATGATTTTATGTCACAAAAATTTCAAATTCCCTCCACTCTCTTGCTCTCCTTCCCATAAACCCTCCCCCTCCCTCTCTCTTCTCTCTCTCTCTCTCTCTCTCAACAAAACATCTGCTCTCATTCCCTCAAAACACACAATCCCCATTCCCTCAAAACACAATCCCCATTCCCTCAAAATACATCACAATCAGAAATCAATCGTGGGATAGAGAAGAGAAGAGAATAACCTAACGAACGCTATTATTGTCCGTGTACATCACCATTATCGTACATCGAAGCTCTATACATCACCTAACGAACGCCATTATCGTCGCTTGAAGAAAGCCCTAATGAACACCATTATCGTCAGTTTAACACCATCGAAGCTCTATACATCACCATCAAAGCTCTGTACATCACCATTGAAGCTCTGTTACTCTTGTCGAAGCTTGTGAAGGTAAACCTAATTCAGTTGAGAGTGTATTGTTTTTTTATTGTGTGATTTCACCATTGAAGCTCTTACTTTGGTTGAAGCTCGATTATTAACATCAATCTATTTGGTTAAACCATTGTTTAACTGTTATTATTGCTTAATAGTATAGAGCTTAGGTTTATTAAGTTCTAATATTGCTTGATTGTTACTATTTCTGAAATGTAAAGAGCTTAGGGTTGCTGGATTATGAAGATCTATACTTTGGTTTCTGACATGAACTCGTACATGGTTTTTTTAATTGTAACTAGGTGGTTCCTCACCCGCGCGTTGCGGCGGGGATCCAACATGTTCAGAACCGGGGGGATTCAGTCAGTATTTTTTTGATTTATTACGATACAGTGCTGGAACTGGGACAGTATCAGCTCGACTAGTTACAAAGTTGTGATTAGATTAAATGTGTTACTGACTACACTCTATTATATGTGTTGATGCATAAGTACTTGCAACCTTTTATATCTTAATCTTATAATCTTTTCATGTATAACATCTAAAGGTATTGTATTATTAATACTTGTAAATATATAGCTTTGCAAAAATTTCATATGTAGAAATATCATTTGCAGAGTTGTGGAAATGTTTGAAGGATTGGATGGAGAAACTTTTTTTTTTTTGTGCTCAATGGTTTTATAGGCCAAAGACACGGTAATTTTGTTTCACCAGATCCGCAAATTTCACTATATGTTTTGTTGGTGTACTTTGCTCTAATACCATTCTTGATTTCCATTTCAGGTCATTCAGGCTTGTTCTAATCTCATTGATGATAAGCGTATCTTTCTATCTGAAATAAAGGATGACAATCCTCTCGACTGTCTTGTAGAAAAGCTTAAAATAGTGCAGGTTCCTTTAGATGTAAGAATTTGCTTTTGAACCTTTGAGAATTGGAAACGAGTATGCTATTGTTTATAACATGCCACTTAAAACTTTTGTTGGGTTCTCCAGGTGGATGTGGCTACTAAGAGAGCTATGCTTGATTGCTTTCTAATGGAGACTATTATTATGACATGTCATATTTGGTACCATTTTCAGCTTACCAAAACTTACCACCTGGTAACTATTAAATCAATTTTATTGTATACTTGGTATGTTCAAGGGACCCAATATCTTATGAGTTTGATTCTAATGTTGCTGTCACCAAGGTACCCAAAATTATCAAATATGTTATGATTCCACTAAGTTTTTTTGTTTAGTATTTTTATGAAACTTCTAGCTGCTATTAATGAAGTTGTGGTTACATAAACTTTCGGATCTGATTCCGGTTCTGATGCTGGAGGATGGTCTGACATAAGGTAAGAATCATGGAAAATAACTTCATGTCAATTTTTATGTTGATTTTTGATTTTCGATTATGATGGTTTGTGTTTTCTCTATTTCGTTTTCATGTAAAGTGAATGGGCAACAGCCGAGAGGGACTCCTAGAGGGCTGATTTCTCTTAAAGTATAGCTCTAAGCAGGTGCAAGCTTTCTAACTCACTGATCTTTCATAGTCCATCATTAGATTAAAAGTGTTAATGTAAAACTCATTTAAAATCAGCAATGGTTTACAATAAAATACTCGTAATATGAACATGCTTGCAATTGGTTAATTTGGTTGTTTAATAGTTATTACTATAACATTTGGTCTTCAAAGGAACTTCCGAAGTCGACCGGTCTCAATTTCACTACATGATTTTAGAATGAATGCTGGACAATTAGGTGTACAAATCAAGATGGTTATGTATATTAACAACAAGTGTTGGATAACTAGACCTCCTTTTATGGTAGCTTACTTTGTCCAAATCAAAATAATATGATAATGTAGTTTAATGTTTTAAAAAGACCAAGCATAAACTTTCTGGATGAGCCTACATTTGCAAAAAAGAATGGAAAGACCCAATGATTTATATAAGGCTGTGACCATATGCTTTTTTACAACTGAACAAGATAACATATTTCTTACAAAACTAATAGTCTACTTTATGGATTTAGTGTAATATGCTCAAGAAAATTGCCTTGGCTTGCATGTTGCAACCAATTCATCCAATGTGCAGCTTCAAAACAAGATACTACTGTTTGTTGAAAGTATTTTAATTTCTTGTTCCACATCTGATTAAAGGTGGTTTGATTTGCAAATTAATTCATTTTTTGTTGTTTTATAATTACATTGTGAAGTAATTGTCTGTTTGAGGAGGTTATAATATGCATTTGAAATTTGAATACAAATGTAACCCGTTGGAGATACGTGAAAGCTATCATAACCCATTAATTTGTAAACGGGTCATAGTTGTAACTATGAACCCTTTGTATGTCCTTTGTATTGGCAGAAATAAATAATAGAAAAAGAGCTCCAAGCAAAATAAACGTAGCGATGCGTTGTGATTTATGTAAAATAATTGGCCGGCCTCGACTAATGTATTAATTTTATTGTTGTCTCAGGTTGGGGGAGGAGCGGATCATTACGGGGATGAGGAAATGGATGTCGTACGCGAAGAATGGTCTATGTCGCGACATTTATTTTCAAATGATCGAAACTTGTTTGAAGGCATTGTAACGTCGATACAATATATTTTTGTAAACGTTAAACGTTGTCTCGGATTAGTTTGTAATTAGATAAATATGGATTATATAATGAAATGGTGTTTTTGTTATTAGTTTGCTAATTATTTTGCATATGATAAAATGACAATAAATCCAGGAGGGTAAATATGTAATTTTACAGGAATTTTGTTTTTTAGATTAAAAAATTATGACACGCAAAGAACGTCATAAAATTCTGTCATAAAAATGTGTCATTAAAAAGTGTCATAAAGCGTGTCAATAAATGTTGTCATAAATGTGTGTCATAAACAGATGACACGCGAAAATATGTCATGTTAAATTTATGACACCGCCATCCTTGACATTCTTTTCCCTGTCATCAGACCCCTTTCTTGACACGCAATGCGTGTCAAGAAAGGGCTTTTTTCTAGTAGTGTCCTCTAAATGTTTTGATTAAGTTGTTGAAGTAGAAGATCACTTATGTTCTGAAGAAGCTAATAACAAATTCCTGAAGAGTAAACAATCAGATGTTCTGAAGATGAACTAGACAGACATCTGAAGAATAACTCCTGAAGACAAACTACTACTTATCAGAAGTTTGTCACTCATCAGCACTTCCTTAGAAGCTTCCCACAGCCTTTGATCTTCAGCATTTTTGTTTTATATTAGTTTAAGTTACTTTATGAATAAGTTGTGTACATGTTGCAGATACTACATCCTGTTGTGGTGTTATTATAATCATTTGTATACTTCCTATGTACGTACTATTAGTCTATAAATAGATGGGTTCATCCCCTCTATTTTAGACAATCTTTTGCAGTAACATTTCATATATATATTTTGAGAATCATTCATTGCTTTTACTATTTTATTTACTCATTTCTTTGATTCTCATTTACTACTTTAGTGCATTAACTGAGGGGAATTAATAACTCCTGTTAAAAGTGAAATCTTAACTTAGAACACTCACTTATACTTATTCCGCTGTGCTAAACACTTTGATAAATCCTAGCAAATGTTCTTAATAAGAATCTGTTAACAAGTGAGGTACTGATCCAACAAGTGTAGATTTCTAGGGTAAATACCGAGTATCGTATTCCAAAGAACACACTTTCCCCTACTCAACCTTTTATCACATTAACTAATCGGGTTTTAAAAAGAAAATAAATGTCACACCCTCAAAATCCACTTGCGGAGTTTTACCGCGAGGCGCATGACAAACCAGGATCCAAACCAACGATCACAATAAACAAGTCTAAAATGAATTAAAATGCAATTTCAAAACACAGTTTAAAATCCCGTTTACAGCGGAAGCTTATTCAAAACATTATTCAAAATAATAAACCAATGTTAATTGTTGTAAGACCATGCAACCCTAACATAGACGCCGTGCAGACGCGTGCGTCCTAGTCCAGTCGTGCTACCTTAGCGACCTGAGAAAACATGTAAAAGTTTACGTCAGCACAAAAATGCTGGTGAGTTTACAGGTTTGCAGTTCAAGTACCAAGTCCACCTGTCCATACTATAACAAATAGAAAACCAGTATACGCTAGCTAGGCGTACGTTTTGTTACTACCACGATTGGAAAACCATTACTAACTCGAATACCAAAAGTATGCCCGATGTATGTTCCTGTTGTTCCTGTTGTTCCTGTTTGAGACAATATGCACCCGCCGACCCTCCAAGTCGACGGGCGGGGTTGGTCACTCCCAATAGCGCTATTCACATTTCCCCGTTGTGCAAACCCGCACATTCATGGTTCCCCCCGGGACTTCCAAAGATCGTGTAGTACACAGTGTAAACCCATAGTATGACAGTAGTTCCCAAATATAGTTTTAACACATGTTTTCTCCCCCGAAAGTATAAACCAGTTTAAAAGAGGGGCCGTAAACTCACCTTAAGTTCCGTTACTCCTTAACCCGAGTAAACTCAGCTGCTATGTTAGTCCCGTAAAGCGGCGACCTAACATACGACAGTTACAAGTACTTAGACTAATAACCCGCAGGTTAATTAGTCCCTAGATGTCCAGACCATAACCAAGTTCGTTTGAAAACACCGTGACTGTTAAACCAACCCAAAGTACAAGACTCGACATCCCATTGGTGACCCGAGACTCCCCGTGTTATGTTTACGCTCCAAAACATACAATAACGCAAGTACACTTAACATACGTTATCGCACAACAAGTTATAGCACATAGTTCACGTATCACCGAATTACATCCAAACATATGTTACCAAGTTACCATATATGTTACGAGGTTCCTAGCATGTTTCTACATGTTAAATCGGGTCTCGGAATGCTAATTTACACATACAGCAGCAGTACACGCGATTAGGAAAAGTCAACTAGTGATTAGGAAAGTCAACTAGTGATTAGAAGCCCTATTCGCCCCTACTATAGGCGAGTAGGGGCTACTCCCCTTTATTTCATGCGATTAGGGGCTACTCCCCTGAACTTACTAGTGATTAGGGCTAATCACCTGAACTTACTAGTGATTAGGGCTACTCGCCTGAACTTACTAGTGATTAGCCTTCTACTCGCCACTTTATAGGCGATTAGCACCTCTACTCGCATGACTATGGGCGATTAGCACTGCTACTCGCCTGTAGTCATGCTGTTCCGGTTTTTCGCGCGTTTAACGCTCCAAATCAGATCCAGAGCGTGTGTAACTACCCAATATCATCCCAAACACTATCCTAGACATGTTTAACCCAAAACCCTTCGTTCAACCTCGTAAATCAGTCCTGCATGCAACCAAAGCAATCCAAACACCATTCACATAGCATGCAACATTCAATTAACGCATGTAATCATAACCCTATAATCCAATTACTGAGATTTCTATCATCATACTAACAATATAAATTCTGACCTAGCATGATAACACATCAAAACATCATCAAGATTCATAAAAATCCTATCTTTCTAATCATACATACCCATAACGCATGTTTATTAGTTATAATCCGATTAACAACCCTTATTGACGATTTTCAGAAAGCTTTTTCGTTTATGAACAGGTCTGGACCATTAGGGATTGATTAAAAACGTTTACAAAGTGTTATGGATGAGAATCAAACCTTGGAATTGTAAAAGAATGATGGTTAGACCTTGAAACCTTGTGTTTTTGATCAAAATCGCCTTCCAGAGGTTGTTTAAGTGTTTGGGGCGGTTATGGGACGACTAGGGTTGATATTAGGGAGTTTAGGAGGTTAAGTATTGTATTTATAGGCGTTTCTAGTCGTTCCAGCACGTTACATGCGATTGTGCAGCAGTTCAGGCGATTAGGGCTTGTAATCGCCTGAAAGTTCTAGTGATTAGGGCCTACTCGCCCTTATGTATACACGAGTAGGGCCTACTCGCCCTTAAGGGCTCCCTACTCGCCTCCCCTATAGGGGAGTAGACCTCCTACTCGCCTATAGGGTTTGGCCTTGTGTGTTTTGCGCGTTAAACCCCGTTTTAACATATGTTAATGCATATTCATGTACCGACAAGTCACATAATGATTGTAAACACATAACACAAGTAAATACACATATTTACACTCGTTCACCAATTCCCGGGACTCAAGACTCGTACGTTCCGTATGCCCTGACGATCCTACAAATCGTCACCGTTTGTACACTTGGTTAAGGACCGACATCTAACGAACCTCTAGACCAACATCCAATGATCTTCTAGACTAACCAATAGTTCCCGAACCATATCCCGACTTAACTAACCCAGTTAAGTACAATATACGCGTGACTCGCTAAGGTAGACTTTCATCTAGACAACGTTGTTAACCAGAATTTGCCAGGTGTCACATCATCCCCACGTTAAAAGAATTTTCGTCCCGAAAATTTGTACAAGTACAGAAAGAACAAAAGAAATAACGAAGGAAACAAGCAAAAGGTAGAAACCAAAAGAGAGAGATTTACCCGAGTTGTCACATCATCCCCACGTTAAAAGGAATCTCGACCCGAGATTCATTCAGCTGCCGAAGAGACATGTCTCGACTCGAACGCTTCCTTAGGAAAGAGGTGAGGATACTTAGACTTCATCTGATCCTCCCGTTCCCATGTATATTCCGGTCCCCGGTTCGAGTTCCACCGAACCTTAACGATACGAATCTTGCTGTGACGTAGGCTACGAATCTTGTAATCAAGGATCTCCACAGGTTCTTCCACAATCCGAAGACGATCATCAACCTTGATCTCTTCTAGTGGAACGATGAGAGACTCGTCAGCCAGACACTTCTTCAAGTTTGACACGTGAAAGACGTTATGTACGTTACCGAGCTCCGTCGGTAAATCAAGTCGATATGCCACCGGCCCAATCCGTTCCAGGATCGTAAATGGGCCGACATATCGCGGCTTAAGTTTGACACGCTTCCCAAAGCGTATGACGCCCTTCCACGGTGAGACTTTTAGAAGTACCTTGTCATTGACTTGGAATTCCAGTGGTTTGCGACGCTGATCAGCATAACTCTTTTGCCGGTCCCGTGCCGCCGCCAACCGATTTCGAATCTGTACGATCTTTTCCGAAGTTTCGTACACTAGTTCAGGCCCAGTGAGTTGACTCTCACCCACTTCAGCCCAACAAAGAGGAGAACGGCATTTCCGTCCGTACAGTGCTTCGAACGGAGCAGCCTTGATGCTCGTGTGATAACTGTTGTTGTACGAGAATTCTACCAACGGCAGATGAGCTTCCCAACCCTTGCCAAAATCGATCACACATGCCCGCAGCATGTCTTCTAAAGTTTGAATCGTACGCTCACTCTGACCGTCAGTCTGTGGATGGTAAGCCGTACTCATGTCTAGTTGTGTACCCAAAGCTTTGTGCAAAGACTTCCAGAAGTGAGAAGTAAAATGGGAGTCACGATCCGAGATAATAGAAACTGGTACCCCGTGCTTAGAAACAACTTCTTTCAAGTAAAGACGAGCCAAACGATCCATGGTGTCGGTCTCCTTAATAGCAAGAAAATGGGCTGATTTCGTCAACCGATCGACAATCACCCATATCTTGTCATTCCCGCTTGGTGACTTAGGAAGTTGTGTGACAAAATCCATAGTAACCCGTTCCCATTTCCATTCCGGAATTTCAGGTTGTTGCAGGAGGCCCGACGGTTTCTGGTATTCCACCTTGACCTTAGCACAGGTCAAGCATTTGCTCACGTATGAGGCTATGTCCGACCTCATGTTTGGCCACCAGTAAAGCACCTTCAGATCTTGGTACATCTTATCCGAACCAGGATGAATAGAATACCGGGACTTATGAGCCTCATCAAGAACAAGCTCCCGTAGTCCCCCGAATAAAGGAACCCATATGCGTTCTGCGAAGTAGTGCAGGCCATCAGGCCTTCGCTCTAGGTGCTTGTCGGCACCGTGCATAGTTTCAGCTTTAAGGTTTTCCTCCTTCAAAGCTTCCAATTGGGCAGAACGGAGTTGATCAGGTAACGACGAATGGATAGTGAGCTGCAACGCCCGAACGCGACGAGGTTTAGAAGATTCCTTCCTGCTCAAGGCGTTTGCTACAACATTCGCCTTACCAGGATGGTACTTAATAGCACAATCATAATCGTTCAAAAGTTCAATCCAGCGACGCTGCCGTATATTCAAGTGTTGTTGGTCGAAAATGTGTTGGAGACTCTTGTGATCGGTGTAGATGGTGCATTTGGTACCGTACAAGTAATGTCTCCAAATTTTCAACGCGAATACCACGGCACCCAACTCCAAGTCATGAGTTGTGTAGTTCTTCTCGTGCACTTTGAGTTGACGAGAAGCATACGCAATCACTTTCTCGCGTTGCATCAACACGCAACCGAGTCCATGAATGGAAGCATCACAGTAAACAACAAAATCATCAGGACCCTCAGGTAAAGACAAAATAGGAGCAGAACACAGTTTAGACTTTAGTTCCTCAAACGCGGACTCTTGTGATTCACCCCAGTCGAACTTCCTATCCTTCTGAGTGAGAGTGGTGAGGGGTTGAGCAATCTTCGAGAACCCCTGAATGAAACGACGATAGTAGCCCGCAAGGCCTAGGAATTGCCGCACCTCAGTTGGCGTCTTTGGTGCTCCCCAGTCCTTGATAGCTTCGATCTTAGCTGGATCGACATGAATCCCTAGTTCATTAACCACATGTCCTAGGAATTGAACTTCGCGTAACCAAAAGTCACACTTTGAGAACTTGGCGTAAAGTTGTTCCCGTCGCAAGAGTTCCAAGACTAACCGCAGATGTTCCCCGTGTTCGGTCTCGTTCTTGGAGTAGATCAGAATGTCATCGATAAACACAATGAAAAACTTGTCCAGATACGGTTTACAGACGCGGTTCATCAAGTCCATGAAAACCGCCGGTGCGTTCGTGAGACCGAAAGGCATGACCAAGAATTCGAAATGGCCATAACGTGTTCGAAAAGCAGTTTTTGCAACGTCAGCCTCCCTGACGCGCAGCTGGTGATAACCGGACCTCAAGTCGATCTTGGAATAATAACTAGAACCCTGAAGCTGGTCGAATAGATCATCGATACGTGGAAGAGGATAACGGTTCTTGATGGTCAACTTGTTCAGTTCTCTGTAGTCTACGCATAATCGGAAACTCCCATCCTTCTTCTTAACAAATAAAATCGGGGCTCCCCAAGGGGAAGAACTTGGCCGGATGAAACCCTTGTCTAAGAGCTCCTGTAACTGACTAGACAATTCCTGCATCTCGGGAGGTGCAAGACGGTAGGGGGCCCGAGCAATAGGAGCAGCCCCCGGTACAAGATCAATACCGAACTCGACTTGACGATGAGGAGGAAGACCAGATAAATCATCAGGAAAAACATCAGAAAACTCGCGTACCACCGGAATGTCGTCAATCTTCTTCTCATCACTAGTGGAAACAGATAAGAGCGCCAAAACGGCTGGATAACCCTTTCGAAGACACTTAAGGGCTTTCATGCTAGAGATGATGTTTAGCGAAACACCACCCTTGATACCGTACACAGAAAGAAATTCTCCATCAGGGAGAGGAATCCGAATAACCTTATCGTAACAGACGATCTCCGCGCGATACAAAGATAACCAATCCATTCCTACCACAACGTCAAAACTACCCAAAGGTACCGGCATAAGGTCGATGGGAAACGATAAACCCGACAACTCTAACTGACACTCCCGAAGAACACTAGTAGCTTCAATCGTTTTACCGTCAGCCAACTCAACAATATACTTGGTCTCTAATGGTACAGATACTACATCTAGCAGTCGACTAACATTCATGGATACAAAACTCTTGTCGGCACCAGAATCAAACAACACGCTAACAGAGTGATTATTGAGAAGAAACGTACCGGTGACTGTATCAGGGTCCTGCCTAGCCTCAGCAGCTCCAATGACGAAGGCACGTGCATTTCTGCCGCCGCCCCCGTTGTTCCCATTCCCGTTGTTTCCACCCTGTTTCAGTTTTGGGCAATCCTTCTTGTAATGCCCAGTGTCACCACAGTTGTAGCATCCTTGTTTCCCTGTAGTACCCTGAGTAGTCGGAGCTGAACTGTTGGTCGGAGCCTGAGTCGATGGAAGTGTAACCCGACAATCTTTAGCATAGTGGCCTGTTCGCTGGCAGCGGTGACAACGGTTACTGTCGCAGTTCCCTTGGTGATGGCGTCCACACTTGTTGCATTTGGGCAGTTTTCCCGCATAACCACCCTGCTTATTACCCGAAGACGATGAACCCCCATTATCAAACCTTTTACCCTGCTGTGCAGACCCAGACCCTTTCCCGTCATTTTCCCACTTGCGCTTATTGTTCTCTGGAGCCTTAGCAGTCGAACCTTTCGCAGGCAAAATCCCCTCATTCACCTTTAAATTGGTCATCCTATGGGCCGATCGAACTACCTCCGCATAAGTAGGATGATTCCCAGCAGCCACTAACCCTGCAATTTCCGGCACTAACCCCGAGACATAGTGTTCAATCTTACGATATTCTGGCACGTGCAGATCGGGACACAGCACGGCCAACTCATTCCGTCTCACAGTATACTTCTCGATTTCCGATCCAGTCATCTTGAGGTTCCATACCTCATGTTCCAGCTTCTGTACCTCTTCTCTCGGGCAATACTCCCGCTTCAGCAACTGCACAAAATTCTCCCATGGCATAGCATATGCCTCCCCAATACCCATGTTCTGGGTGATGCCATTCCACCAAGTCAATGCCACGTCCTGAAACAACGCAGCAGAATATTTCACCCGATCCTCTGGGAGACAGTTACACATCAGAAATACCGACTCCACTTTCTCCAACCACCTAAGCAAACTGACCGCACCCTCGGTGCCAGAGAATTCCTGGGGCTTGCAGTCCCGGAACATCTTGTAGGTGCACATGGGTGGGGGTGGGTCAACAGGACCACCTGAAATGAAACGTATGAGAAACCACGAAATACGTAAACAAGGATCACCAATGAGGCAAAGAAAATGGATAAAACAACTTACCACCACCGTTGTGCCCTAACTGAAAGGCAGCCTGGAGCAAGTTGTTCAGATCAGCCTGTGACAGGTTAATACCTCCACCACGACCACCAGCACCACCACGACCACCACCACGTCCACCATTGCGACCACCTCCTCGTCCTCCACGCACTCCAGACATGATTCTGGCAGAAAGAACGAGAAAATTTAGTTTCGCAGTTAAAGGTAACCACTAATGTTCACAAGATCAAAGCTAGATCCAATCCAGGACTATCCCCTCAAACCCAGAGCTCACTAGTGCTTCCATGCATTTCGTTTTATGATTTTGTGTGCACCCAAAATGATAAAACGCTCTACATGGTCCTCCTAGTGTTCTCCTAGTTCAAAGTTCAAATCACCGAACATAGACTCTTAGCTATACACCGCAATACTACGGTAGTTCATGACAAGTGTTTCTATTGGAGTGCGAAAGGGAGATGTCCGAGCCTTGGACAAATCTCAAGGGCACACGAGTTACTCCAACAGACCACACTGCCTAGAAAACAAGTAACCCAATCTAAGATAGAACGGATGATGTAACGTAGAAAGACCAATGATTTAGAGACACCCCGACAAGACCATACGTAACCCACTATAACGTTTAGTACCATGTGATCGTCTAGTGTGTGCGACTCGGCTATAGACTAGACTCTACATGCAGTCCTAGTTCACTATAACCATTGGCTCTGATACCAATCTGTCACACCCTCAAAATCCACTTGCGGAGTTTTACCGCGAGGCGCATGACAAACCAGGATCCAAACCAACGATCACAATAAACAAGTCTAAAATGAATTAAAATGCAATTTCAAAACACAGTTTAAAATCCCGTTTACAGCGGAAGCTTATTCAAAACATTATTCAAAATAATAAACCAATGTTAATTGTTGTAAGACCATGCAACCCTAACATAGACGCCGTGCAGACGCGTGCGTCCTAGTCCAGTCGTGCTACCTTAGCGACCTGAGAAAACATGTAAAAGTTTACGTCAGCACAAAAATGCTGGTGAGTTTACAGGTTTGCAGTTCAAGTACCAAGTCCACCTGTCCATACTATAACAAATAGAAAACCAGTATACGCTAGCTAGGCGTACGTTTTGTTACTACCACGATTGGAAAACCATTACTAACTCGAATACCAAAAGTATGCCCGATGTATGTTCCTGTTGTTCCTGTTGTTCCTGTTTGAGACAATATGCACCCGCCGACCCTCCAAGTCGACGGGCGGGGTTGGTCACTCCCAATAGCGCTATTCACATTTCCCCGTTGTGCAAACCCGCACATTCATGGTTCCCCCCGGGACTTCCAAAGATCGTGTAGTACACAGTGTAAACCCATAGTATGACAGTAGTTCCCAAATATAGTTTTAACACATGTTTTCTCCCCCGAAAGTATAAACCAGTTTAAAAGAGGGGCCGTAAACTCACCTTAAGTTCCGTTACTCCTTAACCCGAGTAAACTCAGCTGCTATGTTAGTCCCGTAAAGCGGCGACCTAACATACGACAGTTACAAGTACTTAGACTAATAACCCGCAGGTTAATTAGTCCCTAGATGTCCAGACCATAACCAAGTTCGTTTGAAAACACCGTGACTGTTTAACCAACCCAAAGTACAAGACTCGACATCCCATTGGTGACCCGAGACTCCCCGTGTTATGTTTACGCTCCAAAACATACAATAACGCAAGTACACTTAACCTACGTTATCGCACAACAAGTTATAGCACATAGTTCACGTATCACCGAATTACATCCAAACATATGTTACCAAGTTACCATATATGTTACGAGGTTCCTAGCATGTTTCTACATGTTAAATCGGGTCTCGGAATGCTAATTTACACATACAGCAGCAGTACACGCGATTAGGAAAAGTCAACTAGTGATTAGGAAAGTCAACTAGTGATTAGAAGCCCTATTCGCCCCTACTATAGGCGAGTAGGGGCTACTCCCCTTTATTTCATGCGATTAGGGGCTACTCCCCTGAACTTACTAGTGATTAGGGCTAATCACCTGAACTTACTAGTGATTAGGGCTACTCGCCTGAACTTACTAGTGATTAGCCTTCTACTCGCCACTTTATAGGCGATTAGCACCTCTACTCGCATGACTATGGGCGATTAGCACTGCTACTCGCCTGTAGTCATGTTGTTCCGGTTTTTCGCGCGTTTAACGCTCCAAATCAGATCCAGAGCGTGTGTAACTACCCAATATCATCCCAAACACTATCCTAGACATGTTTAACCCAAAACCCTTCGTTCAACCTCGTAAATCAGTCCTGCATGCAACCAAAGCAATCCAAACACCATTCACATAGCATGCAACATTCAATTAACGCATGTAATCATAACCCTATAATCCAATTACTGAGATTTCTATCATCATACTAACAATATAAATTCTGACCTAGCATGATAACACATCAAAACATCATCAAGATTCATAAAAATCCTATCTTTCTAATCATACATACCCATAACGCATGTTTATTAGTTATAATCCGATTAACAACCCTTATTGACGATTTTCAGAAAGCTTTTTCGTTTATGAACAGGTCTGGACCATTAGGGATTGATTAAAAACGTTTACAAAGTGTTATGGATGAGAATCAAACCTTGGAATTGTAAAAGAATGATGGTTAGACCTTGAAACCTTGTGTTTTTGATCAAAATCGCCTTCCAGAGGTTGTTTAAGTGTTTGGGGCGGTTATGGGACGACTAGGGTTGATATTAGGGAGTTTAGGAGGTTAAGTATTGTATTTATAGGCGTTTCTAGTCGTTCCAGCACGTTACATGCGATTGTGCAGCAGTTCAGGCGATTAGGGCTTGTAATCGCCTGAAAGTTCTAGTGATTAGGGCCTACTCGCCCTTATGTATACACGAGTAGGGCCTACTCGCCCTTAAGGGCTCCCTACTCGCCTCCCCTATAGGGGAGTAGACCTCCTACTCGCCTATAGGGTTTGGCCTTGTGTGTTTTGCGCGTTAAACCCCGTTTTAACATATGTTAATGCATATTCATGTACCGACAAGTCACATAATGATTGTAAACACATAACACAAGTAAATACACATATTTACACTCGTTCACCAATTCCCGGGACTCAAGACTCGTACGTTCCGTATGCCCTGACGATCCTACAAATCGTCACCGTTTGTACACTTGGTTAAGGACCGACATCTAACGAACCTCTAGACCAACATCCAATGATCTTCTAGACTAACCAATAGTTCCCGAACCATATCCCGACTTAACTAACCCAGTTAAGTACAATATACGCGTGACTCGCTAAGGTAGACTTTCATCTAGACAACGTTGTTAACCAGAATTTGCCAGGTGTCACAATAAAACGGAGGGTTCTAAAACAGAAATAGGTTTTGAAAAAGGTTTGATTTTAAAATAAAAAGATAAAAATATTAGAGATAGTAAACATGCACATCTCTGGGATCCTCCGTATAAGTAGTCAATTATATTAATAAAAGTAATAATAAGTTTACTTATCGGTGAGGAGGACAAGGATGAACGATCCCTTCAGAGTTGGGGATGAGAAAAGAAAGATATAAGGGATGACGTTCTGGCACCTCTATGGGTCATGCACAGGGGAAGTGTACGAGTCCACATAAAGGTGTCTTCAGACTACTGGCGCGTAAGTTGTCGTTCTCCTGTTGGCAATGTGGTCAACTGACTCACAGTGTCGTGCAGGTCTTTGGAAAGTTTGACTCTGAGATTAGAGAAACAGTGCCACTAGTGAGTGGTGTGTCCAAGATGCGCACTATCGCATAACTTCAAGATGCGCATTACCACATAACTATCAAAATGCGCATTCTCGCATAACTATGAAGACATGTATTATCACCATTTGAGTCTCACATTCTCAGGTACTTCCCAAACCACTGTCAAGCCACCCGTTTAAGCTCTAGGTACTCTAATTTATCTTATCAAATTATTGTGGAGGCTTAACTTCCAACCGAGAACACCATGCAACTTACTTAGCTCTCACTTTCTGTACAGAAGGATCTCTCTTACAATCAACTCTAGCAACAACGTATCCCCTTAGTAGGTTAACGACTTTGAACACCGAAGGATCTCTCTTATAGTCAGCATCCATAACCTCCCGAGATGAATGAAATCCTTAACAAAGGTGAAACATAATCCTAAAGGTGTGCAATCCGAAGATCACCGGTGCACCCGTCTGGAATCCTCCCTTTGCCAAGAAATTCATTCATACCTCCGTTAAGAACTAGAAATGTGTCACTCAGATCTGGTCCACTTCAGACGCCATTTCTTAGAACCCAGTTTGGATACCAGAAGCCTGAATGATCTATCTCACTACCAGTTTCATTGCTTTGGATCTAGCTCGGGACTACCAGAAGCTGATCGAACCCATGATAGTTTATTTTATTATTTAAGTTAGGGTTTATTTTAGAGGTTTATTAAGTTAATCACTAATTGAACCTGTCACAAAGTTAACCAAACAAGAATTAGTTAAGAAGATAAACACATCGAATAACTAAATATAAACTACTACTAATAATAAAAGTCTTCATATCTAAATAGGTACGAGAATAATAGATGGATACATCCATAACCGGTGATCATCACAAGAACATTGATGCTTGAGAATCTTAGACAAGCCTTCCAACTCCGAAGTCCTGTGTATTTAATATGATCCTCACGACCCTCGATGTTTCATTGCATGTAACCACTCTATGATCCCATTCCTAGCCAAGATAATCAAGGTAGGATGAAGCCTAACTTTGGTGGGATGTTAGGATGGCCCTAAGGCCTCCCACAAGACCCCAAGATTTCTTGAAGAAGCTTGGAAGTCGGCTCAAGAAGGAATGAGAAATAATTGAGTTGAGCTTGCTATGTATAGGCAAAGAGGCAAACATGTCCCTTTCTTGTTGTCAAAAACTTGCATGCGTGAGACAAGGTTGTGGTTGTATCTTGTACTCTTTGTATCCTATCCACATTTTTGTCCCTTCTTAGAAGCTTTTTCTTGTCCTCCAAGTTTGTTGCTTTGTCTTTTTTTTTTTCTGTTGGGGTAACCGTCTTTACACCTTTTATTTTGTGGGTAGCCTTGGTCTTCAGGAATCTCTGGTTTTTAGCTGTTTTTGCTCGAAAATCGTTCATTTTCGGGTTGGAGATCCAATTTACTGAAAAACACAAATATGAACGACTTACTATCTATAATTATCAATCTAAGCTTAATTTTGCCCTATTTTGAGACTATGTATGCATGTTTTATATGTGAATTTTATGACACATCCTAATACCCCACACTTAGAGTGTTGCATCTCCTCAAGCAACCAAACAAAAATCTGTCTAAGGCAAATAACAAGATATATAAATCCTCAAGCCACTTGTTTTATTTTATGATAGAAAAATAAAAACTGCATGACACGCCTATTTAACCCTTAAATTATGCCCAAACCTATACCTGCTCACAAGGTTCACTTAACACTCGGGCTTATCTTTTTGTTGAGTTTTGGGGGTGAACACTTAATTCCGAACTGAAGCTGACACAAGTCATAGGCTTGTATGTAAATCAAGTCCTCGTCTCTAAACCGAATAACTATGGTAAATCAAGAGGACTTTTATTAGGGTTGTAATGTAGGGGTGCTAAGACAAAGATAAGACATCTTTTTTTTTGTGTTTTTTTTTTTTTGAAATGAGTAGCCAAACCGTGGTGAAAAGTCATAGGTGGGTAGCAGCTAGTCGAGGAATAGGATCGTAGCGGAGTGCAACGTGTTTAGTGGCGATCTTCGAGGGGATCTTGCTGCACTAGCTTTCATGTGCCCAATTTCCATATTTGACACATTTTTCGTACTATTTGGCCCGTCTCTTGGCATCACTCTTCGATTCTCCACAAAAGGTTGGATTCCGCTTCATCCCATGCCATAGTTTTTTTTTCATCAATGGTTTTAGCAAAGGTGATTTTTGGAGATAGACGAGGCTGAGAAAAGTTGAAGTATGCAAGCAAATGATGATCGAGTGGATGCGTCTTGAGAAAGAGAGGGGGAAGCAAGAGAGAGATGAGAGATCTAAGATTGAATGCGGAGAGAGAAAGAGAGAGAGCAAAATGTTTGTTACTCTGTTTTGGGCTCTCTTTTATTTTTTAGGAATATATCCCTTTTAGCCCCGTCTTGTGTTATTCCCTCCTTTATGACTTTATGGCACCACCTCCTTCAAGCTTGTTGTCTCGGTACTCATTTTATTGTGTGAAGAAACGAAAGGCTAAGGCTCAAAATGGTTTTCTAGGGGTATGTTTTATTTCGGAGTGGTTCCTAAATGCCTCTATCATTTTTACCTAATTACCAATTAAAAAACAAGAATATGCATATACACACAAGTTCTAACAGTGTCGGACTAAGGTCGGATATCTCTCAAGCAAACGAAGCGAGCAATAAATGATGTGTATAGATAATCGTGGTGCTCGATAAGGCTAAAGAAACTCTCACGGACAAGCGGTTAGGGAAAAACATAGATTTTAAACATAATTTTTGGGACGTTCTCTACTTGCCATGCAACTTATTTTTCTATTTTATTTATATATATTAAGTGGACTTTTTGGATTTTTTAAAAATTGTTTATTTTGACTATCCTTTGGTGTGAACCGTTCGGTGGGATGCCTAATAGCGTCCACTCGGATGAGTCTAATAGACTTTACTAATTTGCCCTAAATGACTTTGAGTGGCGCTATGGGTGATAACTCAAAAGGTTATCATATAAAACGGGCATAAACAGTCTCATAATAGGGTACAATTAAGGCAATACTGTAAGATTTGGTACTTAATTCATTCCTATTTGTATTTTGCAGGAAAATGTCTCCAAAACGGAAATGAAGGATTTCCGGGCAAAAACAGACAAAAACTGGAGATTTATGAAGATACGAGACTATCAGCCGGTTCACTGTATGTGTTGAGGATAATCCCGGGACTTAAACAACACTATCAGCTCCAGAGTGACCAAGCATGCCCACGCACACCTGCACAAAGGTCCTGCACGCGAGAGAATGACGCAGCAAACTTGGAAAGCAAGAAATCAAGACCAACAGCAAGTGCACGCCCGTGCTTACTACTTTGGCACAGCCATGCAGGGGACCAAAGGTACAAACAGAGTCTTCCATGCAGCAACAGAACGTACGTGAGATAGCGAGCACGCCCTTGACACAGGTTGGCACGGCCATGCTGCCCCTAGAGGTCTATAAATAGCAAGCTAACCCCCACTATTTGTTCATCCCTTCTTGTGCTCTCTTGGGCCGACTACTAAGCTTCTTCCAGAGATCTTGGGGTCCCTTAGGAGGCCTCCTGGTCCTCCTAACATCCCTCAATAGTTAGGCTTCGACCTACCTTGATTAGCTTGGCCAAGAAGAGGATCGTAGAGTAGTATGCAATAAACATCGAGGGTCGTGAGGATCATAAGAGAATACATATAACTTGGAAGATGGAGAGCTTGTCTGTGAGCAGCCATGATCCTTGTGTTGATCATTCCTATGGTTGTATCTTTCTTGTATTTGCGAACCCGCTTCGATTCATAGACTTTTATTATTATTAATAGTTGTTTATTTTTAGTTATGTGTTGTGTTATCTTGTTCTAATCTTTATTTGTTTATCTTTGAAACAGGCTTGAATGATGATTAACTTAAATAACAACGTTAACTTAATTAATTAATGGTATAATCAGCTTCTGGTAGTGCCGAGCTAGATCCAAGGCGAGGAAACCGATAGTGAGACAGATCCTTCGGGCTTCTGATAACCAAACCGGATTCTAAGCAATGGCTTCTGAAGTGGACCAGATCTGAGTTAAGGATTTCATTTAGCTCGGAAGGTTATGGTTGGGTAATTAAGTTATCATTCATATAAAAACCAACTTTATTTTTAACAGGCCTGTAAAGTGTTACTAAGATAAATAAAATAAAGGTTCTTTATCTAATTCTCGTTAGTACAACGCCGTTAACCAATGGAGAGACCGCCTTCCTTTGACAACCGTAAGAGAGATCTTTCGGCTTTAACCGTTAACCAATAGGGATACGTGGTTGTCAGGATAAAGAGACTCTTCGGTACGGAACGCGAGAACTAAGGTGAGGTGTACGGTGTCCCTGATTGGGAGTGAAGCCTCCAATTTAAGAAGATGATAATTTAGAAAACCCGAAGACTTGACTGCGGTTCAAGGAGCCCGCTATACGCGAGGCCCGGTGAAGTACCCCCGGTGGACGCATGCTGGAGAGGTTTAGCATTCTACTTAGTAGTCGCCTTCGCTTCTCTCTCAAGTTGTCGGCACTTCAAGATCACTCTCGTCTTCCACATAATTAGCTATTTTAAATTATTAATTATAATAGTAATTGAAGATCACCCTAGACTAACTGGTACCTCAGGTTCTGCAGCTGGTTCAGGCAATGATGATGAAGAAGAGGAATAAGAAAATGATGAGGATGATGATGACGATGAGAATGCTGATGCTAAGGATGATGATGGTGATGATGGTAATGATGGTGGTAATGCAGGTGGGGATGATCCTGGAACCACCAGTGGTGGTGGGTCATCATCCAGTGCTCAAGAGAAGAAAGGGAAGGATTCCCATGACACTCAAGGCAAGGATCCTGAAGGCGGTTTTTCGTCTAAGGGGGAGTCTTTAGCTGAACAGATCAAGCGCCTAAGTGAACATCTTCAACATGGGGTAGTTCCACTTGATTTCTGTGAACCGCTGAGGAATTTATTCTATATTGATATCAGGGAATTCCTCTAAAGTTTGCCTAGTTAACAGGAGTGGAAGAAGAATTGGAAGAAGGAGAGATTCCACCTGAAATCTCTTGGGAATACATTACGAAAGTATATGGTGTACCTGCTGATGCTGGTCAGACCACTCCTGAGGTGGATTCAGATCACAACGAGGTGGAGATGGAAGCAGGATCTCGTGTGGAAACTCCTGAATACGTTGTTGATAATTCTTCCGCAGGGATTCCTGATATCACTAAAGAGATGGTGAATGATGCAGAGGAGAAGCTGAAAGTAAAGCAACCTCATATCCCTGATGAGGTTCTATCTAAGACCGAGCGTATCATGAGACTTTGTTCTCAATGGTATCCATCAGTGGTAGCTCGTACTGTAAAGAAGCCGCCAGTTCAAGCTTCAACATTTAAGAAACGATTGTCGAAGATGTATGGGAATGTTATTTCTTGGGCGTACATTGAGCACGCAAAGGTATTACGCATAAAATGGAAGGCAGGGCTTCTCTACTTCAATTAGTATATCAAGATCAAAAGCTTTCAGTTCTGGTATGTTCGTGATCTAGTACGTCTAAGGCAACCTTTGTATTATGACAAGTGTCTAGGCTTTGAAAGCTTCTTCAACATTCTTGAACAAGAAAGCAATGGAAGTTGGAGGTCGTTCACTCCTTAGTATCCTTGATCCTACAAGACTTCCAAGATTCATCATAGGATAAGTAATCCCATCTGCGAGCACAAGATCAAGCCTCCCCTGTCTATGTCAAGGATCCTGATAGCTCCACTGGAACAGGACTTCTCTCCTAAGTGTTTCTTCTGGCATTTTGATGATATTACGACTGAAGCTGTGATTGTGTTGGAGAATACTCCCAAGCTATGCAGGAAGATAAGGATTTGGGATCCTATGTGGCTAATTAACCTGTCCGAAGCTGATGTAGAGACGTTGTTCCTGTAACCCGTCCAGCATCTTCAGTCAGAAGCCGAATAGGCGATCAAGTTTCAAAGGGTGATTTGGTTGTGTCATGCGCACAAGATTCATGCTGGATGCGACTGGTCGAAGCTTACAAGGATCAGGACTTCGAAGAAGTGAAGATTGAAGCTGCTGCAACTAGTTTTGTTAGTTAGTTTGTTTTGATGTTTGTATAGTTGTTAGTTGTTTTCTATTTGAAGTTTGTCTTTGTAATCATACTAGCTAGGTCCAAGGGGGAGTCAGTTAGTGCACGATGTGGTTTGATTGGCTACAGGCGAGTAGGACAGTATTGGGGCGATTAGCTCGATTAGCAAAGCTAATCGCGGGGGAATCAAGACGAGTAGCTTGCTACTCGCCCCTCCAAATCACCTGGATGGTTGCTACTCATCCCAAGGAACCTGGACGATTAGGATAGGTATAAAAGCCTCCAATAGTTGCCCTAATCATTAAGCAATGACATCACACATTCACGAAGCAACCTGCCCTAGGTTGAAGGTCTGAGATTGTCTGTAAACACCTGTGCTCTGTTTTATCATTCAATACAACCTTTTAACCTTACATTTGTGTGTGTTGATTCTTCGTTTATCATAGTTTCACCTCGTTTTGTTGTCTGAAAACCACGTTTAGTGGATTCCACACACTAAACGTTGAAGCTCGTGATTGTCGGATTGTCCGAAATCGATCCTATAAAAAGCTGTTCATTAGTAAGAATTCTGAAAAATGAAGCTAATTTAAAGTGAGTGGGTAAAAAGCATACAACTATCCAAATTGAAAGTACAATATGATAAATAGCATACAAAGGGAAGGGTAAAAAAAAATTCCTATTATATCTTAAAAAGAACATATAAATTTGTTAAATCTGCGTGTTTTCCCTAACCCACTCCTCAAATTCAAAACCACGCTTATGAAATTAATATTTGATTATCATCTAATTATCTAACAGTTCCACAACACCTTTTAATGCTAAACAACGACTACACAAAAAAACGTTTATCAAATATAAAAGGTGATGAAGATAACGAAGATGTCCAAAAATATAAAGGGGAGAAATTGGGTAGTGCCGAATTGATAGAATACAAACCTTTTGTTTGTCTTGTATATTTTCTAGTAGTCACGAGATGAGTCCTTCTTTAAGAATCTTTTTTAAACAAGTAGGTTCCATTTATAGTATCCAATATGATAAGATGGTGTTAGTACAACTGGAAGTATTTCATTAGATAGAATACGAGCAACTAGCTATAAATGATGTTGTTTACAATATATGTTAATCTAATATCCATATCCTAGCAAGTAGCAAGATAAATAGAAATTTGCATTTTTTACACAGTGCCACAATTATGATGATGCATATGAATTTTTTAATAAGCTTATCTTATCTACCATCCTACATTGTAATGCTGGGTTCATTTTCAGAACTTGCTCCATATGAACCATCATAAAATCCTTCCGTAGAATTTCCAACGTAAAATCCTGGTTCTTTGGGTGAAGGCAGTGGGCCCTCACTCCCTAACATCACAATCACAGAAGTCATGGTCGGTCTATCTCCTGGGTGACGTTGAACACACAACAAACAAACATGGATTATTCGCAGAACCTGAGACACAATGATTGATTCACCTAGACACTTAGCAACTAATTGCAAGGATTTGCCTTCATTATGGAGTCCCCATGCCTGCCAATAATAATGTACACAAGTCATACATTTTATTATTTAAAAAAGTCAACATTTGTTAATATTTATCAAAAAAAAAAAACAAAAAAAAAACAAAAAACAAAAACGAAAACGAAGGCTTTTACCCTATTATATAGTTATTCGTTTCAAAATTGAAAAGCAAAAGCTTACATGTCCAATAAGGTTGTTGCAATGCTCTTTGTCAGTGAACCCTCTGTTTTTCTCCCCACACACAATTTCTAGAACTAGTACACCAAAGCTATATACATCTGATTTTATCGAAAATGTACCATCTCCGGCATACTCTGGTGCCATGTAGCCACTGTGGGGAATTAAGTTAATGTAAGTGATCTCTAAATAAATTAGAATGTGGTTAGGGTAGATGAATCTTACTATGTTCCAACCACTCGATTTGTGTTTGACTCTATCTGATTTCCTCCAAAACTTCTAGCTGTACCAAAATCCGAAATTCTTGGGTTCATATCTTTGTCAAGCAAAACATTGCTAACTTTGAGATCTCTATGTATGATTCTGAGCCGAGAATCTTGGTGAAGATAAAGAAGACCACGAGCAATTCCAATGATAATGTGGTTACGTGCAGTCCAATCAAGGAGTTTGCTTTGGGTTTTATCTGTGAACATTTCGGGTTTAGTTTATGTCTTTGTTGGTGTTATACTTTTCTAATTTTTCTTATACATATTATTCCATTTACCAAATATGAAGGAATCAAGTCCTTTGTTTGGCATGTATTCATGTATCAACATCTTTTCGGTTTTCTCGATGCAGCAACCCAAGAGTTTAACAAGGTTGCGATGTTGTAGTTTTGATATCAAGATAACTTCATTCTTGAACTCGCGAAGTCCTTGAGTGGATGTTTTTGCTAGCCGCTTCACTGCTATTTCCTCACCGTCTTCAAGTACACCCTAAAACAAAACTTTTTAAGGCATGTATCCAAAAAAAAAAATCCTTCTATGCGTCTTTAAGGAGCACATTTTTTCTGACTATCATTTTCACAGTTTTTTATGATTACTGTTGGGAAAAACACAAAACCCACTTTGATCACGAATTACACAAAATCACAAGAATGTGACTATGGAAACAACATATTAATGGTGATAACCAATAAATGTGATATAGGCATTCTTGATTTTTCTGATCAGATTATCTGACTACACATATTCTTAATTTATGCTACGAATCATCTTAGAGTAACATGAGCACAATATGTGCTGCATAGAAGGGAATGGAGTCATAGAATACCTTGTATACAGGTCCAAAACCGCCCTCTCCAAGTCTGTTGTCCATTGAAAAGTTGTTTGTAGCTGTAAGTAATGTAGACAAGCCAAATAGTGGTAGCTCTAGATCTTCATCACCGCCTCTGTTTTCAGGATCATCTCCCCATTTGTTTCCAGGTATTCCTGTGATTAGAAACATTTTCATCCAAACATCAAAAACTATTTATAACAAATTAGTGCCACATTGATTACTTAGAACGCGAGCCAAACTATTCAGAAGTAGAGATATACCTTGGTGCTGCTGCTTCTTCATATTAAAATGGTAATATATGCATAACAAAACTAGTATGACCAAAACTACAAATGCTATGGGTACAATAACTCGTACTCTTCTCCGTGCATTTGAGCTTCTACTATTTTGTATTGACTCTGTGAAACCATTAATGTCTTAATTATGATGACATATACACAGATAATTGTGAAAGTTAGTAACGAAAATAAAACTATTGTTTTTAAATTACCTAACTCAGAAGCTGACAATCGTATATAAATAGTGTCCCCACCTTCAACATATGTTCTGATATCAATTAGATCACCAAACCATAGCAAGCAACCATTACCAGTCCTTGAGATATTCGCATTTGTGTAAGCAGTACATGAACAATTGCTTTTACACATCTTCTCACACTCTACAAGGGTCATGGTCTTGTTATACCATGATTTCTGAGTGTCAGGTAACTTCAAATTTGAATATTCGTTGAACCCTTCCCCTAGGTCACAATCCAAAGGGACGGTATGTCGACACCCTTGGGACCAATCTGTAGTTCTCCACTGATCTGGAGAATTGGGTTCAAACCCCTTCAAACATTTACAAACTGGGGAGTTATCAATGTTGCAGCTCCCAAATGGCCCACACACCGCGTATTCATCACAGATATCTTTTTGTGGAGAATTATAGAAGTTCCATTCTTGCTTGCTATCAATCCATAACAAGCGCTTTAAACGACCATCTGGTTGTAACACCAGCCTAGTAATAGCTGAAGAATCTATAAGATCATATTGGTAGTAAATTTCTCTCTGGTTAACCACAAAGGTGAAGTTATAAAAAGGGTTGGGTTTCAAATAAGGAATTCCGGTAAAGCCTTGTCCATTCCATGGACCTCCCCTGGAACTTATGTTATGGCCTTTCATTTTCATTAGCTGAGGGTAGCCTCTAGCATCAACCCTGAAAGAATTCTCACCAAAGGCAGGATCATCATCAGATTTCCATGACACGACGTGTCTGTCAAACCCCGTAACCAAATTCCAGCCTAGCTTCACTCCGGGAAGTAAGGTATCTGCCGTAACGTCAAAACTTTGCCATATGGGATCTCTTTTATTTATGCCCTCACCTTCCTCATGTATTATAAAGTTGCCGTTATCTAAAAGCTGACCAATCGGATTTTTCACTAACGTCGTTGATGAGTTTGCTGACGACCATACTATTTTTCCCTTGGTGGCATCCCGGAGAATTAAAACTCCTTCAAGGGTGAGACTTAGCTCGCTAGAGGTATGTGTGAGTGGTGTGTTCCGATTTGCTACCCATACAACGGTTTTATTTGGTATTTTCTTGTACCAAATTCCGACATAAAGGTTCATGGACTTACCAGGCCGGAAGAAACCAAGTTCGAAGGTTTCTTGCAGCGACACGATGGTTTCATTATATCTAACGGTTTGGTTTGGGGACAAAGTGTCTCCTGCAAATGTACTTGTTGTTGATGCATAAACTACGACAATGAAGCAAAAAATCAACTTGGTCTTGATCACTCCTCTTTCCTCCATTGACGTATAATAGGTTAAACACTGTTAGGATATTTAAATTTAAAACAAAAGTCGAATTTAGAAAAAAAAATATCTATGTTTGTGCGTTCGATCGGGGGAAGGTTGTCAACTTGTCCTATGTGCTTTATCATTGACGCCTATATTTTCTATTATCAATAAAAAATCTCAAAGATTACTGGAAGTGGTCCTAAGCTTTATCATTGACGCTTATATTTATTATCCATAGAAATATCCAGACGAAAGTGATCAATCGTGGGAATCTAAAGGGTTAGAATTATTCAAAAGCTCTAAGAATTGACCATGCAAGGCATTTGGGAACACATCAAAGGAAAAATAAAATGCGACAACGATACATGGTTTTAAAATTTATTGGGATTTTTGTTGGTTTTTTTATTTGTGAATATGTGGATATCTCTCAAATCGTGTACACACATTCAGAATGAATTATTTAGATGACAAAACAAAACTTAAATTCAGGGGAAGCCAGTCAACCACCATGATATATTCCTGTCAGTTCTACATTTAAAATCTCTTAGTTGTGATTGTTTTGTATGAGAAGAGATAACGTACAAAGTTTCCTTAACGTGAGAAGTGTAGGAAGTAATCCTGGCCATTGATTAGGTTTAAAATTACACACGGTGGCACAATCATAATTATCATACTAATTAAAATATGTTAAACATAGGCATGGGCATAATCGTCTACTCTAAAATCAAATTTCATTTGAACTCAAATTGCACCGCCCATTTCTCGTTTATTAGGTTTGCAGTCGTAACAAAAAAAAAACCTCTCGCAATTGCAAAATCAATTTTCGATTGAATTAAGAATTGAACCCCCCCCCCCCCCCTATTATCTTTAATCAAATAGAGATTTACGATCGTCCAAAAAAAAAAAAACTGTTCTCTGTTTTTAAACGAAAAACAGAGCATGCTCTACTAAGAAAAGACGCATGATCAAGTTATAAAAACCGCACGCTTTCAAAATAAACGCACACTTTTAATAAGGTGCGTTTAAAAAAATGCACTCATTGAAAAATAAACGCACGCTTTGAAAAAATAAACGCACACGTTATTTTATCATCATCATTCCAGAGTTATCTGCGCCGTCGCGGTCACCGCCACCGTCACCGTCGCCGTCACCAGAGTTTCATAAAACCCTATTCCTCTAGCTCGATTCTATCCAAGTTCACTCATAAGTTCAAATGTTCGATCACGTACAACAAAAAGAGGCAAATGATGCAGCTGACACATGATCGATTCTATCCATCTTGAGTGAAGGAGGCTTAAGTGAGTAATGGAAGAATTTGCAACTGATGTAGATCATCTTGTCCATGAATTAGTAATGGAAGAAGAGGCAACTGATGCAGCCGGTTGGCTTCTGATTGAAGTACAAAAGTGCCCACGAGTGCAATTACCTAATGGTCAAGATGAGATTATTTTAGAGAATTGTGAGGAAGACTTGAGTAACAAGAAAGGTGTTGTCGATCACAGTTTAAGACCAACAAATGAGTAACAGAGGAAGACTTGCACCAAATCTTGAATGTTTAAACGCATGTTGGTTTCATAGTTGAAAGTTGAAATGCATGTTGGTTTCAATAGTTGAAAGATAGAAATGCATGTTATAAAAAAAATAAAGCATTATTTTTTCTTAGGTCTGCAAGTTCGTCAAAACTCTAAGGGTATCTTGATTCATCAAGGTAAATATGTGGATGACATTCTTGCAAAATTCAGCTTCAATGATGTAAAGCCAGCCAACACACCAATGTCTAAGAGACCAGGTCTCACTCAAGATCTGGAAGGAGAAGCCGTAGAAGAAACACTTTATCATTTAATGATTGGTTCGCTAATGTACCTGACTGCTAGCAGACCAGACATCATGTTCGTTGTGTGTCAATGCGCACGTTATCAGGCTAATCCTAAAACTTCTCATTTACATGCTGTCAAGAGAATCTTTAGATACCTTAAGGGGAAACCCAGATTTAGTCTTTGGTATCTTAGGGATTCTCCTTTTGAATTACATGCTTTTTCTGACAGCGATTTTGGAGGTTGTGACATTGACAGAAAATCTACTTCTGCGGGGTGTCAATTCTTAGGCGATCGGCTTATTTCATGGCAATGTAAGAAACAGCAAACAGTATCTGTTTCAACAGCGGAAGCTGAATATGTGGCTGCCTCCGCATGCTGTTCTCAGGTTATCTGGATACAACATTAGTTGGTAGATTACGGTTTGGATTTCTCTCTTACTCCTATTTATTGTGATAATGATGCTGCTATCCAAATTGTGAAAAATCCAGTTCAATTTTCAAAAGTAAAAAACATTTCCATAAAAGAACATTTCATCCGAGACTCTTTTAACCAAGGTTTAATTGTGCCTACACACATTCACTCTGACGACAATGTCGCAGATCTGTTTACAAAACCTGTTAATCGAGCTCGCTTTGAAGCTCTATCTGAACTGCTCAAAATGGTCCATTTTGAGGACTGAACTGGTCTTTTTATCAAAAAAAAAAAAAGGGGGGGGGGTCATTTGGTTTTTCTTAGTCTTAGGTTTGAAAATTTGTTCTTTGAATTCCTATTTTAAGCACAAATTTAGGGGGATGTGTCCTAAGAAAAGATCAAAACGTTTTTAGTGTCAAAGAACGAGAGATGAAATGAACTTTCACAAGCTGGATTAAGGCTGACACACGTAAGACGTGTATCGAAACAGTTTGGCTCTAGTGTGATATGTTGGTAGGCTTGTTCCTGATGGCTGAAATGGTAATGATCTTGTGAAGCACCTAAAGATAAGACACGGCCTCAGTAAGGAACATCACTTGGAATCAGGTACAATCTCTATTTGAATGCTTGTGTGATGTCCCGAAGCATAACACTGTGGTCTAGGTGAAACCTTTTCTGAAAAACTCGTGTATCTCCTCTGTTTTGTGTAAGCAAAGACCTGGAGATGCTAGGCAACGAAAGCTTCTGCTGCATCCAGAAATATGCTGACCTAGTTTTTTCGTTGTCGTGCTGTAGATCATTTTTCACCTAAAAGAGACCTCATTGTCCAAAGATGTCCTGGCTGCTCCTCTGTTGCATCCAGATATATGCTGACCTGGACACAGTCAGGATGTCATAAAAGAGACTCTCTAGAGTCCAAAACCCAAAGCCCTTGTCATTTGATAAATCATCTGACTTGTATATTACCCTAATTCTCTTATGATCTATTCTCTTCTACTCTCAATCCAGTCCTAGTCAAGGTTTTAGAATTCTAGAACAAATACTGTGAAAAATATGTGGTAGGGAAACTGCTTGCATGATAGAGTGTACCACTCGATATTCTAGGATTTGATTGTGACTTGCTCGAGTGTTCGTACCAAATATACCAAAACATGATAAATAATATCACAGATCATTGTACGAGAAGGCCTAAGGAAATAAGTTTAAGGGGACAAATATACTGGCAATTGCTAAGACCAACTGAAGTAGTTTAGAGTTGATAAGTGTAGCTCGGCCAGAAACACAGTGATTTGATCTCGTGACAAAAAATTTCTTCAGTATCTTGTTTAAATAATTTTAGCTAAATTTACGTTAGGCCAGTTCACGATCTGACTTGGACCCGGTTGCAAAACACACCTCAAATGATTTCAAATGGGATTGGGATACGAGATGGGCCCACCACACGTTTGGTGGGCCACACAAATCTCGTTTAAAAATAAAAGGGGAGGCGCCGGTTTGTTTCTTTTCATAATCACAAATAATCAAATCATTTTTTCTAATCTTCTCTCTCACACACACTATTGCCGTTTTATTTCTTTCTTGTTCATCAAGATTATCAAGAAACTAAAGAAGGTAACCTCTTGATCAAATGTTCATCATTTTGGATATAGTGTGTTGTTTTGACTAATTTGCAGGCGTGAAAGCGTGTGTTGGACGAAGAAATGATCAGCGGCGATGGAAATGGGGGAGTTCGAGTGGTTCAGACGGCGGCGCATGAGTCTCACGCGCCTGGGAACTCGAGTTCGAGTGGCGCGTGACCTCTACGGGTTTGGAAGTTCGACCTCAGATGAGGGAAATTTAGCAAACTGCCCTCGAACTCTATCCTTTTAGTCGAACTCATCAAACATTTACCAAAATGCCCTCAAACTCAGATGGATTTTGACAAAAATGCCCTTGAACACAGATCTGGTCATCGAACTCAGATCGCAAATGACCAAAATGCCCTCGAACACATATCACCTCATCGAACTCACCTGTCTTTTGACCAAACTGCCCTCGAACACACCTCATCACATCGAACTCAGATCATGAACTCGAATTCCCTTGCCTTTTTACCAAAATACCCTCGAACACCCATATGCTACTCGAACTCGTCTGTTGTTGGGCTTAATGTTGACTCGAAGCCCACTTGGGTCTAAATTCACCTGTTTTGGGCCTGTTCGTTGATGTGAAGCCTAATGGACCTTAAACAGATATCAATATGGACCCGAATATCTTTTGAAATCTAAAAGAAGGGGGGACCATAAAACCATGTTTTAATTTCGTAAAATCTTGACGTTTAAATCTTGATGTCTAATCCAATTTGTTTTGTGCAGAAATGACAACTCCTCATGTGCCCACGTTCGAGAACAGTCATAATGTGGTGTGTTATCTATCTGATCCTCCTGAAGAGTATATGCGGGAATTCAAGTCTTTGATTGTGGGGCTCAACACGTGTAGAGTTTCACACGCTATGAGAGAAAATCCAGTTGTTCTCAGTGACTGGATCACTGAATTTTGGGACAACTCAGTGGCTAACAAGAGAGATAGTTTGATTCGCTCAAGGGTTCAGGGAACTGAGGTGACTATTTCTGAGCAAGATGTTCGAGACGCCTTACTTTTTGGTGATTCTCCCGATGATCCCGTTAGTTTTTCAAAAGATAAGCTTGTTCCCGTGTTGCAAAGGATGGGGTATGAAGGTGAACTGTCAACACCACCATACTTGAAGAAATTATTTCCCAGCTATTGGAGACTATTAGTACATATGTTTTTGGCTAGCTTGGGTGGTAACAAGAGTGGACAAGATCAGATGGGAGTGAAAAAGGCTTCTGGGATAGCGGCATTGATTGAGGGATGGGATTACAATTACTCAAAGTGCATCTTTGAGGATATGTTGACAAATGTGAAGACCCTCAACAAGAAGTATTTCTACAAGTTTCCAAGATTTGTGCAGATGATTCTAGAATCCAAGTATCCAAAGCTTGAGAGGACAGTTGAAACATATGATAACAAATGCATGGCTTCTCAAATCTTAGGATTAATTAGGCAGGTTCGTAAAGACTCAAGGTAGGTTTTTACCGGAAAATTACCACTAATTAAATTTGGAAAGTTCAGTGAGATTGTTGAAGAAGCCTCAGACTTGCCATCTGCACTTGTTGCTGAAGAACATGATGTTCAGATTGTCGAACCACCACCAACTGAACAATGTTCTCCTCCTGAAAACGTTGATTTGACTGAGGTGGAAAGTGAAGATGAGGTGGATAGTGAAGATGAGGAAGAAGTGAATGATGATGAGAAGACTGCTGGAAATGATGAAGATCAATTTGAGAACTTTGACTTTGATGATCTAAATGGCGATGGGATAGATGACTTTATTATTGAAAATGCTGAAATAAAGTCAGTGACCGAAGCTGAGATAGGGTTTATTGGAGAAGAGATTGTGACTGAAGCTCCTAACACTGCTGCTTCTGAGACTGTTATTCCTCAAGCAGAAGTGCTTTCAAGCATATTGAATACCGTTCGAGAATCTGAACAAAGGATTCCTCCATCTGATGTTGCAGTTGAGACATTTGTTGATACTGAAGTTTCTGAAGACCCCAACTCTGATTTGAGGCCGAGGAAGAGAAGCAGAAGATATCCAAGATTGACTGTTACTGCTGATGTTTCTGTTCCTGTTGCTGAGACTATTTCTGCTACTGCTGATATTGTCATGACTGATGCTGGTGCTTCAACTGATATTCCCGTTGGTGTTATTAGCTCCACTACTTTGCCTGCAACTGCAACTGAATCATGTTCTCAATTCATGAGTAAGGCACCAATTACAGGGAGAGTAAATGAAGAAGCTGGATCTTCTGGTGCTTCTGGTTCGAGTAAGGTTTTATTCTGACGACGGAAGAGAGAGAGGCAAATCAAGAAGAAATTGATAGTGATGAAGATGTTTTTGCTGAAGTGGATGTTCACAGATTGCAAGCTAAAGTGCTGAAGCTGGAGACTGAGAATGTATGGCTAACTGCTCAGGTACAGTGATTGATAGAACGGTCACTGAAAAGATCAAAAGATTACTGAGTTGGAGACTGGATTAGGTGATGTTTCAGTTAGACTACTCAGCTTGACTTAGAAACTAGAGAACACGTTTGGAAAGGAATTTTCAGAGACATCATCTTTTATTGATAAAGTAATGACTCCTGCTAAGCGTGAAAGATCAGAAAAGGAACATGAAGAATACATGAAGAAATATTTTGAAGATCAGGTTCCCAGAGTGAGAGATCATCGTCCTGGAAGCACTTATGTTCTCAAGAATTTAGCTGAGCCATCTATTGATCCCATGGAGGAGCATCCTAAAAGATATGTGACAATTACCGGTGATCGCTATGACACTTATGGTAATCGAACTGGAATAGAGTGTTGGAGATATAATGATGACAAGGGAGTGTTTGTTGTTCATAGAGGAAATAGAGCAGTTGAGTAGTATGCTTCTACTTCTGCCTTCAACTCCTGGACCAAGATTGATTTGACAGAACTTGCAAGAGCTCTTTTCATAAATCAGACGAGAAATCCGAGAAATAGGATTGGAGTCACATTTCATAAGAAGATTCAGGAGCAAGCAAAGGTGAATTTCAGGGATATGAAGACTGCAAGCTCAATGTTAGTGATGTATAAAGGTTTGCTCGATGCTGATGGAAGGCCATACAAGACAGTTCAGTGGCCACCTACTCAAAAGATGAAGACTATTCCTTTGACCAAGCCAATGGATAGGGGATGCTTGAAGGATATGAGGTTCTGGGTCTGTGATCCTACTTCAGGATCTGTTGTGATTGTCTGTGATAGCGATGAGTTTAGAGTGTCTGACGCCAGAGATCTGATGAGTTTGCATACTGAAGACATTCAAGTTCTGGCTAGACATCAGATTCAGTGTGATCCCACGTATGAAGTATGTGCGAAATCATTCACTAGTGCAGTAGCTCAGATAGATTGACTGGGGTTAGCAACTGATAGAAGAGGAAGAGTGGAAACTGAACTGTTTGGTCCATATGTTGGAAAGTCTCCTAAAGAGTGGAAGAGGGCAATGGAGAAAAAGAAGAAGACTTCTAAGAAGCGCAGCAAGAAGCAGTAGAGACACCCCAAGTCAACACAAACCTAGGGGGATATTGTTGGGCTCGATTTTAGAGGTTTGCGTTGTCTTGGGTCACTTTGTTATTAGTAGACTTCGTGTTGGTTTCGGCCTTATAGGCCCATGTAAAATGGCCGCCCTATGTAACTATAAATAGGGGTTCATTAGCCATTTTTGACACATTTTTCGTACTATTTGGCCCGTCTCTTGGCATCACTCGATTCTCCACAAAAGGTTGGATTCGGCTTCATCCCATGCCATAGTTTTTTTTCATCAATGGTTTTGGCAAAGGTGATTTTTGGAGACAGACGAGGTTGAGCAAAGTTGAAGTATGCAAGCAAATGTCGATCGAGTGGATGCGTCTTGAGAAAGAGAGGGGGAAGCAAGAGAGAGATGAGAGATCTGAGATGGAATGCCAAGAGAAAGAGAGAGAGAGAGAGAGAGAGAGAGAGAGAGCAAAATGTTTGTTGCTCTATTTTGGGCTCTCTTTTATTTTTTTAGGAATATATCCCTTTGGCCCCGTCTTGTGTTATTCCCTCCTTTATGACTTTATGGCACCACCTCCTTCAAGCTTGTTGTCTCGGTACTCATTTTATTGTGTGAAGAAATGAAAGGTTAAGGCTCAAAATGGTTTTTTAGGGGTATGTTTTATATGCATATACACACAAGTTCTAACAGTGTCGGACTAAGGTCGGATATCTGTCAAGCAAACGAAGCGAGGAATAAATGATGTGTATATATAAGCGTGGTGCTCGATAAGGCTTAAGAAACTCTCACGGACAAGCAGGTAGGGAAAAGCATAGATTTTAAACATAATTTTCAGGACGTTCTCTACTTGCCATGCAACTTATTTTTCTGGTTTATTTATATATATATTAAGTGGACTTTTTGGATTTTTTAAAAATTGTTTTATTTTGACTATCCTTTGGCGTGAACCGTTCGGCGAGATGCCTAATAGCGTCCACTCGGATGAGTCTAATAGACTTTACTAATTTGCCCTAAATGACTTTGAGTGGCGCTATGGGTGATAACTCAAAAGGTTATCATATAAAACGGGCATAAACAGTCTCATAATAGGGTATAATTAAGGCAATACTGTAAGATTTGGTACTTAATTCGTTCCTATTTGTATTTTGCAGGAAAATGGAGCTCCAAAACGGAAATGAAGGATTTCCGGGCAAAAACAGACAAATACTGGAGATTTCTGAAGATACGAGACTATAAACCGGTTCACTGTATGTGTTGAGGACAATCGCGGGAGTTAAACAACACTATCAGCCCTAGAGTGACCAAGCATGCCCACGCACACCTGCACAAAGGTCCTGCACTCGAGAAAACGACGCAACAAACTTCGAGAGCAAGAAATCAAGACCAACAGCTAGTGCACGCCCGTGCTTACTACCTTGGCACAACCGTGCAGGGGACCCAAGGTACAGACAGAGTCTTCCATGCAGCAACAGAACGTACGTGAGATAGCGAGCATGCCCTTGACACAGGTTGTCACGGTCGTGCTGCCCCTAGAGGTCTATAAATAGCAAGCTAACCCCCACTATTTGTTCATCCCTTCTTGTGCTCTCTTGGGCCGACTACCAAGCTTCTTCTAGAGATCTTGGGGTCCTTTGGGAAGCCTCCTGGTCCTCCTAACATCCTTCAATAGTTAGGCTTCGACCTACCTTGATTAGCTTGGCCAAGAAGAGGATCGTAAAGTAGTATGCAATAAACATCAAGGGTCGTGAGGATGATAAGAGAATACATATAACTTGGAAGATGGAGAGCTTGTCTATGAGCAGCCCTGATCCTTGTGTTGATCATTCATATGGTTGTATATTTCTTGTATTTGCGAACCCGCTTCGATTCGTAGACTTTTATTATTATTAATAGTAGTTTATTTTTAGTTATGTGTTGTGTTATCTTGTTCTAATCTTTATTTGTTTATCATTGTAACAGGTTTGAATGATGATTAACTTAAATAACAACGTTAACTTAATTAATTAAGGGTATAATCAGCTTCTGGTATAATCAACGGCCCCTAACCCTATAGGCGAGGAAACTGGTAGTGAGACAGATCCTTCGGGTTTCTGATATCCAAACCGGATTATAAGCAATGGCTTCTGAAGTGGACCAGATCTGAGTGACACATTTCTGGTTCACTTCATTCCAGATGGTTGAGTGGTTTTATTGGCAAAGGATGGTTCACCTATGGGCGCACCAATGATCTCATTTGTATCATACGCCTATAGGGTTAGGGGCCGTCTTTGTTAAGGATTTCATTCAGCTCGGGAGGTTATGGTTGAGTAATTAAGTTATCATTCATATAAAAACCAACTTTATTTTTAAAGGCCTGTAAAGTGTTACTAAGATAAATAAAATAAAGGTTCTTTATCTGGTTCTCGTTAGTACAACGCCGTTAACCAATGGAGAGACCACCTTCCTGTGACAACCGTAAGAGAGATCTTTCGGCTTTGACCGTTAACCAATAGGGATACGTGGTTGCCAGGATAAAGAGACTCTTCGGTATGGAACGCGAGAACTAAGGTGAGGTGTACGGTGTCCCTGATTGGGAGTAAAGCTTCCAATTTAAGAAGATGATAATTTAGAAGACCCGAATACTTGACCGCGGTTCAAGGAACCTGCTATACGTGAGGCCCTGGCGAAGTACCCCAAGTGGATGCACGCTGGAGAGGTTTAGCATTCTACTTAGTAGTCGCCTTCGCTTCTCTCTCAAGTTGCCGGCACTTCAAGATCACTCTCGTCTTCCACACAATTAACTATTTTAAATTATTAATTATAATAGTAATTGAAGATCACCCTAGACTAAATGGTACCTCAGGTTCTGCAGCTGGTTCAGGCAATGATGATGAAGATGAGGAAGAAGAAAATGATGAGGATGACGACGACGATGAGAATGCTGATGCTAAGGATGATGATGGTGATGTTGGTAATGATGGTGGTAATGCAGGTGGGGATGATCCTGGAACCACTAGTGGTGTTGGGTCATCATCCAGTGCTCAAGAGAAGAGAGGGAAGGATTCCCATGACACTCAAGGCAAGGATCCTGAAGGCGGTTTTTCGTCTAAGGGGGAGTCTTTAGCTGAACAGATCAAGCGCCTGAGTGAACATCTTCAACATGGGGTAGTTCCACTTGATTTCTGTGAACCGCTGAGGAATTTATTCTATATTAATGATCAGGGAATTCCTCTAAAGTTCGCCCAGTTAACAGGAGTGGAAGAAGAATTGGAAGAAGGAGAGATTCCACCTGAAATCTCTTGGGAAGACATTGTGATAGTAAATGGTGTACCTGCTGATCCTGGTCAGGTCACTCCTGAGGTGGATTCAGATCGCAACGAGGTGGAGATGGAAGCAGGATCTCGTGTGGAAACTCCTGAATACGTTGTTGATAATTCTTCCGCAGGGATTCCTGATATCACTGAAGAGATGGTGAATGATGCAGACGAGAAGCTGAAAGCAGAGCAACCTCATATCCCTGATGAGGTTCTATATAAGACCGAGCGTATCATGAGACTTTGTTCTTAATGGTATCCATTAGTGGCAGCTTGTACTGTAAAGAAGCCGCCAGTTCAAGCTTCAACATTCAAGAAACGATTGTCGAAGATGTATTGAAATGTAATTGCTTGGGTGTACATTGAGCACGCAAAGGTATTACGCATAAAATGGAAGGCAGGGCTTATCTACTTCAATCAGTATATTAAGATCAAAAGCTTTCAATTCTGGTATGTTCGTGATCTAGTACGTCTAAGGAAACCTCTGTATTATGACAAGTGTCTAGGCTTTGAAAGCTTTTTCAACATTCTTGAATAGGAAAGCAATGGAAGTTGGAGGTCGTTCACTCCTTAGTATCCTCGATCCAACAAGACTTCTTAGATTCATCCTTGGATAGGTAATCCCATCTGGGAGCACAAGATCAAGCCTCCTCAGTCTATATCAAGGATCCCGATAGCTCCACTGGAACATGACTTCTCTCCTAAGTGTTGGTTCTGGGATTATGATGATATTATGACTGAAGCTGTGATTGTGTTGGAGAATACTCCCAAGCTATGCAGGAAGATAAGGATTTGGGATCCTATGTGGCTAATTAACTTGTCCGAAGTTGATGTAGAGACGTTGTTCCTGTATCCCGTCCAGCATCTTCAGTCAGAAGCCGAACAAGCGATCAAATTTCAAAGGGAGATTTGGTTGTGTCATGCGCACAAGATTCATGCTGGATGCTACTGGTCGAATCTTACAAGGATCAGGACTTAGAAGAAGTGAAGATTGAAGCTGCTGCAACTAGTTTTGTTAGTTTGTTTGTTTTGATGTCTGTATAGTTGTTAGTTGTTTTCTATTTGAAGATTTGTCTTTGTAATCATACTAGCTAGGTCCAAGGGGGAGTCAGTTAGTGCACGATGTGGTTTGATTGGCTACAGGCGAGTAGGACTGTATTGGGGCGATTAGCTTTGCTAATCGCCTGGGAATCAAGACGAGTAGCTTGCTACTCGCCCCTCCTAATCACTTGGATAGTTGCTACTCATCCCAAGGGACCTGGATGAGTAGGACAGGTATAAAAGCCTCTAATAATTGCCCTAATCATTAAGCAATGACATCACATATTCTCCAAGCAACCTGCCCTAGGTTGAAGGTCTGAGATTGTCTGTAAACACCTGTGCTCTGTTTTATCAATCAATACAACCTTTTAACCTTACTTTTGTGTGTGTTGATTCTTCGTTTATCATAGTTTCACCTCGTTTTGTCATCTGAAAACCACGTTTAGTGGATTCCACACACTAAACGTTGAAGCTCGTGATTGTCGGGTTGTCCGAAATCGATCCTATAAAAAACTGTTCATTAGTAAGAAGTCTGAAAAATGAAGCTAGTTTAAAGTGAGTGGGTAAAAAGCATACAACTATCCAAATTGAAAGTACAATATGATAAATAGCATACAAAGGGAAGGGTAAAAAAATTTCCTATTATATCTTAAAAAGAACATATAAGTTTGTTAAATCTACGTGTTTTCCTTAACCCACTCCTCAAATTCAAAACCACGCTTATGAAATTAATATTTGATTATCATCTAATTATCTAACACTTCCACAACACCTTTTAATGCTAAACAACGACTACACAAAAAAAAAGTTTATCAAATATAAAAGGGGATGAAGATAACGAAGATGTCCAAAAATATAAAGGGGAGAAATTGGGTAGTGCCGAATTGATAGAGTACAAACCATTTGTTTGTCGTGTATATTTTCTAGTAGTCACGAGATGAGTCCTTCGTTAAGAATCTTTTTTAAACAAGTAGGTTCCATTTATAGTCTCCAATATGATAAGATGGTGTTAGTGCAACTGGAAGTATTTCATTAGATAGAATACGCGCAACTAGCTATAAATGATGTTTACAATCATTTTATACATAGTTAAAACCAACAAGAGATTAGTAGTTTATCACTAATATATGTTAATCTAATATCCATATCCTAGCAAGTAGCAAGATAAATAGAATTTTGCATTTTTTACACAATGCCACAATTATGATGATGCATATGAATTTTTTAAAAAGCTTATCTTATCTACCATCCAACATTGTAATGCTGGGTTCATTTTCAGAACTTGCTCCATATGAACCATCATAAAATCCTTGCGTAGAATTTCCAACGTAAAATCCTGGTTCTCTGGGTGAAGGCAGTGGGCCCTCACTCCCCAACATCACAATCACAGAAGTCGTGGTCGGTCTATCTCCTGGGTGACGTTGAACACACAACAAACAAACATGGATTATTCGCAGAACCTGAGAAACAATGATTGATTCACCTAGACACTTAGCAACTAATTGCAAGGATTTGCCTTCATTATGGAGTCCCCATGCCTGCCAATAATAATGTACACAAGTCATACATTTTGTTATTTAAAAAAGTCAAAATGTATTAAAAAAGTTTTCATTTTGGGTAATCTTCAAAAGTTGTTAATATTTTATTTATGAACAATGACCTTTATCAAAAAAAAAAAAAAAAAAAAAAAACAAAAACGAAAACGAAGGCTTTTACCCTATTATATAGTTATTAGTTTCAAAATTGAAAAGCAAAAGCTTACATGTCCAATAAGGTTGTTGCAATGCTCTTTGTCAGTGAACCCTCTGTTTTTCTCCCCACACAATTTCTAGCACTACTACACCAAAGCTATATACATCTGATTTTATCGAAAATGTACCATCTCCGGCATACTCTGGTGCCATGTAGCCACTGTGGGGAATTAAGTTAATGTAAGTGATCTCTAAATAAATTAGAATGTGGTTAGGGTAGATGAATCTTACTATGTTCCAACCACTCGATTTGTGTTTGACTCTATCTGATTTCCTCCAAAACTTCTAGCTGTACCAAAATCCGATATTCATGGGTTCATATCCATGTCAAGCAAAACATTGCTAACTTTGAGATCTCTATGTATGATTCTGAGCCGAGAATCTTGGTGAAGATAAAGAAGACCACGATCAATTCCAATGATAATGTGGTTACGTGCAGTCCAATCAAGGAGTTTGCTTTGGGTTTTATCTGTGAACATTTCAGGTTTAGTTTATGTCTTTGTTGGTGTTATACTTTTCTAATTTTTCTTATACATATTATTCCATTTACCAAATATGAAGGAATCAAGTCCTTTGTTTGGCATGTATTCATATATCAACATCTTTTCGGTTTTCTCAATGCAGCAACCCAAGAGTTTAACAAGGTTGCGATGTTGTAGTTTTGATATCAAGATGACTTCATTCTTGAACTCGCGAAGTCCTTGAGTGGATGTTTTTGCTAGCCGCTTCACTGCTATTTCCTCACCGTCTTCAAGTACACCCTAAAACAAAACTTTTTAAGGCATGTATCCAAAAAAAAAAAAAAAATCCTTCTATGCGTCTTCAAAGAGCACATATTTTCTGACTATCATTTTCACAGTTTTTTATGATTACTGTTGGGAAAAACACAAAACCCACTTTGATCACGAATTACACAAAATCACAAGAATGTGACTATGGAAACAACATATTTAGGTGATAACCAATAAATGTGATATAGGCATTCTTAATTTTTCTGATCAGATTATCTGACTACACATATTCTTAATTTATGCTACGAATCATCTTAGAGTAACACATGAACACCATATGTGCTGCATAGAAGGGAATGGAGTCATAGAATACCTTGTATACAGGTCCAAAACCGCCCTCTCCAAGTCTGTTGTCCATTGAAAAGTTGTTTGTAGCTGTAAGTAATGTAGACAAGCCAAATAGTGGTAGCTCTAGATCTTCATCACCGCCTCTGTTTTCAGGATCATCTCCCCTTTGTTTCCAGGTATCCCTGTGATTAGAAACATTTTCATCCAAACATCAAAAACTATTTATAACAAATTAGTGCCACATTGATTACTTAGAACGTGAGCCAAACTATTCAGAAGTAGAGATATACCTTGGTGCTGCTGCTTCTTCATATTTAAATGGTAATATATGCATAACAAAACTAGTATGACCAAAACTACAAATGCTATGGGTACAATAACTCGTACTCTTCTCCGTGCATTTGAGCTTCTACTATTTTGTATTGACTCTGTGAAACCATTAATGTCTTAATTATTATGACATATACACAGATAATTGTGAAAGTTAGTAACGAAAATAAAACTATTGTTTTTAAGTTACCTAACTCAGAAGCTGACAATCGTATATAAATAGTGTCCCCACCTTCAACATATGTTCTGATATCAATTAGATCACCAAACCATAGCAAGCAACCATTACCAGTCCTTGAGATATTCGCATTTGTGTAAGCAGTACATGAACAATTGCTTTTACACATCTTCTCACACTCTACAAGGGTCATGGTCTTGTTATACCATGATTTCTGAGTGTCAGGTAACTTCAAATTTGAATATTCGTTGAACCCTTCCCCTAGGTCACAATCCAAAGGGACGGTTTGTCGACACCCTTGGGACCAATCTGTAGTTCTCCACTGATCTGGAGATTTGGGTTCAAACCCCTTCAAACATTTACAAACTGGGGAGTTATCAATGTTGCAGCTCCCAAATGGCCCACACACCGCGTATTCATCACAGATATCTTTTTGTGGAGAATTATAGAAGTTCCATTCATGCTTGCTATCAATCCATAACAAGCGCTTTAAACGACCATCTGGTTGTAACACCAGCCTAGTAATAGCTGAAGAATCTATAAGATCATATTGGTAGTAAATTTCTCTCAGGTTAACCACAAAGGTGAAGTTATAAAAAGGGTTGGGTTTCAAATAAGGAATTCCGGTAAAGCCTTGTCCATTCCATGGACCTCCCCTGGAACTTATGTTATGGCCTTTCATTTTCATTAGCTGAGGGTAGCCTCTAGCATCAACCCTGAAAGAATTCTCACCAAAGGCAGGATCATCATCAGATTTCCATGACACGACGTGTCTGTCAAACCCCGTAACCAAATTCCAGCCTAGCTTCACTCCGGAAAGTAAGGTATCTGCCGTAACGTCAAAACTTTGCCATATGGGATCTTTTTTATTTATGCCCTCACCTTCCTCATGTATTATAAAGATGCCGTTATCTAAAAGCTAACCAATCGGATTTTTCACTAACGTCGTTGATGAGTTTGCTAACGACCATACTATTTTTCCCTTGGTGGCATCCCGGAGAATTAAAACTCCTTCAAGGGTGAGACTTAGCTTGCTAGAGGTATGTGTGAGTGGTGTATTCCGATTGGCTACCCATACAACAGTTTTATTTGGTATTTTCTTGTACCAAATTCCGACATAAAGGTTCATGGACTTACCAGGCCTGAAGAAACCAAGTTCAAAGGTTTCTTGCGGCGACACGATGGTTTCATTAGACCATTCCCATTGGCAAACAAACATGTGAAAATAATATTAAAAAATTCAATTGTTTGCAAACAAACCCCCAAACGGTTTGTGGTGGCAACCATGTTTGCAATCAAATAAACCACTCCACTAACTTAATTACTTAAATAACTTATAATATTTAAGTTTAAAAAAAAATACACTGTATTTCTTAACTTTTTTTGTGAACATCCCGATATAAATTTTATTAAAAACCGAATTCTTTTAAAAAAAATATTTTTAGGTTGAGTTGGGTTGTGAATGTGTGTTAAGGTTGGGTTGTGTAGATTGAAGAGAGAGAATGTACTTTGTTTGTTTGTGAATGTGGATGGTCTTATATCTAACGGTTTGGTTTGGGGACAAAGTGTCTCCTGCAAATGTACTTGTTGTTGATGCATAAACTACGACAATGAAACAAAAAATCAACTTGGTCCTGATCACTCCTCTATCCTCCATTGACGTATAATAGGTTAAACGCTGTTAGGATATTTAAATTTAAAACAAAAGTCGAATTTAGAAAAAAAATATCTATGTTTGTGCGTTCGCCCCCCCCCCCCCCCCCGATTTTCGCGCAGAAGTTCCGATTATATAGTATTCGTATAGAGAATTTTGAAAATATAGGGTTTTGACCCCCCGAAACGGGTTATCGACCCCCCGAAACTAGTGACTTCCGACCCGATGACTGCCGACCCCGATGACTTCCGACCCCCGAACCTCCGGGTCAAGCTTCGCCACTGGTTGTCAACTTGTCCTATGTGCTTTATCATTGACGCCTATATTTTCTATTATCAATAAAAAATCTCAAAGATTACTGGAAGTGGTCCTAAGCTTTATCATTGACGCTTATATTTATTATCCATAGAAATCTCCAGACGAAAGTGATCAATCGTGGGAATCTAAAGGGTTAGAATTATTCAAAAGCTCTAAGAATTGATAATGATTAATACTCCTTGAGTCCATGCAAGGCATTTGGGAACACGTCAAAGGAAAAATAAAATGCGACAACGACACATGGGATTTTAAAATTTAAGACTTGCACCAAATCTTGAAAGTTTAAACGCATGTTGGTTTCATAGTTGAAAGTTGAAACGCATGTTGGTTTCAATTGTTGAAAGATAGAAATGCATGTTATAAAAAATAAAGCATTTATATAAAATAAACGCATGTTATAAAAAAAAACTAATATAACAATTGGTGATGTTCGATGGTGAAGGATGGCATGACGGAATTCGAATGTTCGATCATGTACAACAAAAGAATGAACCGATCTCTGATTGGTTACAGGTTGTTGTGATATTCTCGGGTGTAGGTGGTTGTCATAGTTGATGCTCTGGTGGTGACGGATGGCCTGGCAGCAGTGGAGGGAGGTTGAAGGTGGTGGTTGTCATTCAATTAAGTAATTCAACTAATTTAGAATCTACAGCGAGATTTGAGTAAGATTACAGGGATGGAAAAATGTCTAATTTACCCTTGACAGGAATTAGGAACATGATTACCAAAAAAACTGACAACTCCATGTGGCACTCTGAGGTTCCTTTCTACGCTTTGTATGTTAAGGATCCTTTCTAAATAATAGTTTCTCGTTTTATAATATTGTCCTCTACAATTACAATATGCAGCAATACTATGTTATCCTCTATAACCCTAAAATATAGTTGAGACAAAAATGAAGGCAAAGAGATCCTCTAAAAAGTGAATTTTGCCTAAGTAATTTAAGAAACATTACTAAAAAATTTAGTCTTTAATCTCACACTATGAGTTTACAAAAAATTAAATAATAATAATAATAATAATAATAATAATAATAATAATAATAATAATAATAATAATAATAATAATAATAATAATAATAATAATAATAATAATAAAACACTAACACAACTTCAATATTTAGTCATGTATAAGAAAACTGTCAAGGCACCCAACACACTTCTGCTTTGGTATAAAAATTACATTTTTTTTTACATAGCTGATAATTTATTTAGGTTTATATCTTAAGTTGCATCATATATAACAATCCCCTATTTTAAGCTAACATATTGATCAATCAAAAACAAAAAAGTTTGTTGGATTTTTCTCAACGTCCTATTCCTGACCAAGCACACATTTGCCAAAGTTTCTCATATAAACCTAAGCTAAAGACGAGAACCGTGAAAAATGTTAGATAAATCATGATGAGAGAACTTTGCATTCATGTCACATCCACCTAATACATTTGAAACAAAATAGCGTAGACATACGAAGCACTAATCTTGTTTAAATGTTGAAACTCTACGCGCAACATAACATGGCAGGAATTTCAATCAAAGAAACAATGTGGCAAAGTTGAACATGCTCAAAGACCAATTGAGTTTCCAATACCAAAGCTACCTAATATGCTAACAGTCTAAAAGGGAATATAGTCGTAGAGTAAGCGTGTTGTATAAATTAAACATGAACCAATACAATGATTCCCTTTACAAAGATCAGTCCATGGGTGGCTATGGCCCAAGCCAGGGAGACCATCCGGCATGGGCCCATTATTATTGAGGGCAGAACTTTTTTTTAATAAAATTTCTATATGTATTTGTGTGTCTGTGTTTTAAATAGAAAACTCGTTTAACACTTAAAAGTTACGTCCAATAATAATCAATATAAAACTTAAATATTATTAACTCGAAGTCCATAACATTTATAAGCCCAATACATATTTAATCTACTAAATAAAAAAAAACAACGATGTTCTTTTTATTGAGAGTTGAAGTTGTTTGACACATCACAAAAATTTAGTGACCCTATAAATGTTTTGGAGCATATGAAAGAAGAATATTATTTCCCAAATGCATGCATTGCATGTAGAATATTATTTAACCATTCCAGAAAGGAGTATTTCAAAATTAAAGGTGTTGAAATTATACTTACAATCCACAATGTCCAAATAAAGACTTAGCGGGTTAGCGATGATATCTATCAACAAAGAAATCTTGGATTGTATAAACTGCGAAGAATTGATCCACCAATTTGCTAGCAAGAATGTTAGGAGAGTTCACGAATCGTCAGTTAGATACTAGTCTATTAAGCTGTGTAATTTCACTCATTCTAATACTATTATTTTTCTAATTGTTATGTTTATTGCAATACTAATGATCGTACATAACATTGAGTTGAAGTTATTTAATTTATGAAAGCCTAAGGGGCATATTTTTAACGGCTTTAATAGGGCATGTAAATCCTCGCATATGCCTTTGGATCAGTCCATGTATATAGTTGACGGAACTCGCCAGAGGAAGATGGTTTCGGTGACCCAGCATGAGCTTTTCCATTAACGCCAACTCCAACTTCTTCTTGGTTAGACGAATCACCAAAATCTCCTAAATATTTGAGTAACAATAATGAATGTTAAAAACCCAAAATGGGCAAAGACAGAGAATCATATCATCAAATACTAACTTTGATTTGTAAAAGGCCTAAATGAAGTCAACCTCAAACAAACATCAAGTCGGGCCGACTACAAAATATTATCCCCTTCATCCTCAAGTACAGGATAGGTCGCCACAAGTGCTTCCTAGGACACATAATAAAGGAAGTTATAAATCCTCCAATGAACTCCCTGAACCTTCCTTGCAAGATGAAACAATCATGAAAACATTAGTTAAAATCGCTTAATTTTAAGAGTAACTGGTTAATTTGTATATCATATATTTTTAGTATGGAAATGGGATGTCAAAAATTAAAATATTACGCTCTTAATAATCATTAAGAGGGTACATAAAACTCATCCAATTGACTAAATTGGTCTTTTGCTAGTGCTTTGTATTCTGCTTCAGTGGATGAGCGTGAGACCATTTTTTTGTCTTGATGAACGCCAGGAGATGATGTTGGATCCAAGATATAATATATAACCTGTAGTAGATCTTCCCCGTCATGTATGCCTCCCCAATCAGAATCTGAGAAAGCATTTAAATCAAGTGAGGTCTGTTTATTTAACAATAACCCATGGTGCAATGTTCCTTTCAAATAGTGGAGAACCCGTTTGAGAGCTGTCCAGTGTGACTGTTTTAGGTGGTGCATAAACTGGGAGAGTTTGTTGACAGCGAAAGAGATATCAGGGTGGGTGAAGGCAAGGTATTGATGTGTGCCAACAAGTTTATGATAAGGAGTTGGGTCAATGGGTTGAGAGGCATTCGTAGGGATAAGCGGTTCAAAGATGCTTAGAGGGGTGAGGACCTCTTTGGTACCATCCATTTTGAAAGTGGTTAAGATGTCCTGAATGTGCCTGTGTTGGGAGAGTAATAGACCATGAGGATTTGGAATGACTTCAATTCCTAGGAAGTGATGTAGAGGGCCTAAGTCTTTGATTGAAATTTTTTTGCTTAGGGCTTGAACAAAGATGTCCATGAATGGATTATTGTTTCCAATGATGAAAATGTCGTCAACGTAGACGAGTAGGTAGCAAGTGTTACCATTTGTCTTGTAGACAAAAAGAGACACATCAGAGAGACATTTTTTAAAACCGAAGCTAATGAGGAAGGCTGTTAATTCATTGTACCAAGCCCGCGGGGCTTGTTTAAGGCCGTAGAGAGATTTCTTGAGTTTGCAAATGTGATTAGGAAATGTCAAATTTGCAAATCCGGGTGGTTGAATCATGTACACATTCTCATGTAAGGTGCCATGATGAAATGCATTATTTACGTCTAGTTGGCGTAACGACCACCCTTGAGAGAGTGCGATGGAAAAAACAGTACGAATGGTGACAGGTTTCGTTACCGAACTAAAGGTATCAAAATAGTCCTTACCGTACTATTGATGAAACCCTTTTGCGATTAGGCGCGCTTTAAATTTATTAATAGTTCCATCGGGTTTTCGTTTGGTTCGGAATACCCATTTGCATCCGATTGGATTTTGGGTAGTATGAGGGACAAGCTCCCACGTATGGTTTTGAAGAAAAGCGTTGTATTCAAGATCCATTGCTTGTCGCGATTGTGAATGTTTCATCGCTTGGATGTGAGTATAGGGCTCAATGGATGTAGGAAGTGGGTGAAGTGTGGTGGGGTTGATGAAGTTGGAATTGTAATATTTTGGGTTAGGATTGGGAGACCGTTGTGGGCGAGTAGAGGTGGTAGGAGACGGGTTAGTTGAAGGAGTTTGAGATGAGGAGGTGGTAGAATCATTGGAAGGCTGTGTAGGTGAATTAGGTTGTGTAGAAGTGGAGGATTGTGTAGGAGATGAGGACTGTGTATGGACAGGGGAGGACTGTGTAGGGATAGCGGAGGACTGTGTAGAGGATAAGAGTTGTGTAGGGTTAGGGGAATGTTGTGTAGGTGTAGTAGAAGGTTGTGTAGGGTCAGATGAGTGTTGTGTAGTATCAGGAAACTGCTGTGTAGGTGCAGTAGAAGGTTGTGTAAGGTCAGATGAGTGTTGTGTAGTATCAGGAAACTGTTGTGTAGGTGCAGTAGAAGGTTGTGTAGGGTCAGGAGAGGGGTGTGTAGGAGGTATGGGTTGGGGTGTGGGATCGATGGGAGGTTGTGTAGGGTGTGAAGGCTTTGGAGGATTTGGTATGTTGTGAAGAAATGATTCATAGGTGACAGTGGGAGATGCGGAGTTATTGGTGTGGGATGGGAAGATGTGTGGTATGAATTCAACATGGCGAGAGTGATATAGCTTGTTGGTGGCTGGATCAAAGCATTTGTATGCTGATCTGGAAGAGTAGTATCCAAGAAAGATACATGATGCGGAGCGAGATTGTAACTTGGAGGTGTTGTATGGGCGGAGCCAAAGATAGCAAAGACATCCAAACGGTTTTAGTTTGGAATAGGTGGGAGCAACATTGAATAACATGTCATAAGGTGATTTGTTGTTCAAGATGGTGGTAGGTAGACGGCTGATGAGATAAGTGACGGCTTGAAAGGCATGTGACCAAAATTTTGATAGGAGTTGAGCATAGTGGAGGAGGGCAAGGCCCATTTCAACAACGTGTCGATGACGACGTTCGGCCACCCCGTTTTGTTCGGGTGTATGAGGGGGTGTGGTGTAGTGAGAAATTCCATGAGTTGTGAGAAATGGTTTAAGACCAATGTATTCACCACCATTGTCGGTAAATAGAGAGATAAGAGGTGTTTGAAAAAAAATTTCCATTAGTGATTTGAATTGTGGAAAAGGATGGAGACGTCGGATTTTCTTTTTGTCGGATATAACCAAATGTATTTAGAAAAACAATCGACAAATCCTAATTTAGAAATTAAGGACTTGAAGACTTGAAACGAAGGATGTCCAACGATATGGTGCCACGCAAGTAGAGATCTTGTTGTTGTTGCATTGATTTGAGGAGCGAGTGTGGTTGGTCCGTAGTAAGCGTCATTGACGTTCACGCCCCGCATGAGATGCGCCCCCATGCGTAGATCCTTAACCAAGAAATGATACCGAAAAAATTCAACAGAAACTTGATTAGTACGACTAAGTTTTGCAACAGAAATAAGATTATTACGAAGAGATGGAACGATTAAGACATCGTTTAAGAAAGCGGTCGTGAGTTGGTGTGAAGGGTTGTTTGACCAATGTGTGTGATAAGGGTTTTACCGTCACCTAAAAGAATATCATACGGGCCACCATATTCGGAAAGAACATGCATTTGGTTGTTGTTGTTGTTGTTGTTAGTGTGATTGGAAGCGCCTGTATCCCACATCCATGGAGTGTTTGGAACCGCAGTGTGAGAAGATGTATTGTTCACAACCGGGTATGAGTAGGAATCATGAGTAGAGACTTGATGGTTGACGTGTGCGAATATATACATAATTTTACAATGAAATAACACACATTTTGCTTTAATATTTATAAAAATGGTTTAGACCTTAATATTAAAACACACACAATAGGGCAAGTGTACCATGTCATATATGTAGTAATGTGTAGATAAGAACCAGATATCGATCCATGGACCCGCGCGGAGCAATGGTACTAAAACTCTATCCCCTATTTACTAGTAAGAAAAGATAGTGAAAGTTTGTTTTTTTTTAACTAAATTAATTCTAAAATATCTAAATAACATATGTAAGACTCCAAATAGAAAATATAACTATATAAACTATAATATACCAATCCTAGCATGTCATCTACATATAATAAGTAATACAGGCGTGTGATCAACATTCCCATTTTCCGACAGTTAGTGTCCCTTTCGGGCATCCTAACATGACAACTATACAGAAAGTTAACACGAATACACACGCTAACCACTTCAAGTCGTTTATTAGCGAGCAGCTAATATGATCTCATGCAGATCGTCGAAAGATAAGTTAGTCATCTGTTAAGAGTATTCTAACCTCACTAATTCAGGATAGCGATACCGAACACACAGTACAGCCACCTAAACTAGCATAAAGTAGAGCATTTCACAACCTATTCCATTTTACCAACTTTGAACCCAGATCTACTAAAATCGCTATTTTTACCAAAATAACTACCAAAGATCATTAACCGTGTCAAAGACCAGTAACGGCACCATTAGGCTTTTAAAACCCTTTTACGTGCCGGTAAGCATTTTTAACCGTTATTCGACTGACTTTAACCAAATCAATACCCGGTTACAGTTTCATGGCATAAACTATTTAACAAGTTAACTAGTCTACTACCGGACGATTAAACGGACGGTTTTTCAACATTTATCCGCCTAACACATTCGACAATCGCCAAAGTAATTCAAATACAGCTACAAATCCAACAACAACGAAACAAGGTTGCGCTATGATCATCAAGATCTAAACATGAAAAACGCCAAATTTATACAAAACATGATTACATACTAACGATTGTTTATTCTACTAAGGATTACTAAACATGATTACTAGACGATAGTGTACTACATAAACAACACAAACAAGCCAAAATAAACAGATTTGAATCAACTAAAAGCTTAATAGATCAAACGATAAAACTTGAATGTGATGGATTGGATGATTATAGATGATCCGGATGAGTTCCCGAGCTTGTTCCTCGCCTTTGCAGCAACTCACCGGTCCAGAAAATCGCCCCAAATCGCCCTGAGATCACCCAACACTTGATCAGTGTGTTGTGCTCTGTTTTTATAGAAACTTTGATTTTGTGCACGGTCGTGCGCCTAAAGTGCACGGTCGTGCACTTTATCATGATGAGTTGACGTGCAAGTGGGCAAGTGGCTGATTGATCTCTGAAAATATCTAGATATTCCGCACGGCCGTGCACCTAGGGTGCACTGGCAGTGCACCCGGGAAGTTTGAGTCGCACGGGCACCCGCACGGAAGTGCTGATCAGGGTGCCCGAGAACATTAGCTGCACGCCAGGTCGCACTGGCAGTGCAGCTCGTCTGTGTCCGAGCTAAATGAGCCCGCACGGGCGTGCACCTGGGGTGCACGACCGTGCACTCTTTCCAGACTTGGCTGATTTTGCAGAAACTTCTCATCTTGTCCGATTTTTGCCCAGTTTCTTCGACTTTGCTCGTGGGACGTCGTTTAAGACCTGCAATAAACATATGAAGCGGTTAAGTACCGAATTCGTGAAATTATGGTGGAAAACGTGTGATTTGGGAGTTTAATCGGGGATTTAAATACGTATATTTTAACGTATATCAAACCTCCCCACACTTGAACTTTGCTTGTCCTCAAGCAAACAACTAAACAGAAATAAACGAAAAACTCGCCAAGTGGCAACAAAGACAAAATATAACCTGTACAGACGATAATAATCAAGCTAAAAAGATATAAAAACAGGTGATAAGATAACTAAAAAGCAACGACTCACTTCCGATCTACAAGCGCGCAAACCCGTACACGACTCACAATGTTCACACACGCTCGGTTTAATTTATGATACATACGTGTAATGTGTATGTGTAAATCGCTCCATTGCCAAGACAATGAATCGTGCAATATCATAAGCTTTTCAAAAGATCTAATCTTCACCAACTAACGTGTGAAAAGGCACAAATCAAGAGGTCTTGTACGGGTTGTAATATTAGGCATAGGTAAGGGTATGGAATGGATATTTACAGTGACAAATCGGCTAAAACTCGGCGGTTATGTCTAACTAATATCAACTAATACAACTATACAACACAAACGCGAATATAGGCGATTTTTATTTTAAATCGAGCTAACTTATAATTTCTAACTTTAAAGCTCTAAAAACTGCTCGAATACCGGTAATTCACCCTATTTTAGGGTGTTCTATTTTTCTGGATTTTTTATAACATATATATCTATGATATATATACTGGACTGAAACTGATATATAATCAACATATGGGTCCTAAATATATAAACCCGAAAACGAACTATTTACGAAACAAAAAACTAGTTAAACAATAACCTAAAACGAGTTTTAACACAAAGGGTTTAAAAGAAAAAGGTTGTTTGGTTTAGTGGTGCAATGGTGTGGTAAATAAGAAAAATACGGGATCAGGTTCAACATGGTTAACTAGTGGATAACATTTGGGTGCGGGAAACAGATAAAACGAAAAGAAAAGGCTAAATCAAAAGGGTATCCTAAATGCCTCAATCATATTCGTACAGTGTCACACGTATCTGATCTAAACAAGTATACTAATGACAAGTTCTAAATTGCACAAAACATCCGGCTCACTCGTAAGAATGTCAAAGAAATGTAATCTATTCTAAGGCTCAAACGCTCACGTAACCGGAAGGAAATGGGTGCAAGTATACGAATCTAACGCTCGTATCTCATCTGTTTGTCGCGCCTCAAGTTATCTTTATCCAAAAATTAGTTAGACTTGATGTTTGTATGAATATATATATATGATGTGTTGCAAAACACATCTCTTTTCCAATGTATTTTGTATATTATTTGGTCATGTTTTTATTCATTTCGTGTTGTTTTTATTATGTATTTATTTATTTTATTATTTTATAGGTGTTCGTGGAAAATGAGAATGAAAGAATTTTAATAGAGACACGAACACTTAAGATCAGGTGTTCATGGACGTTGGAGCGTAAGCGAGAAACTTTGGTCGATCCAAGAACACCCGAAGTTGGGAAGCATAATAATAATAATAACAATTAATAATAATAATAATAATAATAATAGTAATAGTAATAATAATAATAATAATAATAATAATAATAAAGTAATTGAAGACTTGGGCTTTACGTGAATGAAAAAAAAAGGGCCTTATAATTAATTAGATGGAGCAGGGCATTATCTAAGAGATATAAATTTCGATTGAACAGAAGATGGGCGAGATATCATTAGAAGCAATACGATAGCCGCCAAAGGGGATTGCACCAGAAGACGAGAACAGCAACTTTATTGAAGGTAGAGAGGAAGTGAAGGCCAGGAAGGCTCGGGTTCAAAAGTGAAGCTACGGGTTTGATTACTAAAAGTTTTAGTTTTTATATTTATTTACTTCGTGTTCATAAATATTGAGACCATGATTAATTTTTATGTTGAACCTTTGTTTTTATTGTTTTTCATCACTATGAGTAGCTAAATCTTGAACCACTACCTAGGTTGTATGATGAATACATGTTAATTTTATAGTTATCGGTTTTGGATTTATTTTTGATTGGTTAATGTTTAGGTAAAGATTTGGTTGGTGTTTATTATGATGTGTGTGTGCTTAAGTCTAATTTATTATTTTTGAGAGTTCCATAAACGTCTTAGTAAATGTCTTTCATGTTTGGATGTTTATTAGGGTTATCTGCTTAGTGCTTGTAGCTTAGTTTGTGGCTTTGGATCCGAAAGCCATAGGAACTTGATTAGAGAATTTAAAGGACTTAAGTTGATAGATGACAATAGATGATAGTCAACTTGAATAATTCCATTCACAATGATCTCTATAAATAGAGTACAACCAATAACTAACTCTCCTATAATTGGGGAGAGATTTGCTTTGCTAGTAATGTGCTAATGATTGCTAATAATATGCTAATAATGATTATACAATTATTTCCTATAATACATATTCTATTACACCCCCGCAGTCGAAGCGAAAGGTGGCCGAAGACTGAGACTGGATCTGAAGTCGTCAAAGAGGACTCTGGGTAAGCCTTTAGTGAAGATGTCGGCAATTTGATGACGTGATGGGACGTGGAGAACACGGACATTTCCTCGTTGAACTTGCTCACGGACGAAGTGTATATCTAGTTCAATGTGTTTGGTTCGCTAGTGTTGAACTGGATTGCCTGATAAATAAATGGCACTCACGTTGTCGCAGTAGACGATAGTCGCACGCGTGAGAGGATGACGGAGTTCTAAGAGGAGATTCCGTAGCCAGCAGATTTCAGCAACAACATTAGCAACTCCACGGTATTCAACCTCAGCACCGGAACGAGAGACGGTTGACTGCCTTTTAGATGACCAGGAGAGTAGATTATCCCCAAGATAGACACAGTAACCTGAAGTGGAGCGTTGAGTGTCAGGGCATCCTGCCCAGTCTGCATCGGTGTAGGCACGAAGTGAGATGGATGCAGTAGGCGTAAGATGAAGGCCCAACTCTATAGTACCCTGAATATATCGTAAGATACGCTTTAAAGTGTTCCAGTGTGACTCCCGAGGGGCATGCATGTGCATGCATATCTGTTGTACAGCGTAAGATATGTCAGGGCGAGTAAATGTCAGATACTGTAGTGCACCTGCAAGTCTTCGGTAGGTGGAGGAGTCATCAAATAAGGGGCCGGCATCTTTACTAAGCTTGGATTTTGTGTCAACAGGTGTAGCAACTGGTTTACAAGAGTCCATGGCTGCCCTATGAATAATGTCCTTGGCATAGGCGGCTTGTGATAAGAACAGGTGATTACCCGTGCGTTGTACTTGAATGCCAAGGAAGTAGGATAGCGGGCCCAAGCCTTTCATAGCAAATTCACTAGCCAGAGTGGTCATCAATCTATGGCGAAGAGCATCATTTGATGTTGTGAGAATGATGTCATCGACATAGATAAGAAGATATGCGGTGTCATTCCCATGGTGGTAAATAAATAGAGAGTTATCCGATCTGCTCTGGTGAAAACCATGTAAAGTGATAAAATCCGTAAACCTTTGGTACCATGCACGAGGTGCCTGCTTGAGACCATAAAGAGACCGTTTGAGGCGACAGACATGATTTGGAAATTCTTTGTTGCGAAATCCCATAGGTTGGTGCATATAGACAGTTTCCTCCAGATTACCATGTAGAAATGCATTTGTGACGTCTAGATGGTGTATGGACCAAGACTTGGCCAGGGCGAGGGATAAAACCATGCGAATAGTGGCCGGTTTGACAACCGGACTAAACGTCTCTCCACAATCAATGCCTACCTGCTGGCTGCGACCATCACAAACGAGTCGAGCTTTATATCATTCCAACGAGCCATCCGACCTGTATTTATGTTTGAAAAGCCACATGCTGCGTATAATATTCATATCAGGGTGACGTGATACTAACTCCCAGGTGTTGTTTTTAATAAGTGCACTAAACTCGTGGTGCATGGCATTGTACCACTCCGGTATGGATAAGGCAACCTGTGGATTTTTCGGTATTGGGGCAATGGTTGAGGTGTGAAGGTTAAATAGTTGTTTGGGTTTGGTGATGCCACTCATGGAGCGTGTGTGAATTGTGCGAGGGTTGTGAGATGGTTGTGGAGGTGGAGGGTCAGGGATGGTATTGTTGTCGTTGGGTGGGCTGGGAATGTGCTTTGGGCTAGGCGGGCTGGGTTGTGTTGTTGGATCAGTAGTATGGTCGGGTGATGTGGACTGATGGGCCGTAGGTTGACTGTCAGGTGGTGATGGGCCAGTAGGTAGGGGAGAGGTGTTGGAGTTGGGCGGTTGGGATATGGGGCCGTGGGATTAGTTTGGAGCGGATGGGTCAAATTGGAGGTGGGCTGGATTGTGCTATTTGGGCCGGTGGATGTGGTTTGTGTATCAGGATGTGGCCCGGGTGGTGTGGTGGCATTGGTCACATGGTTCCATAGCAGGGGATTGAATGGTGTGGAAAGGAAATCATAATTGGGTGGGGTAGTGGAGGTTTAGATTTGGTAGGGGAAGATGGACTCCTCAAAGTAAACAAGGCGAGATATAAACATCCGATTAGTATGAAGGTCGAAACATTTATATCCGCGATGGTGAGAGGGATAGCCAAGGAAGACGCATGGTTGAGACCTGTTGGTGAGTTTGTTGATTGTGGTAGAGGCGGTGATGGGGAAGCACAGGCAACCGAACACGCGGAGGTGCTCGTATTCGGGGATGCTATGGTAGAGAAGGTAGGTGGGTGAAAGGAAATCATGTTGTTTACTAGGGAGGATGTTTAGGAGGTACGTGGCGGTCTCAAGGGCGTGATGCCACATGTTTGGGGGTAAGGAAGCTTGGGCAAGGAGGGTTCGGAGCATGTTATTTATGGTGCGGATTTTGCGTTCCGCTTTGCCATTTTGAGAAGATGTGTGGGGGCATGAAAAGCGGAATTGCATATCGTTTTGTTTGCCAAAGTTATAGAAGTTTTTGTTTGCATATTCTTTACCGTTATCACATTGAAACTGTTTAATTTTTCGTTCAAATTGGGTTTGTATAAGGTTGTAGAAGGCGGTGAAGGTGGCAAAAACTTGGGATTTGTGGCTAATGGGGAAGGTCCATATGAAGTTGGTTAAATCATCTATAAACAGTAAATAATAACGGTGACCAGCTGTGCTAAGCACAGGGGAGGTCCATAAATCGCTGTGAATGATATCAAAGGGCAAACAAGTATTATTAATGGAAGCAAAAAACGGTAATTTAGTTCCTTTCCCAAACATACATGACTGACAAAGTTTGTCATTTATTTTACCATAATCAATAAAAGATGAATGTTTTAAGGAATGTAAAAGGTTGTTGCCGGGGTGTCCTAGGCGTTGATGCCAACGATCTTGAGACACGGCAGCAAGGGCAGTGGGATTGTTGAAGTTGGTGGAGAATTGTTGCGTGAGAGGATAGAGGTCGCCTGTGCTATTGCATCGGAGGATGGGAGCCTTGGTTTTGAGATCCTTCACAAGAAAACCAAAGGGGTCAAATTCAATAGAAACCAAGTTATCAGTGGTAAGGCGTCGCACAGATATAAGGTTTTTAATTATTTTGGGTGCAAATAAGACATTGTTTAGTTTTAAAGGTGGGAAGGGTGGGGGTAGGACTTGGTTACCTTGGGCCAAAACCGGGATGGACATGCCATTACCAACAATAATATGTTTGTTAGTGCATTTATTAAAATTAGACGGGGAGTAAATACCTTGCTCGTTGGCCGAGTGGGAAGAGGCGCCGGTGTCCATAACTCCGTGATCCGGTGGATTTAAAGCCAGTGTGTATAAGGCCTATTCTATATCGGTTGGTGCATAGCCCGAGGAATAAGCCTGATCAGGTTTCGCACCGAGTATCCCTTGTCCGGTAGAAGAGTTGTTGGGCCTGGAGGGGTATGGACAAGGTGGTACATTGTTGGGCCGTGAACTTTCCTGCTGTCCATTTAGTAAGGCAGCCCATTGAGAAGAGGCCCATGAGGTAGGGAATACAATGTAGGGGTGGGAACCATGTTGCTGAGATGAGTTGTTCCAGGTGCCGCGGCCTCTGTTGGATGAACCACGACCACGTCCCCGTCCCCGGTTCTTACCACGGCCACGCGACCTGTCGTCCGATGACCCTGATGAGACGGAGGCTGTGAGAGCGGTTGCCGAGGCCTGAGCAGCCGATGAGGCATGCCGTTTCTTCTTATGTTCTTCCATGCCGAGGCGTGAACGAACCTCTACAAAATCAGGGAGAGGATCCTTGTTGCCGAGTACTGTGGAGATCCTGTCAAACTGCTCCGTGAGACCAGCCAATACCTGCAAAACAAGACGGTCATTGTCAACAGGCGATCCTACCCCGGCGAGTTGATCCGAAAGTAGTTTCGCATGTTGGCAATATGCCGCCATAGAGGGAAAGTTTGCAAGATGAAGATTAGCGAATTCTTGCGTCAAAAAAATGGATCTGGTGTGTTTATTATCATTGAAGTGGTTTCGAAGAGCGACCCACGCGGCATGAGCAGTCTGACCCGGGTCATAATGGTGTGAACGAGTGACTGTGAGATCGTGCCATAGATCCACTGGAGGACTATGGCGTCTAGACGAGACCATAGTGCCTCGGCAGTGGTGGTATCTGGCTGTTTGTTAGCATCAGAGGGTGTAGAAGAGGATGAGGCAGCGGGTTTGGGTTGGAGGTGGTGGAAAACTTCGTAGGCACGACAGTGGATCTGAAAAAGTTCAGACCACGTTATATAATGAGAGGTTTCATCTTCAAGAATAATCGGGATGAAATTCTTGATGTTTGAGACGGTCATCGCCGGGTGTAATTTTGGGTCCATGGTTTGCGAGTGAAGGTTAAAGGTAGCAGGAGGGTTGTGGTGAAATAGGTGGGGTAGAACAGAAGGTTAAGGCAGAGGGTAAAGTGAAACAGAGGAGGTAAGAGGGAAACAGAGGAGGTGGGGCAGAACTGAAGCAGAGGGTGGGGTGTGGCGGCGACCGTGTGGAGAAGAAGGTGGATCGGTTACAAAGGTGATACCATGATAGATGACAATAGATGATAGTCAACTTGAATAACTCCATTCACAATGATCTCTATAAATAGAGTACAACCGATAACTAACTCTCCAATAATTGGGGAGAGATTTGCTTTGCTAGTAATGTGCTAATGATTGCTAATAATATGCTAATAATGATTATACAATTATTTCCTATAATACATATTCTATTATAAGTATTCTTCTATTCTTAAGACCGGGAGGTGATGGAATGTTGGGTTGTCTAGAGCTTTAGGTGTTAGGTTTGGGTGAGACCGGGAGGTGATCCTATCCTAGTTATCTTTAGTTTCTTGCAATTCCAAGTCATAGTTAACCCAATTAAATTACTCCTTTACATCTTCGGGTGTATTGTGATTAGAGAGACCGGGAGGTGATCGAGTCATTAGAGTACCTTTACATTCTTAGTGAGGTGAGACCGGGAGGTGATCGGAGCTAGATAGCCAATGTTTTATTCTTTAGAATTCTTTAGGGTGTGTTGGTGAGACCGGGAGGAGATCTAGCACGTCTTAGGGTTTCTTGAGTTATCTTTAGAATCTGGTAAGCCATTCAGTTTTCCATTACCGAGAGTTGTGAGTTTGCATGTAGGATTCTTGACCTAGGTAGTAGCCTTCCTATCCTGATATTTTCCTCAATTATCTTTGCTGTCGGTGTATCCTGTTTATTTACTTTATTTAGTTTAATTAATTATTTAAAAAACCAAAAAAATCAACTTTTAAACCAAATTTGTTAAGTCTTAGTCGAGTCTAGTTTTGTTTTCTATTAGTGTCCTGTGGGTTCGATACTCGGACTTACTTAGTCTGTACTGCATTGATAGGTACACTTGCCTGTCGTGTGGTCTAGTTTAGTTGAGTCTGTTTTATATTACTAGGTGTCTAGGTTAAGTATTTATTTATAGACCATACATAGCACATCAAGTTTTTGGCGCCGTTGCCGGGGACACTTGGCGATTGCGAAAGTAGCTTTGATTAGGACTTCATTGATTTATTGGTCTTATTTGAGTTCTTTTGTTTTTAGAGTGTCTAGAGAGTCTTAGGCTTTTATTTTATTTTTGCGTGCTTGTTTGTTGAGTCAGTTCTTGTGTTTTTATTTTATTATTTTTTTTATTTTTTGTTTTTTTCGTGTGTTTGTGTGTCTTTGTTTTTGTGTGTTTTGTTTTATTTTTGTTTTCTTTATATATCTGGTGCCCGTGATCGTGTTTGTTTTAGTGTCTATATGCAGTGATGACAGGAAGAAAGACTGTAGCAGACCACACACGGGATAAGGCTAGTGATTACATGGGCCAACAGTACACGATAAACATCCGTTTTGGTCCAGGTAAGTGCAGGGATAGGTGGCCCAACGCGTATGAGTTTTTCAAGCATATTTTTAAATTCACCAATCGTTTCTTGATGAACAACGGTGAAAGAAAAGAATTAAACGCGTTGAAAATGGGATGGATAAAATATAAGCCACCTGATTGAAAGTGCATGAAACCCAGTTGTAGAGTATGTAATATTTTTGAATTTTCTTTGTATTTTGTTATTATCTTTGTTTTGTGTCTTTTAGCAGGTTTTCGTGTTTGTTTAGGCATGAAAAATTACACCATGAACGGATCCCATGTAGTTAGTTAATTATATATTTTATGATTGGGATTTTTGTTGGAGGTTTGGGTAATAAAAGATTTTTTTTCTAAACATAAAATTTGATTAACTTTCTGCGAAAAGAGGTTCTTCGTGTTATGCGGAGAACTTGGGCTGACCGGTTCGTCTCATGTGAGTAGTAACTACCCCGGATAGTTATACTTTATTCACTCGCGACGCGCGTTGAGATCACCAGTGTCCTTCACGTTGCGCGAGTTGATTAGAAAAGAAAATATTTTCCACCTTGTTTCCTTCCACGAGCATTCACCGCCATTTCACCACAAATTCTACCAACACCCACCACATTCCACCTATCTAGCCTTCCAAGTACGTTTCCTGCATTTTTGTATATTGAGTCGGTTGAGTCTGTATTTTTTTTAGAGTCTTTTATTTTTTTTAGAATCAGTTTTTTTCTTAACTCACTTTGTGAATATCTTTCCTTCAAGTGTGGGGATGATGGAGAGAGTCAGTTTTGAGTCATTGGTTTGTTTAATATATTTTATTGCAGGTTTGGATCTAGCCACCCATACTCAATCTCCATTCGGGTGGGGACGACTCAACAATCATTTAAGACAACCATTTGTTTTTATCTTTCCTTTTTAGTTTTTATTTGTCAGATTTGAGTCAGAGGCCGCGAATGAAATGCTATACAGCCTGGTTTAGAAGGACAGCTTCAGATCGCTTGCAGCTACATCGCTTATATCCAAGGGAGTCTGTTCCTTTTTGTTGTATTTTTTTTATTTCTACTTTATTTTATTCCACTCTCACATTGAGGACAATGTGTCGTTCAAGTGTGGGGATGGAAACTTCGTTTTTATTTTTAGGTAGTTTGAGTCATAAATTATAAAAATCCAAAAAAAAAAAAAATGAAAAATGTCCCTGATTTTTTGTGCATTTTATATGGAAAATGATAGTAAAATTGAGATTTTTAGTTTTCAAAATATTATATATATGAGAATATAAATAGATTGAAAGCGTGTTTGTTTAAGATGTGTCGGTAGGCCCAGCTAGCTTTGAAAGGTCCTATGATTGTTCTTAATATACCTTAATAATCATGATATCTTTTAGGTTCTCATCTTAGGAGAAACGGTAGAACTGAAACTGCTGATAGTAATTAGAGGTACCACTGTAGGTTGAAAGCCCATGTGTATTATTAATTAAATGGCACACTTGATTCTTTTTATGAGAATAAATACGGTGAAAAGTGGCGCCCGCTAAAAAAAAAAGCATCCACATGTCCATCATTTGAGCTAGATAATATAAATAAAAAAATAACTGAAGCCTATGGAGTCTCCCTTGGGGATGGTGACTCTGATCGAAACTCTCTCTAGGTCAAGTTAAAAAAAAAAAAAAAAAAGTGCCGAAGCTCATGCTGTCGCTTTCGGGGATGGTGACTCTGGTTGAGACAACATATGGGTTAGGTATGAAATAAAAAGGAAAAAAAATATATCTAAGCTCATACACTTCATCCATCATCTATCATAATTTTAATTTCTAATACATTAGGGAGTTTAGTTTGTAGTGGTTGGTAAATCTATATGGTTTAACCTTTGCTTCGAAAGCTTGATGTGGGAATAGGTGAAGCCGGATATCTTGAGTGTGAGACCCATAGATTGATTGTAAACATAAACTTATTTGCTTTACATGATTGGGGTCTGATTAGCCGGTGGTGGGGTTTAGGTGGACAACAATAGCGACAGTTTTGGTTGATGCGTGATTAAATCTTAATTAATGAACCTAAAAGTTTTTGAAACCAAGAGTCCTGATTATGATTCCATTGTAGTCTTTTTCGGGGACGAAAAAAGTTTAAGTGTGGGGATGTGATATATATAAATATACTAGTGAAAAACCCGCGCGATGCGGCGGTGGCGACAATCTACATCATGGTACTTAATTTCCGTTAGTTTATCAATCCTCTTGCGAATGAACAGTTTGTTACCTTATCAGGTACATTTTGCTGGCTCCCACTTAGATTTTCAACTGTTGTTCTTGGATCATCAAAAATATTCTTTAAAATGTTCTTCTATCTTGGTGTGCAAGTTCAATCTAAGGTTGTTACTTACATATCTAGCTTAAATTTACAAAACTAACACAAAAACTGCAAATCACATTCAACAGCAACAAAACATATTCATGTTTTTTATAATGCTATAGTTCATTTTGTAATCATGCACCCACTCCTTTTAATTTGAATTTGCAGGCTCCTTGCCATATTGCTTCCACCATATAGTGATATAACTATTTGGGATTTTGGGTGTGTACACTTACCGAGTTGCAAAGCCTAAATAAAAGAGTAAAGTATTCTACTACTATTACATACACCTGTCGGATGTAAATTACCAATATACACTTGCAACAGTTAGTCTCATACAAGTAATGGCAATGTCGATTTTCTTAAGCATGGGTTGATTTACGTGTGTTTTATCTCTAATGGGTCAATAGGAAAACAAAATGCAACTAAAATAAATGGGTCAAATGGTTTAAAAGTGTATTTTAGTCAACTTACTTAACTACTTTATTGAAATAAGTATAATATTATTGCAAATTTGTAATCGTAACTAACACACAAATAAGAAAAAAATGTATAGAAATTGAACGAAAGTAACGCTAACTCCAGTTGTTTTCAGCCAAACCATCGTTCAATTGGTGACAAAAATTCCGACAATGAAAGCAATGGTACCCGTCTCATTCCCAGCTTTGATGTAAAATAAGTTATCCGTTGTACCTAAGGCGCCCTATTGCCACATCTAGTAGATCATTCAAATGAAGAAAAATAGGTGAAATATAAAAATGTCTTAAAGTGAAAGCTTGTGTTTCCCTGATTTCTTGTAGCTTCGATACAACATCCAATGCAAGTTGCACAATGAAATCAGTAAAGTAAACTCATCTGAGGTCCTTCACAATGTCATATAGAGGAAGTTTTTAACTTAGCAAAAGCTTCATTTTACATTAATTTCTTTATAATGTTTGGAAGGCTATCGAGAAAATACTACCTTTACCCCATGTTTAACCCATTTACCTAGATTTACTAATTTGACTTTTGGGTCAAACCTGGTACATTTGGACCTATGTTTTAAAAAGCGCGCCTGAGGCAACCGTAGGTGCAAGGCGCATCAAGGCACATCCTAAGGCGCCTCAAGGCTTTGTGCCTACCCATTTTCTCAAAGGCGCAGAAAAAGGGCATTTTTTGGCATTTTCCGGTCGCTTTTGGCCCTGAGGCGCGCACCTCTTGTACACCATGTATATTTATGCATAAAAATGTTGTACCTTGGTGTTTTTGGCTTGTACATATAGGTAAAATCGTGTAAAAACCTTATTTATAGCTATTTTTTTTTGGGTAAATGAAGCTAAAAACCTATTGGATACATATATGGGATATCTAAAAAAATTATATAATTTGTACGCGCTTCGGGTACGAAAATCCCACGTTTTTGCGCTTTGCGCTTCACCCGATGCGCTTAGACCTCGTCGCTTTTGTGCGCCTAGCGCTTTTTAAAACCAAGATTTGGACAACTCCTTAGTAAGAGATTTATTTTTTAACTTGTAGGAATCAGGAGAGTAATGTGGAATATTTTTGACTTTTCTGTGGTCAAACCCCTTGCAACACACATCAAATAATTAACCCTACCAATACAACCCATTTTGAGCACACACATTTCTCTTTCGTTCTCAGACTATACATAAACAATAGAAAAATAATAGAGTTAGAACAAAACCAATACATAACTTATAAAAGTAATCCTGTTTAGTAAAAGAATTATGAATCTCACTCAGCCACTCGGTCAAATGAGTTGGATTTATGGGTGCAATTGCATTTTTTTTAAAGGAAGCATCCTAAGTGACTGAAAAAGTAGGCATTCAGATCTCTATTTGAATTGTTTATTTTCCTCAAATTGCACTGAAAAAACCATAGTACCCACTGTCCAATTGAGTTGTAATTTTAATAGAAAAAACACCTTTCATGACACACTTTTTATGACACACAGTTATTTATGACATGCAAATGAGTGTGTCATTAAAAAAGTGTCAAGAATTATAAAATCTGGTTAACTAATGACACACATTTTTGTGTGTCAAGAATTTGATGTCAAGAAATTAAAATCATGACGGTATAAGAAATAGCGTGTCATATTTTGTGTCATAATTATTTTCCCCATTTTCCTCATTTTCCCTCCCAATCCCGCCCACTGCTCTATTTCTTCTCTTTCTTAACTTAAGTTCACAAATTAAATCAGTCCACAAATCGATCCTCCCCTAAGTTCATAAAAAACCCTAACTTCATAAAAACCAAGTCGATCGATCCTCCCCTAATTTACAGGAAAACAATGTGAAGCTTTCAAGAATTGTTTGCGTGAAAATTGATTGTGAAGCTTTGAAGAACCAACCATAAAAAACCCTAACTTCGTTCGATCCTCCTCTTTTTCTCTCAGGTCTGATTCACCATTCTGCTCCTCATCATTCAATCGTCGGTTAGTTTTCAATCTTTTCTCATAATATTTATTTCCAATCGATTTAGTTACAACAATGGAGCTTTTAGGGTTTGTTCTACATGTTCTTGCACCTTAGACGTTTAGGTTTTTTTATGTTTGAATAGTGCTTGCGAGTATTGAATCTGAGGTTTGGAATCTGTTTTTGTTGACTTTTGATTTTCAAGTCAACGGAATTGGGGTTCACTTTGACCAATTAATGGTGAAAATCAAAGAAGAAAATATACAAGAACATTCACTTTGACTCTACATGTACTTAGCCTTTAAAATATGACGAATAAATGATTTTACAACTATTTCCCACATACGTATAAGTGTACAACTGAGTAAACCCAACCACTATATTACAATTTTGCATCTATAAAAGCACACATATTATTTGCACCTAGACCCAAATATGAGTAAATAATCAAATCATGCTTGGTCATGGAATTAGAGTCCACAAATCTTGTCATTGTTTTAATTAATTTTGTTACTGATTTAGCTAAATTGTGTGCTTTTTTTATGAACAATGAATTGATAAAGGCTATTGGTTTAAGTGATATATATGACCAATTAATCTTGTCGCTGGGTTATGGGAGCCGAACTAATCTTGTCGATACTCAAAATTTTGAGGATATAAATGGTTTATTTTATTTCAGTAGAAAGATTTGGGATGTATCTTAGTTTTATTTTATAGTTATTTGGTTTCAATCTGTCCGCTTGGTTTCAGGGAAACGTCTCAGGGTCAAAATTGTTTTGCGCAGGTAGTTGATCGGAATGAGGTTTTTCTGGTAGCATTTTTTTTGTGGGTGGATAATGTACCATTTGATTAAAGCTCGTTGATACAAAGTTTGATAATATAGAAGTTCAGTTTTGCCAATAAAGATGTTCATTTAATACATTTATTATGTTAACACTATTTGGTTATTCATGTATGTATTTTCACAGTTAGTATATTTATTAATTTAATTATTATCTCAGGTTGTGGAAGGAGTAGATATTTACGCGGATGAGGATATCGATGGCATTCGTGAAGAATCGTCAAGTGATGCCGCAATCAACATTTTCTGGTGAACCGTATTTTTACACAACTAGAAAAATACCCCTATCAATACTCGGGCTAGCCGGGAACAAGGCTTTGGGACCAATAAGTGGACAAAAACCTGTGTCAAAAACATCGAAAAAGATTGATATGTCACCGGAGAAAGGATCTGTAGGTGGGAAAAAGCAAGGGGTTGCGGCGTCATCGCCGCCTTTTAGGTCTACTGGTGTTCCTTCGATTTTACGCAGGCAGGTGTCGCTTAATGCTTCGTGTTCTTCGGATGCTTCTACTGATTCGTTTCAAAGTCGGGCGTCTACTGGTAGGATTTATAGGACTAGTAGTAATTCTAGAGGTAGGAGACTATTGTCACTTATTCAAGATTTGTGATTTTAAGTTCGAAATTGTGATGATTTGAGTTTGTATGCTGACTTGTTATGCAAATTCTTTAACCAGATCAATCATACGCCGTATTCCATGATGAAGAATGGGGAGTTCCTGTGCATGATGACAAGTATGTCTAGGCGATAATGTTGGATATTTATGTGTTACTTAAATTTTAAACAGACCATTATATGATTATTTTGCTTATTCTTCGACTTTGTGTCAAATTGTTGAACTATGTAGAAAATTGTTTGAGCTACTTGTGCTCTCCGGGGCTTTATCAGAACTTACATGGCCTGCGATTCTCAACAAACGACACCTTTTTAGGTACTGTATCGTTGTTTGGTAATCCCTTTGACTAGTGTTTTTGTGGATTTTAATCCTATGGTTATATCCATGCAGGGAAGTTTTTGCTGATTTTGATCCCACAGTTGTCGAAAAATTCAATGAGAAGAAGCTAGTGGGACCAGGGAGTGCAGCAAGCTCTCTGCTTTCTGAGCTTAAACTGCGGGCCATAGTCGAAAATGCTCGCCAAATGTCTAAGGTAGATCCTCTGAGTCCCAACTGTTATTCTTGTATTGTGACCATTTACCCTAAGCTTTATTAATCACAGAAGGTGTCTGTCGCAATCAATTTATTCATGAACGGGTCAAATCGTGTTGTGCTTTATCTCTAACGGGTCAAATGGGTAGCATGTCGTTATTTACCGCTATTCGCTATCGTTAATAATAAACTTAGTAGCCTTAAGGGCTGTAGAAATAAATGCAGACAACACCTGATTTGTCAACAACTGAAAGCAGGAGATTTTCGTTTTAAGACATGACTTAATAATTGATCATTCAGCAGGAGATTTTCGGTAGCATGTCATTATTTACCGCTATTCGCTATCGTTAATAATAAACTATATACGTTTATCATCGGTGTAAACAATTTTTTCAGATATCCAAGGGATCATGTTCATCGTGTTGGTCGTACAGCTAGAGCTGGTAGAGGTGGATTAGCAAAAATCCAGTTACTTATTTTATGGTTGTAGGTTGGGTCTTATCTTTGTTAGGTATAAATATTCAGATGAGGCTTAGAAGGCAGTCGACAAGCCTGATGGTTAGTACTGCATTTAAATTTCTTTTAACTATATGTCTTGTGATTCAAAGCCATATGTATATGGTTCTATTCGCCAAATATGGGCCTGATGCTAAAAGAATGTGAGTCGTTTTCATATATTTCTTTGATTTTAAATGACTGAAATATTTTTTTTATACTTTTGTTTGGTTGTAGTCACAAGGGAAGGATAGTGGCGCTAATTTATAAGTTGAATGGGAGGTCAAGAAGCCGAAGTCCTAGGCCAAGTTAAAGATTGTTTTATGCAAGCTTATATGCTCTAGATTGATAGGTATTGAAAATGTTGTAGTTCTATCTATGGGTTTCCTAGGTTCTGAGTTGTTGATCATGTTTTACTTTTAGTGCATCATCTCTAATGTTGTTTAAGTTCTGAGTTGTTTTCTGTTTTGCTTTCATCTTTGCAGGTTGCCCGACTTTAGGACCTCCATTACGGGGATCCCGCTCACCTCTTTTTCCTTACTATTTATAATTACCCATACTACATGGTGTTCGTAAAGAAATACAAGGCGAACCAGCAACAACATCAAGGTACAACTCCCTTTTTACCTTGCTTCACCACACATCGTCTTTGGTAGTAGTTAGCTCAGACGGATACCTAATAAAGTTAGTGGTCTTAAATGTCAAGATGGACAGTTGAGTATATAAACTTGAAACATAGCACTTTCAGTCATTCTTACATTCAATATTCGATTGTTTTTGTGAAATGTCTAAATATTAGAAAGTGTTGGTTATGGTCATATGGAGAAGCACATGGTCTGTAATATCTTTTTTTATTAGGTTATCATATTCATAAGAGTTTGTTACCTATTAGTTAGGCATGAAGAATCAAACTTGCCATATTTTGTGATGATGGGTCATCTTGTTTACTAAACTTGATATTAGAACCTTTAGCTGTCGTATGTACTAATTACTAAGTTTAGTGGTTTAAACATGGTTGATTCTTTGTAATTAAAAGACCAACCCTACCCTTTAGGTTAATCACCTTTAGATGATAACAATTGTACATACACAGAGCATATGGCACAAGAATTTAATACACTGTTAGTACATGATGTCCCTAGGCTAGTATATCAGTTGTTTGGACGTGTTTCGGGGTGTTTGGAGACGTTTGTACGCGTTTTGGAGTGTTCGGGAAGCTGCACGCGATTAGTCAACAGTGCCACGCGATTAGGGCCCTAATCGCGTCACTGTTCACGCGACTGGGCATTGGTTACACGCGATTAGCACTGATCGCCCCATATGGTCATGCTGATCGCGTATATGCTGCTGTACGTACCCGGGAGGTATAAATAGGCCCAATCATTGCCCTAATCAAGGAGTTCTTGCCTCACACACTCTCCAAACACCCTCCCAAGGTCTGTAAGGTCTGATTTGATCTCTGTAACACTCGTGCTCTGTTTTTAGTGATTAATCGATAATCTTTTGACCCGTGTGTGTGTTGTGATTACTCGTTTGTCTTAGTTTCATTATCGTATCTGTTGTTAAAGCATATTAGAGGGATTCCGCACCTCTAGTATAAACCCCGTGATTGTTGGATTTAGCGTTATTCGATCCTACAAGTGGTATCAGAGCCGAGGCTCTTATCACGGGTGTTTTAATAACAAAAACGAGCAAAAACAGGTTGTTTTTGGTGTAAAAGTTCAGATTTTTAAGCAAAAACCTGTTCTTATTTTTGAAACTTTGAGTTTTTGTCAAAAACCCATCTTTTTCAACATCTTGGTGTGTGTTTACGGTTAAAAACAAGTGTTTTTGATTAGGGTTTGCTCTAAAACTGTTTTGGTAACTTGTCTAATCATTTGGGATCAAAATATAATGTTTTAGATAAGATTTTGAGGCAAAATAGGTGATTTTTGAGCAAAAGTGCGGCTACAGATCAGATCAGGCGATTACGCAGTCCTACTCGCCTATACTTTCATACGATTAGGGTTTTTGTAGCGATCAGACCCAAATCGCTATCCTATTCACGCGATTAGCCACATAATCGCTAGTTTCCATACACGATTAGGTAAGTTCTTGTGGATGCTAACTGCACAGAGAAGAACTACGGCGAATTCTTTGGAGCTCAGAAGACAGCAGCTCACTATGCATTGATGGCCATTACTGAATCGTCGAACAAGGTAAGTTCTTCTTCTGATTCAAAATTAGATTGTGTAGAGTGTAATCAGCTGAAATTCAGAATTAAAGAATTAACTGAAGAAAATCTGAATTTAAAAGCTGATGTTGGTCCGTTGCAAAGGTCAATTGATTCCTTGAGACAAAAGGAGAAAAATTTTCTAAGTACAATTGAAAATTATAAAAAGGATGTTTCTGAACTGTCCAAAACCTTAGCTAACAAACAGATTGCTATAAATAATTACATCAATGAGGTCGAAGACACTAAGAAACAATTGGCCATTGTTAACTGTGATTATGAAAAGATCAGGAAAAAGCTTGAGAGTTATTTAAACTGCAAGTATGTCCTTGATCACATAGTTGAACACTCTGACAAGGAAGGTTTCTCCACCAGTCCCAAATACTCTCAGTGTCCACCTCCGGTGAGATTTGAAAATCACAATTTTGATGTCTTGCCGAAGGAGGAACTTGTGGACGTGGCAGCCGAAGCAGCAAAAGCTGCAGAGGCGGCCAAGGTTACTGAAGCAGCTAAACCTGCTGAAGTCACTAAGGTTGCTACTCCTGCTAAAGCTGTCAATTTGTGTGAGAAACCTGATGATATCAGTGTATATGACACTGACACTTCGGATGATGAGCTCGATGAACCTCCTAGGTATGCACCGGTTAAAACTATAGATGTTCCTCTTGCGAATCATATCATTACAACTGAAACCTTGAGTGAACTGCAACCGAAAGTGCAAACCGAGGATGGGAGGAGGATTAAGGTGTTCTATAAGTTAAAAGGGTCTGAAAGGGTGTATACTGATGAGGAAGTCCCTCTCAGATGTATCACCCCTGGTCTTGTTGCCAAAATTTGGCAAGAATCTGTCATTACCATAGAAAAGGAAACCTGGAGTAAAAACAAGGGTAAGGGTAAGGGTAGAAAGGATCAGGGAAATCAGTCTAATGAAAACAATAAGAAAAATCAAAAGTCGAACACCGTTAATCCTCAAAATCAAGCTCAAAGAAACGGTCCGAAAAAGCATGTGACTGAGTTCATTAGATCGAGCGGCACTGAAAGAAATGACGATCCTCAAGTCGATCAGCAAAGAAGATGTCTTGAGGATCTAAAACATAAAAACTCATTTGCCGTTCCATCTAACAAAAGGAACAAAAAGGAGACCAAACCTGGATCTCCTAAGTTTGAAGAATATAGATCCTGTCACAAGTGCGGGGAACGTGGGCATTTAGTTGCTGCGTGCCCTGAATTGAGACGAGAAAGGATCAAAGTGGATGATCCTCCGAGTTCTAGCAAATCCAAGCAACCTATTTCCCCTAAACTCTCAGAGAAACAAAAGGGAAAACAGGTCGTTTATGATAACCGCAACAAGATTGCTATGAACCAAAAGCCAGTTGATGGCAGGGGTCCACAGCTGAGGGGGAGCACTGTTCCTCCAAAGGTTGAAGCAGTGCCTAAGCCACCAGCAAAGGCTGCAGCTAAACCGCAGGGCAACCCCAAAGCTGCTCCACGCACAGTTAATTCTGAAGTGGATCCAAAATCTGTTCCTCCAAAGGAATCCAAGGCTGGACCTTCTAGCCCACAGGCAAAGAAGAAGCCCAAGCCAAAGAAACCTAAACAGATTTGGAGACCCAAGTCACCAACCAAAGAAGGAGAATCATCTGCTGGAAAAGGCACTGCGGTACCATCGGAAACAACTCCAACACCAAATGGGAGATGGGTTGACTTTCCGATGTTAGATGAAGTTGGTAGACCCAAGACCGTGAAGGCTTGGGTCCCCCTTAACCATTGAACTTTGAATGTTTGTGCAGGGAGTTCCACAGGGCCTTATCAGCAGCCTATGGATTGTTGATAGTGGAGCTTCAGGGCACATGACGGGCGATTTATCCCTGCTTTTTGACATAAAGAATATCAATGGGGGGTATGTTGCCTTTGCTGGTAATAAAGGGGGTTATATAACAAAGGAAGGAAGTATGAGCAACGGCATAGTAAGCTTTGAAAAGATAAGCTTTGTTAAACAGATAGACCACAACTTGCTGAGTGTTTCACAGATATGTGACAAAAAGTTCACTGTATTCTTTGATGACAACGCATGTTTCATTCTGAAGCCTGGATTCAAAATACCGAAAGAGTGGGTCATGATCTCAGCTCCCAGGGTCAACAACTTATACGTCCTGGATATGAGCCGAGCAATGACAGCGAAAGGTCAGGTCACTTGTTTTCTGTCAAAGGCGACAGAGAAGGAATCGATTATGTGGCACAGACGAATGGGGCACATCCACTTGAGGAAAATGAACCATCTGGTCCAGAACCAACTAGTGGAAGGTGTTTCTGTTAAGAATTTTCATTTAAACGATGTCTGTGTCTCATGTAAGAAAGGGAAGCAGAAAAGAAAGTCTCACAAGCCTAAGAAGACAAACTCAGTTAGTCTACCACTCGAACGACTGCACATGGACCTGTTTGGCCCAGTCAATCGAAAGAGCAAGAACGGTGACTCATACTGCTTAGTGGTTACGGATGATTATTCTAGGTTTTCTTGGGTTGTGTGCATGAAGCACAAGAGTGAAACTTTTGATTACTTGAAGAATCTGTTTACTAAATTGGAAAATATATATCAGCTAAAGATCCGTAGGATCAGAAGCGATAACGGAACAGAGTTCAAGAATCAGGCTATGGAGGCGTTATGTGCAGAAAAAGGTATTCATCATGAATTCACAGCGCCATACACTCCTCAGCAAAACGGGGTTGCAGAAAGAAAGAATCGGACTCTTATTGAGGCAGCCAGAACGATGCTCGCAGACTCGAACTTGCCTGTGATCTTCTGGAACGAGGCAGTTCACTGCGCGTGTTATACTCTGAATAGGGTTCTAACGGTAAAGAAGCTTGGAAAAACTTCTTACGAGCTTCTGAACCGAAGGAAACCGAATTTAGAGTTTCTGGAACCTTTCGGAGCTCCATGCACCATGATACATCCCGATGGGAAGTTTGGTGCAAAGGCAGAAGAAGGTTTCTTTGTTGGTTACAGCACTCCCAATAAAAGAGTGTACAACAAAAGAACCAACAACGTTGAAGATTGGCTTAATGTCGATGTTCAGCGTTATACTGCCAATGCACCTGGTGTTGGACCTGATTGGTTGTTCGACTATAAGAGTCTATTTGATTCCTTCAACATGGAGAATTTGGTGGATGATGCTGTAGCGCAAATGTATTACGAATGTGAAAACGCAGCTAGCTCTCCGCTAATGCGTCCGATCGTGGTTAATGCACCTGTGCCTGCTCCATCTGATGCCTCTGCATCCACGGGTCCCCCCGATAAAACCGCAGCAGCAGAAGTTGAGGAAGTTTTTCAGGAAGCGTCAGCAGAGGTTCTCGAATCTTCATCTTCCGACGACGATTTTGCAGAGTCTCATGAAACTCTCACTGAGGAACAAGCTGGAAATGGTGAATCTACCACTACAGCTCCAGTTAATCCGACAGGAAACAATCAAGCTGGTCCTTCTTCTTCAGCAGCTCCAGGGATAGGTCTTCGGATTGATCTCTCCGGTTTTAATATGCAACCCGCTGCTCCCTCTAGTTCAAGCGCAGCTGAGACAAATATATCTCAAGGATTGGAGAAACTAAATTTGCATTCGGATGATCCAGTGCCGGCACATCCGGAATCTCGGATTCACGACACTCATCCGATGCAAAATGTGATTGGTAATCCGACTAGCAGAGTCATGACGCGCAGTCAGCTCAGAAATGCTAGTTCAAGTGACAATATAGGTACTCTGGCACTCTATTCGGAAATCAGAAAAGCAGGTCATCAGAACGATTGGTCCTTCGCCTTGTATGTTTCTCAAACTGAACCAAGAACTGTGCAAGAGGCACTAAGGGAAGAACCATGGATTGAAGCTATGCAAGCCGAACTTCAGCAGTTCCAAAAGCTAGGAGTGTGGGACTTAGTTGACTTACCTCCAGGCTCGAAAAAGATTGGAACAAAGTGGGTCTACAAGTGTAAACGGGATGACCGCGGGGTGATTATAAGAAACAAGGCTCGATTAGTTGTCCTCGGCTTCCGTCAAATCGAAGGAATAGATTACAACGAAGTATACGCTCCAGTTGCGCGCCTTGAAGCTATCCGGATGTTCTTAGCTTACGCTTCGTACAAACGGTTTAAGGTGTATCAAATGGACATGAAAAGTGCTTTTCTGTATGGTGTCGTGAAGGAAGAGGTGTATGTTGCTCAGCCACCGGGGTTTGAGGATCCGCTGCATCGTGAAAAAGTCTACAAATTGAACAAAGCGTTGTACGGACTCCATCAGGCACCGCGTGAATGGTACCAAATGCTTAGCAACTATCTGATATCCAACGGGTTCAAACGCGGACTCGTGGACTGCACCTTATTCACCAAGGAAAAGGGTGGTGATCGTCTTCTGGTACAGGTTTATGTTGATGATATTATTTTTGGGTCTACTAATGATGTCATGTGCAGGGAATTCGAAAAGCTTATGCAGGACAAATTTGAGATGAGCTCGATGGGGGAGATGCAATTCTTCCTCGGTCTACAAGTAGAACAACAAGAGTCGGGGATCTTCATCCACCAGACAAAATATGTTGCTGACATCTTGAGCCGGTTCCAGATGGAAGACTCTACTCCAGTAGGCACACCGATTCAGACCAATCACGGGATTGGGCCTGACGAGAAAGGACAAACCGTTGATCCTTTTCTCTATCGAGCTATGATAGGCTCACTCATGTACCTCACTGCATCAAGACCTGATATAATGTTCGCGACATGCTTACTATCAAGATACCAGTCAAGGCCGAAACAGTCACACCTGGTTGCTGTGAAGAGGATCTTACGTTATCTAAAGGGTTGTCCGACCAAAGGTCTTTGGTACCCTAATGACGATAAGTTTTACCTCATCGCATTTAGTGATGCTGACTATGGCGGATGCAAAACAGACTTAAAATCCACATCGGCTGGATGCCAGTTTTTGGGACCAAGACTAGTCTCGTGGCAGTGCAAGAAGCAAGCCTCAGTCGCCTTATCCACCTGCGAGTCGGAATATGTAGCAGCATCGAGCTGCTGCTCCCAGGTTCTTTGGATACAGCAACAAATGAGAGACTACGGTTTGAAATTTCTTAATACTCCCATTCACTGTGATAATGAGTCCGCTATAGCTCTTGCTAAAGACTCAGTTAACCATTCCAAGGCGAAACATATCTTGGTTAAGTATCATTTCATACGCGATTGCTATGAAAAGAAACTTATCGATATGGTAAAAATCCACACAGACTACCAACGTGCCGATTTATTCACCAAAGCTTTTGACGGTCCTCGTTTTGAGTACTTGTTAATCTTAAACGGCATTAAAGTTAAGCAGGATTAGATCCTCATCGGTAATCGTTTTTTGTAAATATTTTTCTTTCAAAAATCAGAAAAATCCAAAAATATTGTCTTTTCGCAAATTTTTAGATTTTTAGGGGGAGAAAATTTCAGAAAAATACAAAAACATTCAGAAAATGCAAAAATTCAAAAAAAAAATGAGAAAATTCTAAAATCAAAAAAAAATTTGAAAAATGCAAAAATGAGTTTCTTTGGTGAAAATGGGAAGATGATATTAACCAATCAGTCGGACTGTCTGGACCCTTATCATCTTAAAAATATTGGAACTGATAGGTAGCCTCTACAATGATGTGTCGGTAGGCTCAAAATCATTTCCAAGTTCGGCACGGTGATATAAACATAAATCATCTGAATCATGTGTGGATCAACGTGCGTTGGCATATGGTCTTGGTACCGAAATCTCGTTTGATAGCATGCCAAAATCCGAGGTTTCTTGGTCTTTAAGAGGTTGGTTCATCCGGGGTGAACTGGACGTCTCTCAGAATAAATAGGAGTGGCACACGTGTCGTACGTTGGGGTCGCAGCCTACGACTGAGACACCTCTATGTCATTTACTGAAAAAAAAAAAACAAAAAAACAAAAATAGAATAAATTCTGATCAGGAGACATCCAGGAATCCTAAAAGAGCAAAAAGATTCATATATGCCAAAACTCTATTCTCAATGAGAATTCGCTCTAAGGTATCAAATCATATACCTAAAGCATCGTACCGTGAAAAATCATATATACGGTATTTGACTTGTACCCTGGTTTGGATCTCACTGGTCTCTCTGTTGCAGCGTTTCTGCAGACCTGATCACCACTGAGTCCACTCCTTGTAAAATACGGATGACAACAGCTTACTCACCGGTTACGAGGAAGCTTTGTGCATGACTTGATACGGGAATGTGTCGCGTGGCGGGGAACACCTTGTATCTCAGCCTTAATATTACCTTAAACGTATCTAAAGTGCCTAGCGATAAAACTTGATTTTGAGTTTAGGTGGACAACAATATCGACAGTTGTTGTAGGATGCTTATTGGTAATTTAAGCGAAAACTGAAAGTATAGGGGTTCTAGTAAAGTCCGTACACTGATATGATTCCCTAACCGTTGAAACTCGCAAAAATATGTTAGTGTACAGTTAGTTAATCTCCCGTTTTATTTTATTTATGCTTAGTTTAGCTTAGTTAATCATTCTTGATTGCCGATGTTGGAATCCTAATCCATTGTAATCTTACTTCTTCTAAAATAAAACGCCGAAAAATAAAATGGACAACTAATTGGAAACTTGTGTTTTGCCGGGTCAAAACCGTATTTTTATCAAGTACAAGGGTGGAAAATGGAATATTTTCATGTATCTGAGTCATCATCTGAGTCGCGTGTCAAATCGGGTTGAAAAACGCATGTTTTGAACCTTAACGGGTCAAAAATGCAAGTTTTGGTGCTGCAGGGGCAATCTGGTAATTTGTGTGAAAACTAGATGCTTTTGGTATCCTAATCGCATGTAATTTTGGAAGAGTGGCCTAATCGCGTGACATATAGGGCGATTACACTGCAAATCGCTTAACATATGTCCTACTCGTGAGTTTAAACACGCGATTAGCCATACTCGCCTGCTTTGTGTCATCTTAGTGTAGTATGGGTCTACTCGTGTGTTTTTGAGGGCGATTAGCCATAATCGCTATTTTCTTCGTGCGATCAGACTCCCACTCGCTGATTACAACTCACGATTATGTACGGGTATATATAGGGTCACTTAGCTTATTCTTGTTCATATTTCAAAAACCTCTCTACAGTCACTCGTTCCCTCTATACCCGTATTAAATCCAAACTCTTGCCCGTTAATTTTTTATCACAGATTATTGTTCCTAATCTTTAAGGTAACAACATCTAAATTTTTCAGATCATTCCAACATGTTTTACAGGGTTAAATCTGTTCTTTATCAAACGAAACCCTAAGTGTGTTGTTTTGAATCGTTGGGTCAAAATACGAGTTTGTTAATGATAAATGGGCATGAGGGTTTCTTAATCGGAACCCTTAGATCATGTTTATATCAAGTTTTGACCCATTACATCACTAAATCAGAAAACCCCAAATTTAAAACTTGAAGAACCCTAGTTGTTCAAAACCGTCAATTAACCCTTGATTTTGATATAATTGCATAATAGATCATAGGGGTTTTATTGTTGGGGTGTTTTAAGGTTCAATGCAACAAAAATCCAGACACGAATCAAGATATTTCAAACTTTGACAAGTTGGTAATGGTACTATACTTTCACGCGATTAGGCCTCCTAATCGTGTGAACAGTATCACGATTGGTGACCCTTGTTGGCTAATCGCATGAATAGTGTAGCGATTAGCAGTCCACTCGTGTGTTTTGAGATGCTGATCGCATGAACAGTACCACTAATCGCCTATAACAGGCTGATATCAAATTTTTGTCCGATTTTGTCCGTTTTTCATATCCTTGATCTGTCCTTGATGTCTTATGGTGTGTTTATCTTGCAGAATCATGCAATACGGTACTTCGGCCAACCACAACTGTCTTGCCTTCCTCGGACCGGTAAAGAAGCAGGAGTGCAAGCGTTTTGAAGGGATCATCGAGTACTTGAAGCGCTCGAAGATATACTATGCCATATCTACAGACTATGCGGCTTACAAGAACATTCTCCAGGAATTCTATCAGAATGCTAGAGTCGATGTCAGCACAGTTCCAGCAACTATCAGAAGCACGGTGCAACGAAAGGAGGTTCTTATCACTGAAGATATGATTCGCGAGATTCTTAGATTTGGTGATGATAAAGATGATCCAATCGTTTTCGATTCCATTTTGATACGAGGTGGATTCCTACGGATGAAGTATACGGGTGATGTGCGTGCGCAGGAGATGCTACAAAAGGGTTGCCTTCCTCCTGAAATGAAGTATCTGACGCACGTGGTGCTAAAGTGTCTCGGACCTCGCAGAGGAACATTCGATGCAATCAAAGACATTTTGGCATCGGCGATTGTCGCATTGACGTTGAACAAACCGTTCAACTTCTCTGGGATGATTATGCATCACCTCAAGGAAGTGATTCTGCGAAAGCCGAAAGATCCCTTTATTGTTTATCCTCGCTTTCTGCAGATGATCCTTGACAATCAGATCCCGAACATGGTGAAACGGGTAGAAGAGCTGATTAACATAAGGAAAATTGATGAGGTTGAGATGAAGAGAATGTTGCAGTATACGAACAAGCCAAAGTCTGAATATCCTCCAAGTCGTAGACTGTTTGCTTTCCTGATGAGAAACGACTATGTGGCACCTCCAGGTAATAGATGGAGGCATGATGACAGTGATTCAGAGGACGATATCCAGATTCATAGACAGGTATTCAAGGATGATGACAACATTGGGAGACCCACTGTTGCTTTGGGACCCAATGAACCGGGCAATATGGGTGATACTGGAGCAAGACAAGATGACGATATGCTTGATCCTGATTTGCTGAACATAGATGAACCATCAAGCTCAGGCAAAGGCAAAGCCAAGATTGATGAGGGCTCGGTTAACATTGAAGATGTTGATGAAGATGATGATGACTCAGAGCGTACCGAAGATGAATCACCTGATGTACTGACACTTGAGGAGGATAGAGCCCGCGTGGCTGCGGCAAGAGAGCTCGCAAAAGATCCCACTTTCACTCCTGTCAGTGATGATCTTGTTGCTGATATTGATGCTGAACTTAGCACGCCGCCTCCTCAGAAAAGACAAAAGACACAAGCAACGAAAGTTAGCAGGGGTCAAAAGAGAATGTCTGATAAGGCAGCTGCGACTGAGAGGACGCCTAAGAAAATGAGGGGAAGGCGTATGAAACTCCCAGAAACTTTTGGCCTACCTGTTTCCTCTTCTGTATCAGCAACAACAACAGCAGCAACAGAAACAACAACAGCAGCAACATCGACTGTCCCACTCTCTTTCAGTGCAGCTATGCCTGCGAGTGTGACTATGTCAATGCCTTCATCGGTAATCTTCACTGAGCCAGTCTCAGTTACCGTTGAAGCGACAGGTTCTCAGTTGGCTGCTAATCCGATAGGTGACAGAATCCGGATGATGAAAGAAGCAGCAAGATCGTCAGCTGCTAGACCTTCGACACAATCCTCATCTTCGACTCCAACAACCAACGAACAACTCCAGCGCCAAATCAACGAGCTTACTGCTATAGTGGCCGCCCAAGCACGGGAAATGGCCGAAATGAAGAGCAAAAACGCCAATATAGAAGAAAATGAGACGGCGATGTTGGAACTGATTGGAGACACTATCACAGCTAACTCTGAGCTGAGAACCACTGTCGACGCACTTACTTTATCTAATCAGCAACTCTTGGAGTCGAACAGGCAGGTCTTGGAGACACAACAGCAGCTCATGGAATCACATCAGCAGCTAATTCAGTCCAATCGTGATCTCCAGCTCGCAAATGTGAACAACGAGCGTCGAATCACCAAGTATAGGAAGCAAAACACAAGGCTAAGGACTAGGTTGAATGCGCTGACTGGAACTCAACCTAGACTTACTGGTGGTTCGGAAGCTGGAGCTAGTGCTGCTGCTGGTGATGATGATGAGGATAGTGAAGAAGATGATGATGATGAAGAGGATGATGATGAGTCTGATGACGATGATGACAATGATGGTAAGGGTGATGGTGGTGATCCCGGAGCCACAGGCGGTGGTGGATCAACAGGTGGGTCTGCATCGGGACGAACTAAGAAAAGTCACGATCGCAGAGGCAAGGATCCCAAGGCAGGTTCTTCTGCTCAGGGGGAGCCAGCACCGATGATGAGCAAGATTCAAGAACTTCGCGATAAAGTAAAGAAGAAAGCGATAGTTCTTGTTGAAGACGTGGAGCCTTTGAACTGTTACTTTGCATATGATGACGAAGGCAACTTGCTTCCACCCCCTGCCATGCCTGAGTACGATCTGGAAGAAGGAGAGATTCCACCGGAGATGACAACGGAGGACATGACCAAAGTTTATGGCTTTGCATCTGGAGAATCTTCCAATGCAAGCCAAAGCGTTCCTCCTGAGATGCATCCAGAATGCAACGAAGTGGATCTCGAAGAAGGAACCAGCGTGCCGACCCCTGAGTATGTTGTAAATGACTCGGGCGCTGGAATTCCTAATATTGATGAAGAGATGATACGTGAGGCTGAAGAAAAGTTGAAAGCCGACTCTACTGAAGTTCCTGATGCTGTTAAGATTCGACATGACAAGATCAGAGAGCGGTATCCCCAATGGTTTAAACCTGAAGAGAAGAAAAAGCCAGTTGAGCGAGCTTCCATCTTCAAGAAGCGTCTGTCGAAGATGTCTGGGAATGTGATCAGCTGGGCGTATGTGAGCCAGACCAGAATGCTCGGGGTTAAATGGCAAGAAGGCGTATTGTACTTTGAGGATTTCAAAGACACTCTGAGCCTGCCGTTCTGGTACATTCGTGACTTAGTTCGTCTCAACTATCCGCTATATGAAGAGAAATCTGCCTCTCTTAAGGGTTTTTACACGAAGCTGAAGCGAGAGAGCTCAGAGGGATGGAAAGAGTTGATGCCTCAGTATCCCAGATCGTATCAGACAGACAAGATTCATCCTTTCACCTTAAAGCCTATCTGGGAGCACAAGATTAAGCCGCCAAAATGCGTTTCAAGGATTCCCATTATTCCAGTTGAACAAGACTTTTCTTCGAAGCTGTATTATTGGCACTATGATGCAGCAACCACTGAAGCTGTGATAGTCTTGAGCAACAGTCCGAATCCGTGCAGAAAGATAAGGATTTGGGATCCTATGTGGTTGATAAATTGCTCAGAGAAGGACGTAGAGACGTTGTACCAACATCCGATCATGCACTTACCAGCCGAAGCCGATCAAGCCATGAAGTTTCAAAGGGTGATCCAGTTTTGCTATGCCAACAAAGTTCATGCAGGATGTGATTGGTCAAGAATCTCAAGGGTCAAGACAACGTCAAGCTAAAGTTGAAGACGGATGATGCTGCTTGTTATTTTGCTTAGTTGTATTTGTTTATGTTTATCAAGTCTGTAAAGTTGTTTGCTGTTGATATAAACGATGTCTTTTGATTAAGTCTGTACGTATACTAGCCTGGTCCAAGGGGGAGTCTGTTAGTACATGATGTCCCTAGGCTAGTATATCAGTTGTTTGGACGTGTTTCGGGGTGTTTGGAGACGTTTGTACGTGTTTTGGAGTGTTCGGGAAGCTGCACGCGATTAGTCAACAGTGCCACGCGATTAGGGCCCTAATCGCGTCACTGTTCACGCGACTGGGCATTGGTTACACGCGATTAGCACTGATCGCCCCATATGGTCATGCTGATCGCGTATATGCTGCTGTACGTACCCGGGAGGTATAAATAGGCCCAATCATTGCCCTAATCAAGGAGTTCTTGCCTCACACACTCTCCAAACACCCTCCCAAGGTCTGTAAGGTCTGATTTAATCTCTGTAAACACTCGTGCTCTGTTTTTAGTGATTAATCGATAATCTTTTGACCCGTGTGTGTGTTGTGATTACTCGTTTGTCTTAGTTTCATTATCGTATCTGTTGTTAAAGCATATTAGAGGGATTCCGCACCTCTAGTATAAACCCCGTGATTGTTGGATTTAGCGTTATTCGATCCTACATACACCATCTATGATGATATATGATATGACTATTTAAGTTGATCGAGTCAAATTCTAGTCACTCTTGTTTTCAAACCATCGCGAACCTTAACCTTTAATCTTATTAATTTAATTGTGTATCAGGTTGGGGGAGGAGTGGATGTTTACACGGATGCGGATATTGATTTTATCCATGAAGAATGGTCAAGTTATGCCGCGACCTTCATTTTCAAGTGATCTGTATGTTTAGGTCTAGATCGAGTAATGTAATGTATTGACACAGTGTTTTTGTAACCGTTAATACTTGTGGTAGGATCGACAAATTATTGTAATGGTTTTTTTTTTGTGGTATATATAATATATGCAGTTTTATAATCAAATTTATTGATTTTGTAATTATAAATATAAATATAAATTTAGGGATATTAGTCATTTTGTAGAAAAAAAAAATTTAGGTAAAAAAAACCATGACACGCAAAATGAATGTCATAAAGGTGTGTCAAGAATGTATGTCATTAAAGAATGTCATGAAAGTGTGTCATAAATGCGTGTCAAAAAAGCATGTCATAAAGGAGTGTCATAAACGCGTGTCATTAAAAGATGACACGCGCCTGCATGTCATAAACTTTTCTTGACATGTTCTTCCTTGACACTTTTTTGTGTGTCATAAACACCCTTTTATGACGCGCAATGCGCGTCAAGAAAGGGGTATTTTCTAGTAGTGTGTAGACCAAAAGGAATCTTCTATACTTTGATGAACATCCTATACTAAGCATATCATATAATCTTTATGTAAGAAAATAGCGAAAGTAAAACCTTACCTGCCTGCTTTTGCCCCAAGGTGGACACCAAGTTGACCAATCTGGATTCAATGCATCCTTTCAGTTGCTTCTTCAGTAGGTATCCTACATTGTATACAACCACCAACATGAAAACAAAACAAATTTAATCTAATTAAAGATCACGGAGAGATAGTTATACTCAGTTGATCTCATAAAAATAAATATATATCTTCCCACTATCTGACAAAAATATTCTTGAACTGGTTATGAAGGATTTATATATAAACCAGCAACCAGTACATTCAAATCTTCAAAACAAATCAGCACATTCAAACCTTTAAAATAAACTATTGTGACTTTTATGGGATATCTCGGTTTATATACCAGCAGTCGGTTAAACATGCACATTTACTGTATGAAACACGGACCGCAAAATGAACCACACCATCAGCCTCCTGAACCCACCAACCTGACCTGACTCGACTCCATAGTTGAACACACCTAAACCACCTACACCCTTCGGATGTATGGCAGTCAATAAGAAAAACATCATAACTATTAACTTCTAATGAATTTGGTTTTTAAGTATTCAAAATTACTAATATTATCAGTAAAACCAAAATTCTCAGAAAAGTTTATCCATTTAAAATTGCTGTTAAATAACCCTTTTGATAAGTTACGGATCCCTAGATTTATCACCTTTTCTTAATTTCACATGTCACTTTCACAATTGACAAATATTTTTAGCATCAAATTTGTATCAGTATCAATAAGCCCATTTGACCTCTAAGTTTGTACTATCATTTCTAATTCAATTAGTATGGTACTGCTAGAATCAGTTCATTTTAGTCTTATATAGACCCTAAGTCAAGAAATAAAATAAAGCTGCATTTTTTCCGGTGAACCATGTTTGAAGTTTCCACATACCTAAACAATTTAGCAGATAGGCAATTAGTGCCAAGAACACCCTCTTGCCAGGCATTCCTCTTTTTTTGTATACCAGCCATGTTTCCACCATCATTCAGATTATTCATTATGTGGATTTATGATATGCATTAGAAGATCATACCAAGTAAGCAGAAGGTTTTCATCTAATTTGTTCCTTAGTAGGGCCTTTCCATTTATAACAATAACCTACAACATTCAAATCCATAATAATGCTGATTAGAACATTAGAAGTCAAAGTAAATTCAAAACAAACCCATCAATAAGTGGGCAAAACTTATTAAAACCCATAAAAAAAAAGTAACCGTATGAACTTTAAGAAAACCCCAGTAGAAAACAAAAAGTGCAATACATATTTGAACCCAAACTAACCCATGAATCATTTCTTGAAATTAAAAAACTAAATTTGGGAGAAATCAGAAATTTTGAAATCTTGTTAAATAATCTTCGGGCAAACCCAAAATAAACACAACCATAAACCCAGATTAACAACGACCGTAAGGAATTAGCTGAATGCTTCACATGAAACAGTTGTGATAGCAAATGAACTACCTAGGTAACCTCAGATCTATCAAAGAAAACATGAGCAAGACCACATAAACAATAATAATTGACATTTGGAGGTAAAAAATTATAAATATCCATCAAAACATTTGTCCACAGCTCAGTCTTCTTCAATAACTCAACTGTCAAGTAGAAATCATAAAATCCCTAGTAATCTCTACCACCAGTTGAGCAGATTTTGGTCACTCGAACCCTCGAATTTGCGGCCGTCACCGTTTGTTACCACCAGTAACACAGTTGATGCATGAATTTAGATCAGCAAACAAATTTATTTATTCTTCATCTTTGATTTATGGTTGAATCGCTAGTGTGTATGTGTGTGTGAGAGAGAGAGATCGAAAGATAGAGTAGATCCACATAATTCACATGGATATTGAGAAAGAGAGAGAAGAAAAAGTTGTCAGTTTAAAATTTGAAAATGGTTTTTGCCCGCCTTGTCCCGCCTGTGCTGATGGAAAATGGTTTTAAGAGATTTGAATATTGGAGTGCTATAAATGATTGTACAATTAGCTTTAGAAGTTTGTACCTTTTAAATAATTGTCAAATGACCAAATTTGCCCATCATATATGCATATTATATATAGCATAGATGTACTTAAAAAGATTTTTTTTTTGGTTATATATTTATATAGGATCCGGATATTTTGAAAACTCTCCTGAGTTGCGAGAACTTGAGAACTCCCCTAACCCAATAATAATGCGACACATAACCCACTTAACATTGTTATAATGGGGGGCATTTTAGTCAAATAACACATCCCCTACCCCACCCCACCCCACCCACACCCACACCCCACCATACATATTTAAATTCCTTTCTCTCTCTCTAAAACTTATCAGTCTCTCATCTTTCTCTCTCACTTCCTTTCTCTCTCTAAAACACACACACATATAGTCTCTCTTTCCTCTCTCTCACTTCCTTTTTCCCTCTAAAACACACACACATACCGTCTCTCTCTCTCTCTCTCTCTCTCTCTCTCTCTCTCTCTCTCTCTCTCTCTCTCTCTCTCTTTCTTTCTATCTCTAAAAAAACAGAAGAACAGGGGCTGAACAAGAAGACGACGACAGGGGAGGTGGTGACGATGGGTAGTGGCGACGGTGTTGATGGTGGTGAGTGGTGGATCTGACGGTTTTTTGGGGTTTGGGGGGTGGATCTGTGTTTTTGAGACGGTGGGGGGGTTGACGGTGGGGGGGGGGGGGGGTTTGAGGGTGGTGGTGGCTCAGACGGTGGTGGCTGACGACGGTGGTGGCTCAGACAGTAAGGTTTTATTATTATTATTATTATTATTATTATTATTATTATTATTATTAATATTTACGTATCACTTGTAAAAAAATGATGTTAAAGTCCAGACCAAGGCACTTGGAATTTGTGGCAGCGATGTTCATCACTTCAAGGTAAGTTTCAACATATATGTGTTCTTCAAATGTCATATTAGATGTGTTTAGTTGGCTGATTATCACACTGTACAATAGAACATGCGGGTTGCAAATTTTATTATTATTATTATTATTATTATTATTATTATTATTATTATTATTATTATTATTTTCTGTGCCTTTTTTTTATTTTTGTTGAAATAATGACTTGGGTATTGTTAAAACACAGATCTGTTAGATGAATGGAGGTGGTGTCCACATTAGAGGTGGTGTTTTGTTGAAGATGCTTTGATGATGAAGAAGAAGGATGGTAAGGATGAATGGTTACATATTGTTATTATTATTTTTTTTGAAAAATTACACTGGTGTAATTGTTTGTGTTAGTGGACAAGATTTTTGTAGAGATTAGTTTTTAGATGTAGGTTGTATATTTTTTGGTGTAACTATGTCTTACATTGGCGTTTTTGTTGTTTTTAGGCAACTTTTTTGTTTGTTTACATTGATGTAACGGATATATTTACATGAATTTATAGATGTTTTCGGTGTTTTTACAGTGGTGTAATTCGAATTTATAGATGTTTTTGTTGATGTTTGTGGGGCATTTTTGCAGTGGTGTAATTCGAATTATAGATGTTTTTGTTGGTAATTTTGGTTAATATGTTTTTCGTTTTATAGGTGTTTTACAGTGGTGTAAATATGTTTTTCGTTTTCTTACACTGGTGTAATTGATTAGTGGCAAGTTTTATTTGCAAGATTTTTGTAATGGCTTTTCAACTTTATAAATGTCTTTTGGATTTTACACTGATGTAAATAATTTTTATATAGGGTGACTCCTAAACGAGATGTACAGTTTTTTGAATTTTGAATATATGTTTTTTTTTTTTAAAGTAAATGAATTAAAAAAAATAGGTTAAAATATGTTTCTTTAATATTTTTGAATAAAATATTAATATGTTATTATATTATTTTTTTTCTCTCTCATTGTATACTTTACTAAAATACCCTTATGTGCTTTATTTTATTCAAAAAAATAATAACAAAAAGTAAATACCATGTCAAGACAAAAAATGTCACATCTTTTAATCTCAATCGTTGGATTATCAAGATCAATGGCTTAAAAGAGTTCCTATGGTTCTCATAACTCACCTTGGTTTTCAAAGTATCCTAACCCTATTTATATATATATATATATATATATATATATATATATATATATATATATAAGAGGGCAAACAAGATATAAGATATAATCCCTCCCCACACTTGAAACTTACATTGTCCCAAATGTGACAATAGAAAGCGTTTATAAATTAGCTATCTATAGTGGGAAAAAGGAGAATAATACTCCCCTGGTGTCGAAGAAACGCCCAGGTAAATAGAAGGCATGAGCCCCGATAACGGTGCTCGACAGTTACCTGCATAATCAACATTCTTGACACAAACAAACTCATCAAACCCATCATTCACATCCACAAAACAAACTAAAATAAGATAAACTAAGATACTGAAATACTGAAAAGAAATAGTTCAAGTACAAATACTAAAAAGTCTTGGGTACGCAGACCCGAAAATAAAGTACTAAAAGCATAAATAAAAGAAGTACTAACAACTGCATGCATGAGATGGTAGTGGCTACTGGTCGGCGTCGTCCCTGTGGTGCTGATCGGAGCTTCCTGGCTGGTCGCCAGGTGCACCATAAGGGTATAAGGGCGGGTTCCTGAAGGTACCCGGATGCACCTGCTCTAACCCCGCAAAGAGGTACTCAAAGCTGTACCTGACATCCTGCTGTGCGCCCATGTTGTGCATGTTCAGCTCCATCGTCTGGAACCGCTGGTAGAACTCAGGGTATGTCGGGATGCCAGGAGGCCACTGCTGGTCCTGGGGCTGGAAGTGCTAAGGAGTGTGCTGTGGGGAATCGTGTGGCGCGTCACCACCGCCTCCTGCGTGCTGCTCATGCATCTCCTCGTCCTCCTCCTCCTGTGGTGGTACGGGGTCCCATATAATGTCCTGGCTAATAAGGCGTGGACCCTATCCGTGTCAGCTAGCAGGTTCTAAGACCTGAGTGATCTAAAATCCAACATAACCCCATTAGTGACCAATGTCAGCGTGGCCTTGACCTCGTCGGTTAGAACTCCCAATGCCTCAGCGATCTGGGTGACGTACTCTCCCCCATGAATCTCGCTCCCGTCCTTGGTGCCCCCAGCAGTAAAAAAGAACTCGACCATCCGTGCGGCCAAGTTCAGCGGGGCACCCTCGTAAAAATGATATAAAAATAGAAGATCGGGAGTAGGACAGTTCCCCGAACTGTCCTTTCGGCCACAGATAGTGTGGCTGAAAAAATGGTGTAATAGGCGGAGAAGCGGGTGCTTAATCCTAGTTGCCTTGGCAGACCTCGGATTATAAGGTATACCAACGGCAATCGATGCCCAAAACGCAACCCGCTAGTCATTGTCCACGAAGCTGTGGATACCACAAAAGTCTTCCAAGTTGGTCTCCAAATGCTCGTAGATCCCTAGCTTCCTTCCCAGTCGCACAACTGACCAATGGTACCACTTCCCGCAGAGCCTAAACCGAATATCTTTCTCATGGAAGTCCTTATACAGCCCCTCCTTCGGTTTCTTATACGAGAAGGATGCTAAGAACTCAATCGTTATTTCCCTGTAGACCGACTGGTTTATGCTCAGCAGCTTCGCCATATTTGGCGAGACAAACCCATCATATCTTTCACGCTGATTCAGCGTGGTCAGTAGATCCAAGTTGAGACGAATAGGAACACCAAACGAGTTCCGCCGGCTCTAAACCTTCATGAATTTGTCGATGCATGGTCCTTCCCTCTTGTCTCGGTTGTCGAACCCTAGGAAGGCGTGGGCCATCTGCATGCAAAAATGAATACACAGCTGTTAGTACACAAAAAACGGAGGTCTCGGATGTCCAAAACGGACCTGCGCGCATTCTGACCTGAATCTCCATCTGATGCACGGCCGTGCACAATTGTGCACGGTCGTGCACCTTTGGTCTTTGGTCAGGTCAGAGGCTGCACTGCCTTGTGCACGGCAGTGCAACCCATTTTATCGGCACGCACGGTCAGGCGCATGACCGTGCAGCTGACCGTGCACAGTTCCAGATTTTCGAAATTTTTCCAACAAAAACACCCAAATCTCTCAAATGTTTCAAATAAACTCATAATAACAGTGATTTGGGCCTGGGTGTGCACGGTTTCAACATCAACAACACAAAACTACACTACTTTAAACTAAAACTAACCAGAATTAGTGGGTTTATTAAACTTTATGAAGAAAACCCCCAAATCTTGTCCTAAAATACGAAAATAAAACAGATCTACGCTAAAAATTCAGAATATAAGTGCAAAATTATGAAGGGATTCGTACCTTGGTTGATTTGGAAGGAAAGGAGTGAAGATTCTAGGCTAAAGATGATGAACAATTGGTTTTTTGGCAGTGTGGAACGTGGGTGCAGCTGGTAGTGCAATTGTTTTAGGGTTATAAAGTTAAGGATGTTTAAGTACCCATGAAATTGGGCTGAGCTTTTTGGCCCGCGCGGTCTGCTGCACGATCGTGCGCATGACCGTGCACATCCTTCGCACTACCTCCTTGCACCCCAGTGCACTGGGTCATGCACGGTCAGCTGCACGACAGTGCAGTTGACCGTGCACGACCTGCAGATGTGCAGTTTTGAGGCTACAACTGTTCCATTTCGTCCGAAAACATCATTTTAACTAAGTTTAACCTGTTTGGCGACTGTTTGCGCTCCATTGCTCCTTCCAGCTCTAATCATTCCCGTACGAACCTGCACATAACTCGAAACAACGTTAAACTACGAAAAGCAAGAAATATTTACACTAATTACATATTTACCCTTTGGCACGCCCATACACGTCGTGCTATAGTTATTAACGAGTCGCTAGCTAGGCTCACTTCCCCACACTTATTAAGTGTGTCGGGCGTAGAGGTCGATTACCTCCACGGATTGGTCAACCGGTCCGTCAATGTAGACTTTAAGGCGATAACCGTTGACTTTGAAAGTCAAACCCTCTGAATTTTCAATCGAGAGAGTTCCGTAAGGATATACTTCCTTAACGGTGTACGGTCCTGTCCATCGGGATTTCAACTTTCCTGGAAAGAGACGCAGGCGCGAGTTGTAAATCAGGACCAAGTCGCCTACCTGAAATTCTTCTTGGTGTTTCAGGCGACTGTCGTGCAATCTCTTCGTGCGCTCTTTGTACAACATCGAGCTCTCATAATGTAACACCCCAACCGATGGCGGAAACATCGGGGTGCCACGTATTGATGATTGTTCAGTAGCTCATGGTGAATAATAAATTTCATTAATTGATTTAAATAAATTACATACAATTGTTCTACAAGAATTCGTACATCAAATTGAATAAAACTATGCACATATCTTCAAGCAATTCTTCAAGCAAGTAGAACCTGAAACATGTTAAGTTGAAAATATTTTGGGTCAACAATTGTTGGTGAGAATACATAGGTTTTTGAAATATGATAAGTAATAATAGTTTGTACAACATTCAAAGTTGTATGATGATAGAGTATGATACCGACATGTAACAATGCGTCTTTGTACAACCAAACCTTGTGTCGACTGATGACTAACTCGCAAGTCAGTTAAATGTTATTACTGTTATCGATCATCCCTGAGTCTACGCGGGGATGGGTTTGTCAGACCTATAGCGCTATAATCTAAACAGGCGGCTTGATCAATGTTAATGATTGTACTGTGTCTTTTTGTTACAGTCAAATGATAGAATGAGTAAATGATAGTGTAGTTGAATCACAAGTTTCAACAATGTAAGAATGAGTAAATGATAGTGTATAAAATATTTAAACATGTTTCACCCCAAAATGTAAAACAGAAAAAGGGGCTATGTAAACTCACCTTGGTATGGTATTAGGTATTGAGAATTTGTATGAGTGTAGCCTAATAGCTTGCCAAGTATTACCCTATGTATAAGGCAACAAATAAGTCTAAGTCTAACTAGTTTATAAGTATATCCAAGGGTTTCGATTTGGGGATATTCAATTGTTTGAATTTATAATAAAACGTTAATTAAATAAAGGGAAATTTGATAATTAATAAAAGAAAGTCTTTTTATAAAATTTGAATTTAGGATGTTCACAATAATGTGTTTAAAGTATAAAAATAATTTTTATAAAATTATTTTCTTTAAAATGAATTTTTAAATCTATTTATTACAAATTGCTAAAATTTAACTTTAATATTTAAAAATACTAAAATTAAAGAATTATTATTTTAAAAATCATATTTCTGTTCTAAATATTTAAAAATAAATTGTATAAAATTTTGGTGCAAAAATAATAAAAATTGAATTTATTATGATTTAATTATGATTAAAACTAACAAAAATTGATTAAAAATATAAAATAAATGATTTTTCTGAATTAAAAATCATTTCAGTAAAGTTTAACATTGTACAAACTCAGGATAATTTTTGTAGAAATTAATAAAATTGTTTTGATATTTTAATGGATTTTTATAAATTTAATAGTATAAAATTGATTTAATTATTATAAATATTAAATAAATGAATTTCAGAAAACTAAAAATTGTAAATACAACTTTTATATCAGATTTGATAAAAATAATTTTTTTTTAGAATTTATAAAAAGGTTTTAATATTTTAAAATGAATTTACAAGTTTAAATGAAATATATATATATATATGTGTGTGTGTATTATTTGGTTTAAAAAATGGGAAAATAGTGGAAAAAGGGTGCCCAAGCCGGGTCTCGAACCCGGATGGCTACGGTTCCCAACATCAGTCACAACCACTTGGCCTAGGCCTGTGGTTGTGATTTATTTCTGTTTAAAAAGAATAAATACTATATGCAGAACGAGTTTATCCCCAATCTAATAACCTTCGAACCCTAATTATTGCAATTGCTTGATTCACACATCAATAGCCCAATTAACCTTAGGGCTATTGATATGTGAGTGCCGAAGGTCATATCCCACAAAAAAAATTGTACTTACAACGTTGATATGAATACGATTGCTCGGTTAGTTTAAAAAGTCAAACGTGCTTCAATTATCAAGAACAGAGGTTGGTATATGAAGAATTGGGGATTGGGGTAGGATATTCGGCGATGTGAGATGGTCCAGAAGCCTTTAATTTATAGGGAGATGTCTTGGTGTTCGAATTGGTATGTGTTGACCCATCTTTGAATACATACGCGTATAGTGTTTAATTGGGCATCAATTGGTTGTCAATAAACGTGTATCACAGTCATAGATGGCCGATAATCACGTATCGTTCACGAGTATTACCATAATTGTGTGATAGATTGATGAATTGATGGACTAGGTGTTGATTGCGAGCTGCCATTAGTGCAGCGATTTAGTAGCAGCAGTAGAAGAAATGCCATATATATAATTAAAACCGTGTTAGATCAAGAAATGGCCTGTGGCCCAAGTGGTTTGCGGGTGTGTTGAGGTTACGCCAGGCGCGGGTTCGAAACCCGGCTAGCGCTTTTCCTTCCTTTTCTTTTTTGTTAAACAATCAGAGAGGGGAGGGGGTCAGTGGGCCGGGTACTTGGGGTTTGTTTGTTGGGCTGGGCTAATGACTGGGCTCCAAAACATATGTGGGTTAATTGTGGTTTGTTTTGTTTTGTAAAAAAAATCCATCTACATAATGGTTATTATTACTATTAATATTATTATTATTATTATTATTATTATTATTATTATTATTATTATTATTATTATTATTATTAGAAACCTATATATATATATATATATAAATGTATGTATGAATAATTATTATTGTATAGGGGTTAAAAAGAAAAATAATAATAAGGCTTGTCGTTGTAATCCGTAACGTACAATTATTAAATGCGAATTGTTACACATAGGCTTGCTGCCTAAGCTCTTCTAGCTCATGGATCTGCAAGAAACGGGTCTCACCGCCGGTCTTAAGATCCAAATTTGCTGTTTTAAGAGCCTAGAATTCCCTATGTTCTAACTCGAGAGGGAGATGACACGCTTTGCCATAGACAAGCCGAAAGGGAGTCATCCCAATAGGCGTCTTGTAGGCAGACCTAAAGGCCCACAACGTGTCATCTAGCTTGTCCGCCCAATCCTTGCGGTTTTGATTAAGTGACCGCTCAAGGATTCGCTTCAATCCACGGTTAATGACCTCCACCTGTCCACTTGTCTATGGATGATACGGGGTGGATAACCTGTGGTGGACACCATAACGTGCCAACGCGCGATCAAGCTACGCATTGCAGAAATGCACACCACGGTCACTAATTAGTGCCTTCGGGGCACCAAACCGCTAGAACAAGCTTCTAACAAACCTCACTACAACTCGGGCATCATTCGTGGGCAAGGCTTGCGCCTCAGCCCACTTTGACACGTAATCAACTGCCACGAGTATATATCGATTGCCCCGTGAGGAGGGGAATGATCCCATGAAGTCAATGCCCCAAATGTCAAAGACTTCAAACACTTGGATGGCGTTCTGCGGCATTTAGTTGCGTGCCGATATGTTCGTCGCCCTCTGGCACGAATCACATGCGCCGACCAATATCTGAGAATCACGAAAGAGTGTGGGCTAGTAAAACCGGGAGTCTAACACTTTTTTAGCAGTGTAATTCACTCCATGGTGACCTCCGGTAGGCCCCTCGTGACAATCTCGCAATATTTGCGCCGCCTCTACCCCGAACACACAACAGCGAAACAGCTGATCCGCACCTACCCGGAACAAAAATTGGTCGTCCCAGAAGTAATGCTTGAGGTCCGCGAAGAACTTCCTCTTTTGCTGGTGCGACAATCCTTTGATAAGGATCCCGTACGCGAGGTAGTTCGCAAAATCCGCAAACCATGGCGATACATCTTCCACAGACTCGAGCTCATCAAGAACTCGTGGGGAAAACTGTCATTAATGGTATCCCACGCGGAGTTCTCGGCATCATCATGCTCGAGTCTGGATAAATGATCAGCAGCAACATTCAGGGCACCCTTCTTGTCCTGAATCTCTATATCAAATTCTTGCAGCAACAGGATCCATCTAATCAGGCGCGGTTTCGCGTCCTGTTTGCTAAACAGATACCTGATCGCTGCATGATCTGTATAGACAGTGGTCTTCGACAGCACTAAATACGATCTAAACTTGTCGAATGCAAACACTACAGCTAGAAGCTCCTTCTCAGTCGTGGTATAATGCTCCTAAGCATCATGAAGAGTCTTACTAGCGTAGTAGATCGGGTGGAAGTGCTTATCCTTCCGCTGTCCCAAGACCGCCCCTATCGCGAAGTCACTCGCGTCGCACATGATCTCGAATGGCAGCTCGCAGTCGGGTGCTACCAATATAGGGGCCTCCACAAGCAAACACTTTAAAAGCCCGAAGGCTTTCAAACATTCTGCACCAAACACAAACGGTGTATCCTTTTCCAACAGACGGGTCATCGGACGGGCGATTTTTGAGAAGTCTTTGATGAATCGCCTGTAAAAACCAGCATTACCCAAAAAGCTGTGGATCGCTCTGACAGAGGCGGGTGGAGGGAGCCTAGAAATGATATCTACTTTGGCCGGGTCAACCCCCAACCCACATTGGGAGACCTTATGCCCCAGGACTATTCCTTCCTTCACCATGAAGTGGCATTTTTCCAAGTTTAGCACAAGATTGGTCTCCTCGCACCTCTGAAGAATCCGCTCCAGATTTTCCAGACACTGATCGAATGAACTCCCGAAGACTGAAAAATCATCCATCAATACCTCCATGGAGTCCTCGATCATGTCATGAAATATGGCAACCATGCAACGTTGGAAGGTCGTCGGCGCATTGCCCAACCCGAATGGCATACGCCTGTAGGCGAATGTGCCAAAAGGGCATGTGAAAGTCGTCTTATCCTGGTCCACAGGATCGATAGGGATATGAAAGTATCTAGAGAAACCATCAAGGAAACAATAATACAACTTCCCCGACAGTCGTTCCAACATCTGATCGATGAATGGAAGCGGAAAGTGATCCTTGCGGGTGGCGTCATTGAGCTTGCGGTAGTCAATGCAAACTCTCCACCCCGTGATAGTCCTCGTAGGAATCAACTCATTCCTATCATTCATGACCACCGTCATGCCACCCTTCTTGGGCACGACGTGCACAAGACTAACCCAAACAGAATCCGAGATCGGATATATCAATCCAGCATCAAGCAATTTAATGACCTCAGACTTAACAACTTCTTGCATGTTCGGGTTCAGACGCCTCTTGTGCTGCGCACAAGGCTTATGGACATCCTCCATCAAGATTTTATGAGTACAGAACAAGTGATTAATCCCCTTGATGTCCATGATCTTCTAGGCGATTGCCTTCTTATGAAGTTCCAGTATACGAAGCAACTCGCTCTTTTCAACTGCAGATAAAGAAGATGAAATGATAACAGGCAGCCGACCCTCCTCGTCAAGAAATGCATACTCCAGATGCGGTGGGAGCTCCTTCAGCTCCAAAGACGGTGGATCCTCAAGAGATGGTTTTGACTTATCACTCTGATCTCGCTCAATCTCTATGAAACGCCCCGGGCTCTGGGAACTGTCATCACCGATCTGATAGACCGGCTGCTCATCTCTATGGCCCTCCTTCATAATGCCATCTAAGTCCACACACAACAGATGTGTGCCCGAAACATTCTCCTCTATCGTGCCTCGAAAGTGAGAACTGACACACTGGTCTACTATATCAAGATAGTATAGTGTGTCATCCTGACTCTCGGGATGACGCGTCGACCTCTGAACATCAAAAGTCACATGCTCATCATTCCCCCGGAGTGTGATTTGGCCCGCAGCCACGTCAACAATCGTCCTAGCCGTCCTAACCTTAGATTGAACTTGCACACCAAGATAGAAGAACATTTTAATCAGGACTCTTGGTAGATAAGAACCAGTAAGAAAAGATAGTGAAAGTTTGTTGTTTTTAACTAAATTAATTCTAAAATATCTAAATAACATATGTAAGACTCCAAATACAAAATATAACTATATAAACTATAATATATCAACCCTAGCATGTCATCTATAAATCATATGAAATAAAGGGCGTGTGATCAACATTCCCATTCTCTGACAGTTAGTGTCCCTTTCGGGCATCCTAACATGACAACTATACAGAAAGCTAACACTTAATCAAACACTTAATCATAAAATAAACGAAAAACTCGCCAAGTGGCAACAAAGACAAAATATAGCCTGTACGGACGATAATAGTCAAGCCAACAATGATATATAAACAGGTGATAATATAACTAAATAGCAACGACGCACTTCTTATCTACAAGCACGCAAACCTGTACACGACTCACAATGTTCACACACACTAGGTTTTATTTATGATACATACGTGTAATGTGTATGTGTAAATCGCTCCATTGCCAAGACAATGAATCGTGCAATATCATAAGCTTGTCAAAAGATCTAGTCTTCACCAACTAACGTATGAAAAAGCACAAATCAAGAGGTCTTATACGGGTTGTAATGTTAGGCAAAGGTAAGGGTGCGGAATGGATATTTAAAGTGACAAATTGGCTAAAACCCGGCGGTTATGTCTAACTAATAGCAACTACTACAACTGTACAACACAAATGCTAATATAGGCGATTTTTTCTTTTGAAACGAGCTAAACATATAACTTTTAACTTTAAAGCTCTAAAAATTGCTCGAACACTGCTAATTCACCCTATTTTAGGGTGTTCTATTTTTCTGGATTTTTTTTTACATATATATCTATGATATATATATAATGAACTGAAACTGATATATAATCAACATATGGGTTCTAAATAGATATACCCGAAAATGAACTATTTACAACACATAAACTAGTTAAACAATAACCTAAACCGAGTTTCAACACAAAAAGGTTTAAAAGAAAAAGGGCTATTTGGTTTAGTGGTGAAATGGTGTGGTAAATAAGAAAAACAAGGGATTAGGTTCAACATGGCTAACTAGTGGATAATATTTGGGTACGGGAAACAGATAGAACGAAAAGAAAAGACTAAATCAAAAGGGTATCCTAAATGCCTCAATCATATTCGTACAATCTCACACGTATCTGATCTAAATAAGTATGCTAATGACAAGTTCTAAATTACACAAAACATCCGGCTCACTCGAAAGCATGTCAAAGAAATGAAAATCTATTTTAAGGCTCAAATGCTCACGTAACCGGAAGGAAATGGGTGCAAGTGTATGAATCTAACACGCTCGCATCTCATCTGTTTGTCGCGCCTCGAGTTATCTTTATCAAAAATTAGTTAGGCTTGATGTTTATAAGTAAATATATACATATATGTACTTTTAAAGGGTTTTTTTGGTGTAAATATATACATATATATATATATATACAAGAGGATAAACAAGACATAATCCCCTCCCCACACTTGAAACTCACATTGTCCCCAATGTGACAATGGAAAGCGTTTATGAAATAGCTAACTATCTGCGTGAAAAAGGAGAATAAAACTCCCCTGTTGTTGATAACCCAAAAAGCATGTGGATAGCCTGGAGCATCCATATCGGTGCTCGCCTGTTCCTGCACTACCACCATTCTTGACAAAAGCAAAAATACATCAAATACACCCAATCATCATCACACTTATTCAAACCAAGCAAATATTACTGAAATTGAAAATACTGAAAAGTAAATAGTATGAATACAGAAAGAAATAAAAAGATGTCTTGGGTGCTCTCACCCGAATAACAATACAAAATATAAAATAAAATAAGAGGATGAAGTACTATCACCACCGCTCACTGCTCAATCATCCTCCTCATGATGGGTCCCGGACGAACCCGCTCCATCGCCACCTCTCCTGCGCTTTTCACCCGGCCCTTCTTTGAAGTGATGTGGCTGGTAGCCAAAGTGGGATGGGTGAACCGCGCGCAAGTCCTAGAAAAGGTGGTGCATGCTCTCGAACACGTACCCAAAGTTTTCCCGCGTCTCATCCCTAAAAGCGGTGAACTCTGAGTAGAAGTTTTGAGGAGGCACATACTGCTGCTCGTGCTGCTGCTCGTGAGGCAGTAGTGGCTGCTGCTGTGGCTGCTGCTGGTCGGGTGGTGGCATGGGTACTGTTGGCAACGGGTTCCAGATTGATCGGTCTTTACCCTTTAGCCTGATTGCCCCGCTGTCGTACTCATGGACTATCCTCATGTGTCGGAGGACATCCATGTTCACCCTCGATTCACCGGGAATCCGGGTCAGTCCCCTTTGTACATTCTTTAAAATCCCCATTCCCTTCGCCAGTGCAGTCACGTACTCCCCACCGTATATCATGCTCCCAGGTTTTGTACCTGATGCTGTACTGAGAAAAGATGCAATAAGTGCAGCAAGGTTAACTGGTACATTACTTACTAGAGCGTAAAGAAATAGTAGATCGGGTGTAGGGCAGCTGGTGGAATCTTCTTTTTTAGCAGTCGCGGTTGTAACATCCATAATTTTTCCCAATAAAGTGTTTATAATTTTGGGGACCTAATGTGGCAAATATCTAAACACTTAAATTTGCGTGAATGATAATGTAGTGTAACGTTTGGGGTAGAAATATAATAATAAAAAAAATTTATCACAATAAATGCGGCTATAATTTAGGATTCAAAACGTGAAAGAATTGAAATCACAATAATTATTACTTCATGTTTTTATTAGTTTTAAATGAAAATTTATATACTAATGTATATTTGAAGTGATTAAGCTAAATGAGTACACAGGGATATTGACATTTTATAGATGTATTGGGATTGAAATAATCTAAATGAGTAAGTTTTGTAGTTTTGTACAAATGCAGGGAGTAGAGTGTATTATCAAAACGGTTTTTGAAACTTGTCACAGGCCTTTAATTCCTGGAAATATTCCGATCAAACATTCAAATTTGACAATTTTTAAGTCACCATTGTATTTCACGAAACGTTACCATATTAACCTATAATCTATTCCTATGACTTATGCAATCATGTTACACGTGATTAGTTACCGAATCATTCCTAATCGAGTCCTAATCACCAACCATAATCCAAGGAGAGTTTCCAAAAGTCGAAACCATCCCTACCTCATTTAAAGTCGACACCTTCTCTAAATCTGGCTGCTACCATCCATCACCGACACCTTGGCCTACGCGTCTGGCATGAGCCAGAAGTTTCGGTGATTATTCCGCAAACACGACCCTAAAAACCCGGCGAGTACAAGTCAATGTTCAACCCGTCATAATATGGAGGTTTTGTATGTATTGAACTTTATCCAATTCGAGACCAGAACACCTTTTAGCGAACTCTCCCACACACACAAATGTTCCGTAAATCGTCTCTCGGTGCACCTGCAAATCCCCCGGCTCATTGCTGCTCCGACCGTATTTCTAGTGAGAACAACCACATCAACCGATTGCCACCCCTAACCACCGAACACTCACCCCGCAACCCACAAGAAGTGCCATCACTATCCCTCTATTTGCCGCATCGTATTCAACCGTCGAACGAGCTATCACCACCAGCACATCCGTCGTCATTTGTTTTCCACCGCACATCCTCATCATACCACCACGGTTTCACCAACCACACGTCACCTCCCTGTTCATCACCCGGATCGGTTTCTATTATCTAAAGTCCCGTCGTCAACATCAATGGTGCTCCGGCGAGCCTCTCTAGGGTCGGATTAGACACCAATCCAAGGTATTTCCATTACTATTCTATGCGTTTCATATCACTAAAAGAAAAATAATAATAAAAACTAGATTTTGTGCAAATTTGGTTTCACTACTATATCAATTCAAGAAAGCGGATGGGTACGAGACCTCTGGTCACTTTTCATTAATTTCTTTAGATGAGTATTGATAGTGACATGAACATGTTCCACTCATATGCATATATACATATCCAAGTTTACCAGACTTCCTTTTTGAAATCATATTTCCCAAAATTTCAATATTGTTTAGTTATTAAAACTGTTGATTATCCATTTTATATGAACATTGTATAATTCTTTAAGAAATAAAAAGTAATATCTATTTTATGAACAATTATGCACCAACGAGAAACTTTAATGTTAAGTATTTGTTTACACATTTTTGTTTTGATACTTAAACCAAGTGGATATGTATTTTTTTAAAAGAAAATTTTATATATTTTGCACGAACACTTTAAAATAAAATAACGGTAATGGGCTCTAAATCATCATTCTTAATTTGTTAAGGTGAAAGCATAATTCATTAATACTTGAGATCTTTTGCGCCACGTCTAGACTATTTCGAAAAAATTCAACACTTTTGTTAAGGTGAGTTTACGTAACCATGTTTATGCAATTCTTCATACTTGCAACATTATACTTAAGCAATTCTACATGCATGTCTAGTTGTAAACTTTAAGGCCTCATGAATTAGACAACAACAACAGTTTCAACGAGTTTCAACATTACATAATCATTAGCTATGGCCAAGCCGGCGATACTCAATAATAGATCTATTGGATTGACAATCCCACCCGGATACGTGTACCTCCTACATAGGTAGCGTGGGTGATTGTTATCGTTCCAACATATTATTAAGGTGAACCGTGGATGACGGGATGGACCTAAACTAGTCGGAGGTTTGATTATGTCGATTCAACATATCATGTTTATTCATGTAGACTTAAACTTACGATAGACATATGAATTGCTAAACTTTTAATATTAAACATAATTGCTTGACATGGCTTATGTATTCTCACCAACTTTTAGTTGACCCCCCCCCCCCATTTTTCCAAACTCAACAGGAAATATTGATGCTTGAAGTCTAGAGCTAGCATGAGGAGTTATTTGAAGTTTCATTGTTTGTTTGACGTATTAGATTCCATTCAAGACTTTAATGTAATTCAATAATGTAATGAAATAAACGATTATTTAAACATATGTATTACCATGAGCTACTGAACAATCATTCATACGTGACGCCTCGATGTTTCCGCCATCGGTTGGGGTGTTACAGGTTGGTATCAGAGCCATGGTTATAGGGAATAAGATTATTAGAAAAAAAATAATCTAGTCTATAACCTTAGGACTTTAACCAGTACTTGCTTCAATTACTTGTAGCTCTACCTTATCCTTATCTCTATCCCTATCCTCATCCTTATTCTTAGCCTAACTTGGTCTTGCCTACTCTCTTTCACTTACTTGCTATAATCCGAACGTACTTCTAGATTATTAGGTCAAATTCGTTGGGCTTAGACCTGATCTGTTTTGATAAGCCAACATTTTCGTTTATTCGGGGTTAGATATTTACAATATTTGTGTTTCATTTTCATTTATACCCCCTCACTCCCGTATAAAATCTAAGTTTTGAATCTCAAAATTTTTACAATTCAGATATATTTTCTTCTTATATAATTCCCTCATTAGCTTAAACTTCATGAATCATTTCTGGGTTTCACAATCCTAATTCATTTTACAAACTTATAATATTACCCATAAGTCTAATTATTTTTAACATCTAACCCAAATCATATGTTTTCCTTTACATCATACATAAATCTATTATCTTTGATGTTTCTGGCCAATTTTATTTTAAACTCCCCCCCCCCCCCCTACATTTTTATTTATGTGTATATATATATATATATCTATATTTTGAATATACCATCAACCATAAAATTTCACCACATTCGAGATTTTAAAATCCTTGTTTAAACTGTAACCTTATAATCTGTGTATAGGAGATACTGTAGCACCAAAGCTAAAGAGTACTGAATTTTGTCAAACTTTCATCACTTGGGAATTTCACAAACTATAACAAATAAATATATATACATTTTTTTTAAAAGAGTCTTTTATTTCCACAAACTTATTTGCTAAATTTCAAATTTTTATTGAACAATTTATTGGTGTAACAAATGATTTACGATAAAAATGTTTTAATCTATTAAGAATGACTTCTTTTATATATTACTCGAAGCCTATTATACAAAACGTCTGAACAAATCCTTGATTTTTTTTAAATCCGACATCGTGTTTAAAACCTATGACTCATCGAAATATTTTGATCTAAATCAATTTAGTTGTACAATTTAATGACTTTTGCTTTATATACAAAACCAATTTTGAAAATGAAATCTTTCCGTCCACAGGGACAAAATTTACTCTACAATTTTTCCAATGACACCTACTTATTTTAAACTTGTTCGAATTATTACAAATTTTTGGCAAATACCAAGATCATGTTTTCTCATACGCTTGATTCTAACCGTTGATCCAAACCCCACAATTTGCACTGCCACATAATCTCCTTACTATAAAATAAACTCCTTGTCAACTATTTTCACATTCACTATCTCTCACAACTTTAATTCTGCTTCAAGATTTTTCACCATCCCCTCAAGAATTAGACTCATATTCGTCACCTCCTCAAACATGAACTAGTTACCCATGATAACCAAACTATTGAAACTTGATTGTGTGTTGCATCAAACTTAACCCTTAGTTATACATGAGGATTCGATTATCTACCATATTTGAACTTTTGATACTAGAACTATTTGCTACAGACACACCTAGAGTCATTAACCTTGTCTAGGGCAACTCTATTACAACTCGCATGCTATACTCGACACTTGATGCATTTACAAACTTGCTTACATGTATGTATTATCAATTTGCAATTTATGTGTGAAACAATTGTTACATTTAATCAACAACTAGTAGAGGATGAAGTACTTGCTCAACAGTTAGTAGAGTACCAAATAACCAACTCAACGATTGGTAGAGGTCATCATGCCTGCTCAACAGTCGGTAGAGGTCCTAACAACCTGCTCAACGACTGGTAGAGGCTATCGCACCTGCTCAACAATCGGTAGAGGTTCCGACTCACTGACTGGTAGAGGTCTTTTTCTGCTCAACAGTTTGACTTATTGTACATTAAAAGATTCAATCACAAGGCTATTTTACATGTGTGTGTAGAGTCGTAGAAGGACACAAAACCCTAATGTAAGGTAAATTGGTGATTGCGGTCCGGAACGTAATCATGAATTTACAGGTACATTAAGGTAGTGTGAAATTCTATGAAGGTAGATAACCAATTATAAACTCTAGTTACCTGGTAGTTCATGTAGTAGTCAATCAACTCATGCATTTCATTTTAGAATTCCACAAACTTAAGTTTAGTGTGTTGCTAGACTCTTATTTTCTTTGCTATTTCAGACGAACCTAATCCAATCCTTAAAACTCACACATATCAATCCTTTCATTCAAGTTATTCGAAATAGTTTATTCTATCACTTATAAATTCATGTAGTGTCTTAACCCAAACTTTCCAAACCACAGTTATCTTAACATCAACCCAATCCTGTGTTTTCAATAACTTCGGGACGAAGTTTCCAAAACTAGGGGAGACTGTAACATCCATAATTTTTCCCAATAAAGTGTTTATAATTTTGGGGACCTAATGTGGCAAATATCTAAACACTTAAATTTGCGTGAACGATAATGTAGTGTAACGTTTGGGGTAGAAATATAATAAAAAAAAATTATCACAATAAATGCGGCTATAATTTAGGATTCAAAACGTGAAAGAATTGAAATCACAATAATTATTACTTCATGTTTTTATTAGTTTTAAATGAAAATTTATATACTAATGTATATTTGAAGTGATTAAGCTAAATGAGTATACAGGGATATTGACATTTTATAGATGTATTGGGATTGAAATAATCTAAATGAGTAAGTTTTGTAGTTTTGTACAAATGCAGGGAGTAGAGTGTATTATCAAAACGGTTTTTGAAACTTGTCGCAGGCCTTTAATTTCTGGAAATATTCCGATCAAACATTCAAATTTGACAATTTTCAAGTCACCATTGTATTTCACGAAACGTTACCATATTAACCTATAATCTATTCCTATGACTTATGCAATCATGTTACACGTGATTAGTTACCGAATCATTCCTAATCGAGTCCTAATCACCAATCATAATCCAAGGAGAGTTTCCAAAAGTCGAAACCATCCCTACCTCATTTAAAGTCGACACCTTCTCTAAATCTGGCTGCCACCATCCATCACCGACACCTTGGCCTACTCGTCTGGCATGAGCCAGAAGTTTCGGTGATTATTCCGCAAACACGACCCTAAAAACCCGGCGAGTACAAGTCAATGTTCAACCCGTCATAATATGGAGGTTTTGTATGTATTGAACTTTATCCAATTTGAGACCAGAACACCTTTTAGCGAACTCTCCCACACACACATATGTTCCGTAAATCGTCTCTCGGTGCACCTGCAAATCCCCCGGCTCATTGCTGCTCCGACCGTATTTCTAGTGAGAACAACCACATCAACCGATTGCCACCCCTAACCACCGAATACTCACCCGCAACCCACAAGAAGTGCCATCACTATCCCTCTATTTGCCGCATCGTATTCAACCGTCGAACGAGCTATCACCACCAGCACATCCGTCGTCATTTGTTTTCCACCGCACATCCTCATCATACCACCACGGTTTCACCAACCACACGTCACCTCCCTGTTCATCACCCGGATCGGTTTCTATTATCTAAAGTCCCGTCGTCAACATCAATGGTGCTCCGGCGAGCCTCTCTAGGGTCGGATTAGACACCAATCCAAGGTATTTCCATTACTATTCTATGCGTTTCATATCACTAAAAAAAAATAATAATAAAAACTAGATTTTGTGCAAATTTGGTTTCACTACTATATCAATTCAAGAAAGCGGATGGGTACGAGACCTCTGGTCACTTTTCATTAATTTCTTTAGATGAGTATTGATAGTGACATGAACATGTTCCACTCATATGCATATATACATATCCAAGTTTACGAGACTTCCTTTTTGAAATCATATTTCCCAAAATTTCAATATTGTTTAGTTATTAAAACTGTTGATTATCCATTTTATATGAACATTGTATAATTCTTTAAGAAATAAAAAGCAATATCTATTTTATGAACAATTATGCACCAACGAGAAACTTTAATGTTAAGTATTTGTTTACACATTTTTGTTTTGATACTTAAACCAAGTGGATATGTATTTTTTTAAAAGAAAATTTTATATATTTTGCACGAACACTTTAAAATAAAATAACGGTAATGGGCTCTAAATCATCATTCTTAATTTGTTAAGGTGAAAGCATAATTCATTAATACTTGGGATCTTTTGCGCCACGTCTAGACTATTTCGAAAAAATTCAACACTTTTGCTAAGGTGAGTTTACGTAACCATGTTTATGCAATTCTTCATACTTGCAACATTATACTTAAGCAATTCTACATGCATGTCTAGTTGTAAACTTTAAGGCCTCATGAATTAGACAACAACAACAGTTTCTACGAGTTTCAACATTACATAATCATTAGCTATGGCCAAGCCGGCGATACTCAATAATAGATCTATTGGATTGACAATCCCACCCGGATACGTGTACCTCCTACATAGGTAGCGTGGGTGATTGTTATCGTTCCAACATATTATTAAGGTGAACCGTGGATGACGGGATGGACCTAAACTAGTCGGAGGTTTGATTATGTCGATTCAACATATCATGTTTATTCATGTAGACTTAAACTTAAGATAGACATATGAATTGCTAAACTTTTAATATTAAACTTAATTGCTTGACATGGCTTATGTATTCTCACCAACTTTTAGTTGACCCCCCCATTTTTCCAAACTCAACAGGAAATATTGATGCTTGAAGTCTAGAGCTAGCATGAGGAGTTATTTGAAGTTTCATTGTTTGTTTGACGTATTAGATTCCATTCAAGACTTTAATGTAATTCAATAATGTAATGAAATAAACGATTATTTAAACATATGTATTACCATGAGCTACTGAACAATCATTCATACGTGACGCCTTGATGTTTCCGCCATCGGTTGGGGTATTACAGCGGTCCCGCATAGGACCTTCTGAAAAACCCGTAGCAGTGGGTCAATGAGTTGGCTCGCCTTGGCACTTTGGGGGTTATATTTTTGTTCCCCTGTTAATTCCGCCCAAAAGGCGTCTCTAGCTACGTGGTCGTTCGGGAACTTGAACATAGCTTCATTGAAGCTATCATCCTCGACCTCCTCTTCAGTATAGATTCCCAGGTGGACACCTAGCTCTGCAACCGAAATGTCGCGCCATTCCCCGCATAGACGGAACTGTAATCCAAAGCGCTTACCATTCTTTTGGAAATCCGGTTGGTCATACTTGCGTGGCCGTTGGTAGTGCAAGGTAGAAAAGAACTCGAGGGTGAGCTCCTCATAAACCGGTTCCTCGATTATTAGCAAGTTTTCCATGTGTTCGTCCATCATCTCCCGGAATCTCGCCTCCTTGTTTTGCTCAGCCAAGGTATCAAAACAAATCCTTCGTGGCGTGGTGATCAAACGCCTTCGCTCCCACAATTCAGTGAATGTTTCTATGCACCCGCGTTCTCGCGGGTCCGCTGAATTGAATTGTAGAAAGCGGTGCACCATCTGCATCAAAATGCTAAAATATGTCAGTTATAATCGAAGGAATAAGACCCGGACCCAAAACACGCAAAACAAAAAAATTAAAAATCAGGTCAAAAGGTTCTAGCGGCTGCTCGGCCTCTGTGAGCGGCCGCTCAAATTCTGTCCGGGATTCTTCGGACCCGGGATGATCAATGGAAGCTGTACGTACCGCTCTTTCAAGGCCAACCAAGGGGGAGGTTGTATACTGTAATAAATATTGGCCAACATGAATATGGCGTCCCGTTAGAATTATTTGGACTGAAACCATCCGTACACAACCCGAGACAAACATTACGTGTCTCTTGTGCAAAATTAGGATATACCGAGTCAAAATGGTACCAAGCCTCACCTTCACTAGGATGACTCATCTTTCCAGGTTCTCTAACATGATCTGCATGCCAAGTCAAATGTCGGGCCGTCTTTTTTGAATAGAACAACCTTTGAAGTCTTGGTGCAATAGGTATATAGGTCAATACCAAGTTAGGCACCTTCTTCCCTTTTTCCATGTATCTATTTTCATTACATACCAGACAATGGTCCATATCAGCATATTCTCCATAGAATAGCATGCAATGGTTTATGCATACATGAATCCGTTGTGATGGCAACTCTAGTGGCTTTAGTATCTTCTTGGTTTCATAAAAGTTTTTAGGTAACTTATTACCGTCGGGTAGAAGTTCTTTCATGATCAAAAGTAATTTATCGAATGACGAGTCAGAAACATTACAATCTGATTTCCAATTTAATAATCGGGTAGCGATAGAGAGTGTGGTGACGTTCTTAGAGCCATCCCACAAAGGCTCGTTGGATTGCCTAAACATTGTATAGAATGTCTTGGCTGTTTCATTCGGATCTTGTGGTTCTTGTTGATAATAAGCATTGTGATCTTCATGCATGCTTTCTATAACCATTTCATTGTACCCGGTATATTCGTCATTATTATCATCAATATCTTGACCAACATGTTGAGAAGGTATCGGGTTTGAACTTTGACCCATGTTTGGACTATCAAATGATTCACCATGCACATACCAAACCTTATAATCATCCATAAATCCTTTGTCGTATAGATGACCCTCAACCTCCTTTCTCGTCTTGAAACAACGATTTTTGCATTTCGCACATGGACATCTAATTACCAAAACCTCGCCCCCTTCTACAACTTGACTTTGAATGTTGGGTGTATAAGCAAAAGCAAAATCCAAAAAATGATTGACATGAGGCATAAATGACGGATTGAAAAAACCATCACTAGTGGTTCTCATTGTGTACATCCAATCTCTATTAGACGACATTTTATCAATCGGTAACTAAATTCCACAAGTTTTAGAACTTAGCAAACTAAGAGAACACATACAAATACTATACATACGGTGCGTCTATAAGCAAATAGGCTGATTAGGAACACAATGATTCAAGCTTCAATTTCACAAACGGTAATTAAAAAAACTGACTAAAAGGTGATTGAAAAGCTTACCAGAAAGATGAAGATTGTTCGATTTCCTTCTGTAGGACGGAGAAAGATGATTTTTTAGAGTTGACAAAAGCTGGTGAAGAAACAAGTTATTGTAAAAAAAAAAACCTTAATATAAACAAAATAAAAACTCAAATAGACATTTACAAACTGATTTCGCCCCTATCACACCGATCGACCCACACGATTCAAAAAAAGTTATTTGTTATATTCAAACATGTGTTTTTCACTCAACATGGCAATGAAAGCTTAGTTCCAAATCATACGAATAATTATTTTATGGGAAATCAATCATAGCATGAAAATTAGTTTCAAATCATACTTATAAATAATTCATCGCTTGTATTTACTATTTACCATTACCACTCATGCAGTAATTACTCTAACAGTACAAATTTCACTAGTCAATAGCTTTTAGACTCACAAGTATGCAACTTCTAACACTTACATACTTTTTCTTTATTTATTTTTTTTTTGAATAATTTGCATTTCCCATTACGTCCTGTTAATAAAAATAGTCTTCTATCATTGAAAGTCTTTGTTAAGGTTGATTTCTCATACCCATATTTTATTATTAAATAATAATTAAAATATTAATAATTACCACAGAGACCTATTTATAAAAACAATATAACAAAATAACCAATCAATCATGTGTTCAATATTTCTTCGAAACCAGCCAATATTGACCATAAAAGTCAATTTTTAGTTTTTGTTAATAATATTATGCTATGCTCACTCAAAACAATTTTCCTTGAAATACCTTCATAGTGTCAGATGCATAGTCCCGATGCGGAATCTTAACATTCTATTAAAACCCTATATTATTGGTTTTAAGAAGCGCAACAGGTTTCTTTTTGGTTATTTCAAGGAAAATTTTAGGAATAATTAAATAATAGGAAATTAATCATACCTTCGAATCAGTCGATCAGAGTGGGTTGTGTTCTTGAATTGGGAGTTGTAATGGGAGTTGTAATGGGGCTGAATGAGTTTCTAAGTTTATAGAGTAAAAAAACCCTAATTTGTAGAGAGGGCAGTTGATAAGGATATTTAGGACGCGCTAAAATAAAAATTAGCCCGCTTAAATTTCATGGTTGATAATATGGTAGCAAATCAACCACACCGTGATGCTATTTTATAAATTCATAATTTTTCTCACCAATTTACAACCGAATATAATAGGTAGCAAAATCTTTGACCAATTAGCTACCATGTCATAACAAATACTCTTAATTCCCATTGCGGTGGCAAATTTGTTGCTATATTTGCTATGGTATTTTTTGGTGGCAAATTCTGGTGACAATTGCCCAGTTTTCTAGTAGTGTGATTTCACTAAGTACAAATGTATTCTACATGTAATGTCTAAGCATAAAGCACGTATGTAAGCAAATGCACAATGTACTAGAATTGTATTGTAAAAATGTGAACTTGTATGTGTATTTTGTATAAGTGTACATGTAACACCCCAAAAATGAATAAAGACAAAAAGTGGATAGGAAATACTCACTTTCGCCAAATGACTAGATGACTAAGCGAGCGTAAAAATGCGAGAAATCCAAAGATTCAACAACGAAACTAGTCCAATTTAGAAGAAAAGAAACTGAATAGGAAAAATATCAAGCTTCAAATTCGCTAATTACAAGAGCTTATAATCAAAGCTTCAAATGTAGAAGTAATATACTCTAGAAGAAAGGTATGAGGGAGAGTTTAATCGAATTGAAACAATCGATTTAGAGGTGCAAAGTGTAATGGGTCATAGGTGGGTTTTTATACTAGTTTTGGATTCAATTAGGCTTTAAAATTGGTCAACACAATAAAGTAAGGTTTTGAGATGAATTGACTATTTGACTAGGACTTTGACTAGGATTTTGACTGACACTTTGACTAGGACTTTGACTAGGATTTTGACTAAGACTTTGACTAGGACTTTAACTGTCTGACTATCTCAGCGGACCGCGAGGGCTAAAAAAAATAATTTTTCTAATTTAATCAATTTTAAGTTCTAGACTTGTTTCCTTCCGTTTCTAAGTTGTTTTGGGACCGAAAATTAAGGGCTTTTGAGTATCAAGGTCTGAAACATACGTGTTCGGGTGTAGATGTGAGTATAAAACGTGCATACTTTTACTTATAAAAATTATAAGTTTTATTAAATTGTGACTTTTGGTCCTATTAAAATACAAGGGTTAAAAATGAAAATTTTGAAATAGTTGGGGACCAACTATGCACATTTATGAAAAGTGAAGGGTGCAGGTTGTCACAGTCTCCCCTACTTTAGAAAATTTCGTCCCGAAATTCCTTTCAAGTGGAGGCTACTATGAAACAAAAGGCGTTGTAACAGTCAACTAGATTTATAAAAGAAAATTCCATCATTTATGATTTGACATTTAAAATAGTTGTCTAATACCCAAAGTAAAAGGTTCAAAATCCTTGACAGTTGACCCAAGGTTAGAAAGTTAAGAGTTTAAATGAGAAAGGTTTTGGGAACGTGTAACGGGTGAAGGCAGAGGCACTAATGAAGGTAGTCTCCCCTACTTTAGAAAGATTCCTGACCGAACTTTACTAAGGACATGCAACAGGGTTTCGACTAACACAGAGTGTAAGAGTATACAAAGTTTAAGGTTTTCTATAGAGGTATCAACAAGGAAGGCTCCAACAAAACTAAATAAAGCTTATGTAAAATGTTCTTATTGAAAGGCTAGCTATTAATCAATGATCTAATGAAGAGATAGTAATGGGTAGGTTCTTGGTCAGACTCCTAGTCCGCTCCCACGGTATCGTTTATGCTTATATATAAGGTGTATCGCAGCTAACCCACCACACTCCTGATACTTTGGACTCGTACTGATTGTCTACCAACAGCCTAAATAGAATTACACACCACCCCCATGTACCTGTAAATCCATGATTGCGTTCCGGACCGTAATCATCGATTTACCTTACACTAGGGTGCTATGCTTTTCCGTAACACTAACATAAGTAATACAAGAAACAATGCGTGCAACCAAAATGTGTTAAGTAGTAGATACTGCTCAAGTATAAGATGCGGTTAGAGGTTCTTCCCCTTTCAGGTTCACCTTTTAACCGTAATGAGATTAATGTGTAAGTATAAGACATGATTAGGGGTTCTTCACCTTTCGGGTTCACCCTTAACCGGTAAATTTCTATTCACATCATTGGGCTCTAAACAACCATATTGATAAACTCTGAGGATTACACCATTCCCCTCGGGTTAGAGGAATACTCTGAACCGAGTCGTACATGGGAACTGGCTTAGATCTCATACGAGCTATCAATTAGTATATTCGTTGGCCATGATGATGAACAAAATAATGTAAAGTATAATAGGGTTTTGCTCACAACAAAAAAAAATATGCATACCAAATATGCGTTCATGTAAGTATATAAGTATAGCATAAAATTTCGATTGAAAGAATAGCATAACGTAAATTGAGTAAATCGCACAATTTGCACAAAATGAAAGTAAACGAGTTAAATTAATGCTCAAAACTAGTGTTGTAAGAATAACTACTAATAACTAGTGCGAGAATAGTTGCGAATAACGCGTGAAAATAACTACCAACAAAACAATAATACAAAAATAATAAGATAATGTACGAACGTAACTATAAATAGAATGGTGTAAAAATAATGAAATTTACTGTATATGAAAGTGCGGAGAACAGACGTATAGTCTACTGGTATGAGGATAACTTTTTGGAAACCGAAGAATGTTTTAAGTTCAAATCAGGTTTACTTGAAAAGATTTCGTAGGTACACATTTTCATGTGTTTACGAGAAGTCGAGTTTGAAAAGTGTTATAAGGTATATTGTTAGTTGCAAATTCCTCCCGAAAACATATATTGGATACGTTATATGAAAACATGCAGATTTACATTTGATTTGTAAAATATGCAATGCAAGTTTATAAAATGCAAGATGAACCATTTCATGAAGTGTGTGTAAATCTAATGTGTTTCGAAAGACCAAGATTTAAAATGATGTGAAGGTTGTGAATGATCCCAAATGCCTTGACGAATTTTGGAAAATAAAATTTTCTGTATTTAAACATTTCTTTAACTTGTGGGATGAAAAGTCGGAAATTTTTAATTGTTGTGAAATGTTGAGAAAAAAACCAGATGATAATTAACCTCGGAATTTATCCGCTGCTCATGTGCATCCTTAAGAGCACTCGAGAATTCATCCTAACTCAACAAACCATTTGTATAATTGTCTATTAATTCGACCAAGAGATGGGTATTATTTAGATATGAAAAAAACTATTTAAACTAATAATCAAAAAGAAAACAAATCTATAATCAATTACGTGTGAAGATTTAGGGAAAAGTGTTAGGTTTTTTAAATTGGATGGATGAAAGACAGAGAGAAAGGAGAAGAATATAGAGTAATTGGATTATCTCTCTACCTCTTTTTATATCATGCTTTAATTTTGAATATCAAATTTTGACCTCATTTATTTATTCTTGACCAACTTTGACCTCATTTAATTAATCTTGACCGATTTTGACTTTTAATTATTTAATGATTTTCGATTTTTTTTTTTTAAAAAAAGAAAATTTTCTAAATACTAAGCTTGTGCCATGTGGCACAACATTGGAGGAGATAGGAGGAAAGATGAATTGTAGGAGTGCCATGTGTCAAAAATGACTTTTTGTTTATTATATGCATATATATATATATATATATATATATATATATATATATATATATTTGTTTTAAAGAAGTCAAATATTCCATCATTCCTTAATTCTCACATATCACCCAATTTATCAACTCCACATATCATCTTTCTCTCTCCTCTCTCTCTCTCTCTCTCTACGACTCCACATATCAGGAAAGGAAGTCAGAAAACTCCCCTTTGCTTCTGCACCTTTTCATGATTAGTTTTCAACTTTTCATGTTTATGTTTTTATTATATATCTAGTGGATAGGAACATGTAATCCTTCCATCTGTTTTGTTTATCAATAAAATACACAAAAGAGTCGTGGTGTGTGTTGCCACAAAATCCATGTGTTCTTGAGTGATTTTATCAAACCTGTACCAACATCACAGTATTGTATCGAAGTTTAGAAGCTAGCCTTAATTAGTTTAGATGTTGAAGAGACAACCCTTCTAAGAAGTTGCTAATATAGTGTGTGAGAATCACTACAAAAAAGAAAAAGAAACATGCTTTACCTTAGCGCGCTCATATTCAATGCCCTTGTAAACGTCTTTTGTGTTTTATGTGTATCGTGATGTGTTTTATATTCATAAGTGGTGTCTTTAGGTTTCTTTGTATATTACTCGGGTTTCAAACATGGTGTTTTATTTGTTTTCTATTTGTGATATGTTTTATATTCATTGTATTTCAGATTGTTTATAAGTTCTTTGATTTTCAATTGGTTTGGGATATTGTGTTTTATCATGATCATCATGTTGTGTTTTATGCTCATAGGTTATATGATGGTGTGTTTTAGATTTCTTTGATGTTTTAAAAATAATGAACATGATTTATACGTATAACACCATGGATTAAAGAGGAGAGATAATCTTCCATAAATAATGCAAATTATTCCAAGAATAATTAAATGGATAAATTATAATTAGAGGCTAAATTGACTAATCTACCCTTGTTGCAAGATGATTAATGTTGCCACTTGTCAAGTTTCTATGGCTTATCACCCTTCTCACAAAACACACACTTTGTACCCTAACCCCTACCTATATATGAGAAGACTCTTCTTGCAAGAATATAAATAAATTAATCTAGGCACTACGTTTTTTTGATCAATGGTTTTGAATCAATGTACCATTTATATCCACTTATAATTAATGCTTTAATTACTAATAAATATATTACTAATAAATATTATGAATAGTTACATAAACCTAATTAACACCAACATGATTTCCTCCTTCACCCTCTAAATTTACCACCATTAACGTGTTAGGTCCTACACCAATTTATTGTGAGACAAAAAAATATTTAAAAGTGTTAGGTCCTAAACCAAATTCACCAGTATCATTTTTGGATTATGGATTGGTATGGTATTGGTTGTTTTTGTGTAAAGCAATCGAAAATGTAGGAGCATGCGCAAGATTGTTTTTATGGTGTAGGAAATATTGAATATGTAGGGCCGTGCACTAATTTTATTATGAGTTGCAAAATTATTTAAAAGTTATGGGCCGTGCATATTGTGTACCCTACACCAAAACATATACGTAATTATACACAACTTGATGTGTATGAAGGGCCCGCGTGTTAAACACAATATTTATGAATGTGTATATGTAGAGGAGTGTAGAGGATTATGGATTATTATGAAGTGTCATAAGTACCTAGTGTTTTTGGATTATGGATTGTTGTTAGTATTAGTTGTTTAGTATTGATAATTTCATTCATAAAGTTGTATTATAATTAATAATTAAAGTAATGTATTTTTTATATTATTTAATTTTGTCAAATTCGAATTTAAATATTTCGAAATTTAATTTGAAATTGATAATTCATTATTTACTTGATTACCAATATAAGCTAAGCTAATATTAGGATAATATAGGACATTTAATATGATCAATTGATGTATTAATAAGAGTTGACATAACTTATGTAGGCACTTTGAATCATATTAATTATCTAAATAAAAGGATAATTAGTATGTGTAATTTCTTACAGTTATTAACAAAAATTCAAAATTTTAAATTTATCAGACTTAGAATTTAAACATTTCAAATTTTAATTTGAAATTTGAAATTCAAAATTTGATATTTAATTGATTACCAATATAAGCTAAACTAATATTAGAAAATATAGCACAATGAATAGGATCAATTAATATATTAATTGGATAGTTGACACTACTTATGTAGAGACTTTGAATCTTATTAAATGTGTAATTAAAAGAATAATTAGTATGTGTAATTTCTTACCATTATTAACCAAAACTCAAAATTTGAAATTTTCTATAATTCAAATTTAAATATTATTTAAATTTTAATTTGAATTTTGAAATTCAAAATTTAACTTATTACCATTTAACTTGAAGATAATAAAAGAAATGTTAATTATTAAGTCTCAATTATCATTTACTCTAAATTTCTAAAAAGTTGGTTGAAAAAAAAAGAGACTTACAGTGAGAGTCTTAATTATCATTTACTCCAAATCACAACTAAAAAGTTGGATGAAAAAATAAATTCAATGAATATGACACAAATTACAGAGCATACATAAAGAGAGACTTACAATGAGTTAGAAAACATTGTGTTCTAAATTCTAAAATGACAACACTTAAGAAAGAATTAAACGAGGAATGGTATTTTTAGTAATCACTAAATTTGTTAATTTTAAATTTATTTATATATTTATTACGGATTAATTGTTTATTTTCAGCATATTATTTATTGTGTTCATAAATTAAGAATTGATTAATTTTCATTATTTTTTTAAATCTCACGATAATATTGCAATTTTTTCGGTATGGAAAATCAGTAACTTTATGTATTTGTTTAGTATTGATAATTTCATTCATAAAGTTGTATTATAATTAATAATTAAAGTAATGTATTTTTTTATATTATTAATTTTGTCAAATTCGAATTTAAATATTTCGAATTTTAATTTGAAATTTGAAATTCAAAATTCGATATTTAATTAATTTATAATATAAGCTTAACTAATATTAGAATAAAATAACACAATTAATAGGATCAATTAATGTATTAATTGGAGAGGTGACAGTACTTATGTAGAGACTTTGAATCTTATTAAATGTGTAATTAAAAGGATAATTAGTATGTGTAATTTCTTACCATTATTAATCAAAACTCAAAATTTGAAATTTTCTATAATTTGAATTTTGAAATTCAAAATTCGAAATTTAAGTTATTACCATTAAACTTGAAGATAATAATAGAAATGTTAGATATTAAGTCTCAATTATCATTTACTCTAAATTTCTATAAAGTTGGTTGAAAAAAAAAAAGAGACTTACAGTGAAGTCTCAATTATCATTTACTCCAAATCACAACTAAACATATTAATAAAACAAATTTCACATTAATTAATTATTTTAATTAGTTAAAACTTGAAAAATATTTAATTTCACAATCAAAATCAAGGTATTAGTCTAACCAATAAATCTAATTTTGACTTCATCCATTTGATGAAACCATTGAGAAACACAAGGAATTCAAACATACAGATAAACAGATGCTTACATCATCTAAACGTCGTCGTCCCATCTCCATCATCGTTACTTCACCTCAATTATTCAAGATCTGGGAGAAACATGTATATCTAAATTATAAAAAATACTCATCAAGTGATAAACGATCAAACCATTAAAATAGTAAATATTATAAACGATTTGATTAACAAAATCCATGTGGAAACGAAGGAGCACACCTGCTTACAACCTTTAAAAGTGTGGCAGCTATTAAAGCCAATTGATAAAAAAACCGGAGGCCTCTCAAAGCTGCCCACATGTACCGCAGAATACCTTGAAGCAGAAAAACAAACACAAATCAGAAAAAAATTAAAATTATCAACTGAACTGAACAAATTTACTGTTCACAATTTTTATCATTGTCCATTCAACAATTAACCTAAGAAAAGGAAAAAAACCAGATGATAATTAACCTCGGAATTTATCCGCTGCTCATGTGCATCCTTAAGAGCACTCGAGAATTCATCCTAACTCAACAAACCATTTGTATAATTGTCTATTAATTCGACCAAGAGATGGGTATTATTTAGATATGAAAAAAACTATTTAAACTAATAATAAAAAAGAAAACAGATCTATAATCAATTACGTGTGAAGATTTAGGGAAAAGTGTTAGGTTTTTTAAATTGGATGGATGAAAGAGAGAAAGAAAGGAGAAGAATATAGAGTAATTGGATTATCTCTCTACCTCTTTTTATATCAATCTTTAAGTTTGAATATCAAATTTTAACCTCATTTATTTATTCTTGACCAACTTTGACCTCATTTAATTATTCTTGACTGATTTTGACTTTTAATTATTCAATGATTTACGATTTTTTTTTAAAAAAAGAAAATTTTCTAAATACTAAGCTTGTGCCATGTGGCACAACATTGGAGGAGATAGGAGGAATGATGAATTGTGGGAGTGCCATGTGTCAAAAATGACTTTTTGTTTATTATATGCATATATATATATATATATATATTTGTTTTAAAGAAGTCAAATATTCCATAATTCCTTAATTCTCACATATCACCCAATTTATCGACTCCACATATCATCTTTCTCTCTCCTCTCTCTCTCTACGACTCCACACATCAGGAAAGGAAGTCAGAAAAGTCCCCTTTGCTTCTGCACCTTTTCATGATTAGTTTTCAACTTTTCATGTTTATGTTTTTATTATATATCTAGTGGATTGGAACATGTAATCCTTCCATCTGTTTTGTTTATCAATAAAATACACAAAAGAGTCGTGGTGTGTGTTGCCACAAAATCCATGTGTTCTTGAGTGATTTCATCAAACCTGTACCAACATCACAGTATTGTATCGAAGTTTAGAAGCTAGCCTTAATTAGTTTAGATGTTAAAGATACAACCCTTCTAAGAAGTTGCTAATATAGTGTGTGAGAATCACAACAAAAAAGAAAAAGAAACATGTATTACCTTAGCGCGCTCATATTCAATGCCCTTGTAAACGTCTTTTGTGTTTTATGTGTATCGTGATGTGTTTTATATTCATAAGTGGTGTCTTTAGGTTTCTTTGTATATTACTCGGGTTTCAAACATGGTGTTTTATTTGTTTCCTATTTGTGATATGTTTTATATTCATTGTATTTCAGATTTTTTATAAGTTCTTTGATTTTCAATTGGTTTGGGATATTGTGTTTTATCATGATCATGTTGTGTTTTATGCTCATAGGTTATATGATGGTATGTTTTAGATTTCTTTGATGTTTTAAAAATAATGAACATGATTTATACGTATAACACCATGGATTAAAAAGGAGAGATAATCTTCCATAAATAATGCATATTATTCCAAGAATAATTAAATGGATAAATTATAATTAGAGGCTAAATTGACTAATCTACCCTTGTTGCAAGATGATCAATGTTGCCACTTGTCAAGTTTCTATGGCTTATCACCTTTATCATAAAAAACACACTTTATACCCTAACCCCTACCTATATATGAGAAGACTCTTCTTGCAAGAATAAAAATAAATTAATCTAGGCCCTATGTTTTTTTGATCAATGGTTTTGAATCAATGCACCATTTATATCCACTTATAATTAATGCTTTAATTGCTAAATGCATGAAAAACAATTTGATATATATTACTAATAAATATTATGAATAGTTACATAAACCTAATTAACACCAACATGATTTCCTTGTGATGGATACCCCCACCCTTATGGTGGGGTAGGTGGTTGGGAAGTTATGGAGAGACCCTTGACCCTTGTGGTCATGGGTTCGACTCCTGATCCCTCCAGGTTTTACCGGTTCACTACCGTCGTGCCTTCGGGCGGGTTTTCCCTGGAACAGGAGACAGGTGGGCCGAAGGGCTCTGTCCGTACGGACAAGAGGCCGTCTGGGCCCCTTTCGGCCATTGGGGGTCGGGTACAGAGTACCCGGCAATACTTTAGTTGATCGTTCAAAAAAAAAAAAACACCAACATGATTTCCTCCTTCACCCCCTAAATTCACCACCATTAACGTGTTGGGTCCTACACCAATTTATTGTGAGACAAAAAAATATTTAAAAGTGTTAGGTCCTAAACCAAATTCACCAGTATCATTTTTGGATTATGGATTGGTATGGTATTGGTTGTTTTTGTGTAAAGCAATCGAAAATGTAGGAGCATGCGTAAGATTGTTTTTATGGTGTATGAAATATTGAATATGTAGGGCCGTGCACTAATTTTATTATGAGTTGCAAAATTATTTAAAAGTTATGGGTCGTGCATATTGTGTACCCTACACCAAAACATATACGTAATTATACACAACTTGATGTGTGTGAAGGGCCCGCGTGTTAAACACAATATTTATGAATGTGTATATGTAGAGGATTATGGATTATTATGAAGTGTCATAAGTACCTAGTGTTTTTGGATTATGGATTGCTGTTAGTATTAGTTGTTTAGGTGTAGAACAATGGAAAATGTAGGATCAGGCGCAAAATTGTTTTTATGGTGTAGGAAATGTTGAATTTGTAAATGATTAATATACTTTAATTTAAATATTAAAATTATGGGTATTTTTAATTTGAATATCTAAAACTTATAGGGCAGACGCCAATGACCTCCAGCCTAGCTGGGGAGAGGTGGGAGGGTTTACCTCTTCGGAGGGTTCCCGCCCGGGCTTAGGCTTGAGTTCGAATCCTGCACACCACGAAAAAAATTCCCTCTAACGGTTTGAGCTAACTTCAAAGTGGACACCGGTGCGTGGGTAGTGATTCGAACTCGGGTTGAGGGGTTGTCTATCGATTGGTTTCATCGTTGAAGTACACCTTCCAAAAAAAATTATAGGGCAGACACAATACACTAGTTTATTGTTCATTAATTTGAAGAGCAAAAATGTAGGAAAGGCTTATTAAATGATTTGTTTAAATTACCTTTGTACCCTTTATTCTTTTTATCATAATTTGTAATTTATTCTTAGTTGAACTCTCCACTATATATATATATATATATATATATATATATATAGGGTAGGGATCCTAAGAGAACCAACCCCTATTTGAGAACTGAGAGAACCATTCTGAGCCACACATTTCATATAAAGGCAAAAAAAAAAAAAAAAAAATTTTTTTTTTTTTTTTTTTTTTTTTTTTTTTTTGCTTTAATCGCACATTTTTATGCAAGGAAAAATTTTTTTTTTATTTTTTTTGAATTTTTTTTTCATTTATACATATGTGTATATGACAATTATACATATGTGTATATAGCAATTATACATATATGTATATAGCATTTTTCAGCTATACATATGTGTATATTTCAGTTATACATATGTGTATATAGCATTATACATATGTGTATAATGCAATTATACACATGTGTATACTGAAAAAAAAAATACAAAAAAAATAAAAAAAAAATTTTCCTTACATATAAAGCAGCGATTTTTGCAAAAAAAAAAAAAAAAAAAAAAAAAAAAAAAAAAAAAAAAAAAAAAAATTTTTGCCTTAGAGAAATGTGTGGCCCAGAATGGTTCTCTAGTTCTCAATTTGGAAAAAGGTTCTCATTTGAACCAAATCCTATATATATATATATATAGTGGAAGTATAGGGAGAAAACCTCCTCAAATGAAAAAACCTCAAGAAACTCATCACTTTGCCTATATTGTGCCACATCACCCAAGCCAATTTCATTCTATATTATATTAAGAACGGCATAATTGACATTTCAACTCCACCCCCTCTCTCTTCTTATATATATGTTTTCCCCCTCTCTCTCCATAATATTTTTCAAAATCAAATTTAAATTCAGATCTCACTCTACCCTCCCCTCTCTCTATCTCTCTCTAGAAGATGAGCCACCATGACCTAACACCACCACCGGTCACCACCTGCATCTCATCTAACCACTCGAAAACAACGTCGTGGATCCACAACACAACCTCCATCGTCATCATCTCGAACAACAATCCACCACGAAGAAGAACAACAACCATCGTCATCATCTCGTCATCATCATCTCGAACAACAACCATTACAGTGAGTGTAGATCGGTTATTATTATTATTATTATTATTATTATTATTATTATTATTATTATTATTATTATTATTATTATTATTATTACAACAGTGAGTGTGTTAATAAAGAGTAAACAAATGGGTTGAAGAAGAAGCCATCGTAACAGTGTTGGTTTGAAAATGTTTTTTGCATTTAACTAGGCTCATGTCATGTATACTGTCATCATCATTATTATTATTAATATTATTGTTGTTGGATTAATGAAAGCATTGTTAATTGGACTATACACGTGAGTTTGAATCTAAGTGTACCATGTACACACTAGACTATACACGTGAGTTTGAAATCTTGAATTTGAAAGTGTGTTTTGCTTTTTTAGTGGCCATGTTTTGTGTGAATTTTGGTTTGAATGAAGTGGGTTTTGTTAGATTATTAATAATAAAAGTTTTGAGGATAGTTTTTGGTCGCATACCAAGTGTTCGATCAAATGCTTGAATGAAAAAAAACTTATGTTTACTTTTTTTTATTTTTTTTTTGTTATTAATATTTTGTTTATGTTAAATTTTTATTGGATTGGGGACATGAGGTTGATAGATCACATGTGATTGATAAATAAAATTGTAGTCTTTTATGTTAGTATATGCTAACACATGTTAGTGATGCCCCATTATGTGTTTGAGGATCCCAAACTAACATGTGTATCTGTTTCAGTGTGGGTTTTCACGAGTAGGCTATTGGAAGAAGGCGACGTTGGTGATGTGGCTGTGGTAAGTGATGTTTTTTTATAAAGATTATAAATTTTTAATCTTTTGGTGAATAGGGTGTTTAAATAATTTTTATATTCTATTTAATAAATTTTTGGCAAGTGAAATTGTTATGAACTCGTATAGGGTATATGTCTATTTTTTGCGGTCCGAGTCTTGTATGCTCACACACGATAGTGATGCTAACACGTGCTAGTATATACCCAACTAACAGTTGTTAGGGTCCATATGACATACGCTATTTTCAGTAAAACATATGTTTTAGAATATGCTAACACATGCTACTGATGTCTTTTATTATATTATATATTTCATGAATATGAGGATAATTCTTTGGTATATGGATTTGGATGGGTTATGATTTGATTTTTTAAATTTATTATTGTTGGATTTCAAACCCTATTAATCGTTTTTGAGTAGTTGTATTAACATAGTTGTAAAATTGAGTATATACACATGTTAGTGATGCTAACGCATGCTAGTATATGCCTAACTAACAGGTGTTAGGGTTCATATGACATATGTTAGTATATGCCTAACTAACAAGTGTTGTTTATACACATGTTAGTGATGCTAACACATGCTAGTATATGCCTAACTAACAGGTGTTAGGGTTCATATGGCATATGTTAGTATATGCCCAACTAACTTGTGTTAGGGTTCATATGACATACGTTATTTCAGTAAAACATATGCTTTAGAATACACTACACATGTCAGTGATGTCTCATTATGTGTTTTGGAGAGCCCAACTAACACGTGTTATATTTTTTTGTAGGTGAAGAGATGTTTTTGTGTTAAAGATGAAGATGGGTATCAAGAACGAAGCATAGCTAGATCATTTTTATGTTGTTATGATAGTTTGTTATCATTCGCAAATAATTATGTTTGTATGAAAAGTTTTTTGATACATTTTTAGTATTGATTGTAATGATCGTTTTTATCATTTCTTAATTAAATATACATTTTATGTGTTCTTTTTATTTTGTTCTTTTTAGTATATGTCTGTTAACACATGTTAGCGATGTGTCACACGAGGTCAGAATTTTTTATCACAACACTAACATACGTTAATTTTTGGTGCTGGAAAAGTGTCATAAAGTAGGAGAGAGATGATTTGACAAGTGTCAAATCAACCTTTTTAAACCTAGGATTCAAAAAATTAAATTATAAATAATTAATTCAAGATTACCATATTACCCTTATTCCACCTTTTTAAGCAAGTGGCCCACTTGCTTTTGATTATTAAATTAAAATTAATCATGGACCATTGATCAAACTTGATCAATGGTCACCATAGAGTTTGCAAGGTTTTTCCAAAAGATAAGGTTTCCATATTATCCACCCCCTATATATATAGGTTTAGGATCCTGTACAAAGTACATTTTTCGTGAGAAGTGTGAGAAGGACTAAGAATTGACATGTAGACATCATGTTTTGGATTTAGGAATGATGTTTTAAGTTGTTTTAACTTGAAAAACACCAAACACAACAATCTAAAACACAATACAATGTATTATAGTCATTAAATTTAAAAAACAGCTAAAACACACTACTTAACGCTTAAAACACACTGTTAATGTTCTTAGCATGGTGTTTTAAGTTTTAAGCGTAAAATACATTGTTTTCAGTTTTTAATTGTTATGTTTGGTGTTTTTATAGGCAAAACAATCCAAAACATCACGACTAAGTTCAAAAAATGATGCCTAAGTATCAATTTTTAATACTTCTCATACTTCTCACAAAAAAAAAACTCTTTGTACACGATCTTGACCCTCTATATATATATATATATATATATATATATATATATATATATATATATAGTCGAGAGTTCAAATGAGAAGAAGTTTTCTTGTAAGAAGAAAAAGAAGAAATTTAGACCAATAGAAATCTTCTATTTTAATAGTTGTATTTAATGTTAAATAAATTTTTAAGTTTTTGTAACTCCCGTAAACTAGTTAAATAAATGAAATCATAATTCATTTTTAAATATATATCTTTAAAGTAAAGACAATTTATAGTGAAGTATAAGTTTCGGTATGTGTAGAATGAATTTCTACATGTGTAGGATAAACCTAATGATAATTTCGATATGTGTAGGATAAAAGTATGACAATTTTGATGTGTGTAGAATGAATTTTGATATGTGTAGGACAAGTTTTGATGTGTATAAGATAAAATATCTAAAAGTAATTAATTGAATAATTAATGTGAAATGATTTAAAGTATTTAATGTTATTTCTTCTTTTTCTTCTCAAATGATCCTCCCAACCATTCTGGACCACAAATTTCTCTAAGGAATTTTTTTTTTTGCTTTAATTGCGGCCTTATATGCAGGAATTTTTTTTATATTTTTTTGTATTTTTTTCAATATACACATGTGTACATTTGCAATATACACATATGTATAGCTGAAAATGTAATATACACATATGTATCATTGCTATATACACATATGTATAAATGAAAAAAAAATTTCCTTGCATAAAAACATGCGATTAAAGAAAAAAAATTATTTTGCCTTTATAAGAAATGTGTGGCACAGAATAGTTCTCTCAATTCTCAAATAGGGGTTGGTTCTCTTAGGATCCCTACCCTATATATATATATATATATATATATATATATATATATATATATATATATATAGGGAAATTATTAAATTATTTTGCCTTTATAAGAAATGTGTGGCACAGAATAGTTCTCTCAGTTCTCAAATAGGGGTTGGTTCTCTTATGATCCCTACCCTATATATATATATATATATATATATATATATATATATACATATATATATAGTATAAGGATCAAAGGAAAACCTTCCTAAACTGAAAAAGTCTGGAAACTCAAACTTCCCGAGTTTTTTTTATATGAAAAATTTTAGGGTATGCAATATACATGATTTTAAGCATTTTGAGCAAAAAAAATAAAAAAAGCGCCAACTACTTTTTTTTAAATAAATAAGTTTTCGGGTAACACGTTGTTGACACATGTTAATTTCGCTTAACATGTGTTACCCGAAAACTTCTTGTTTTTTTTTTAAAAAAAAAGTGTTCAGCGCTTTTTTGATTTTTTTGGCTCAAAATGCTTAAAATCATGTATATTATACGCCCTAAAATTTTCAGGCCCTAAAAAGTTTGGGAAGTCAGAGTTTTCCAGTTTAGGTGGGTTTTCCATAGATCCTTACCCTATATAGTGTGTGTGTATATATATATATATATATATATATATAGTGGTGTTGGCTGTACAATTTGCTGGTTAAGATACGCACATAGACCTAATGTCTTATGTAATTAGGACACTTGTAGGTTATTTATTCATGGACTTGCTATTTGCTCTCATTTGTGATTTGCGCACTTTGCTTGAGATGAGTTTATGGCTCTTTTATACTGTTTTCTGATTTGAAGGAAAGATATGTTATTTTAATATGTGTGGTAACTTGTGGAAATAATGAATGGTTGCATTAGATGGGTATAGGAGTAACGGTAAAGGCCACTTGGGACATGTAGTCCTCACAATTCACTTTAACCATTATACTATATTAATATGTCATGCTAATGAATAGTGATTTCATTATTATCAGTATTAATGTTATGTTAAATACTTATAATTTCAAATAACTTCAACATGTTTGGTAGTGGTGTGGTGGTTGAGTTTGTTGGTTTATATGATCATTATTCAAGTTCAATTCTTGCAACAATAATATGGGGTCTATTTTGGCCATATTTTTTTTGCTTTTCTTATTAACTTTTTTTTTTCTCATTTTGACCACCAAAATTTTTTTTAACTTTTTTTTTCCTCATTTTGGCCACACAATGTTTTTATACTTTTTGTTTAAGTTTTTTTTTTCCCGTTTTGACCACCAACTTTTTTATTAAGTTTTTTTTTTCTCATTTTGGCCCCGACGCGGGAGATTCCTGGTATTCTCCGCGTAGCCACTGGCATTTTTGTATTTTCTCATTGTCCACGGTTAGTCTCAATGCCTTGGTCGGTTACCAAAATCCGCATTAACACGTCATGTGAAAAACGCACAACGCGCGTATCACCGACCACATCTACCGTGCACCATCTCCACCATGTGCCGCGTACCACGGGAGATTCCTGGTAAAATGATGCTATTATTAGGGATGCTTACCAAAGAAATTTCACGAGCATACGCAATAATTTAGGTGGAAAGTTTATCTATGATAAACTAATATCACCAACACAATGAAAATTGATTTAAGTTTGATTTGGAATTTGAAATGTCGCAACGCTATGTCATCACTTAATTATTTTTAGATCATATTGATGCCGCCGCAAAGCGCGGCTGGATAAAAACCTAGTTAATTTAGTAATGTATCCGAATGAATAATTGGATTGTATTATTAGTGCCAAACAAGTCTCACCCCCGGATTGATAGCGTCAGTTCCGTATTCTATACCAAGGATGCAATGTATTCTGAATTTGTTGTTAACAAGAAATAACATGCGGGGCAAGGGTAGTCTTAGTTTTGGTTATGGATCCAAGGATAACACCATCGACTTTAGGATTGGCAATCCTAACTTTTTAATATCGTACAAGTTCTTATTTATGTTAAACGCACTGATTTTATAAAATGAGAAGTGATTATGTAAAACTAAAACATGTGAACTCACCAATTCATATTGGCAATTTTAAACATATCTTTTAAGTAACTTCTCGGATGCTTGCCATGGGATGATGGTTCAAGCATGGCTAGGGCAGAGGACGGGCTTTTGATGTCGGACTTTTATCGAGTTTTTTTTTCTAATATTTCCCACAGGTTGTAATATAGTTGTTTTTTTTTTGAACGGCCAACGAATTAATTCCGAGCACTCTCGGGCACCCTTTTGGCGAATCAGGCACTTGAGACTACCCGGGCCACAAATTGCCACCAATTCCCGGGAAAACCCGACCACTCAACCGCCCGAAGGCACGACGGTGAAATAGTCGGTAAAACCGGTCGGGATCAGGACTCGAACCCAAGCCAATGGCCGGGTCATCCCTCATTTCCCATCCACCAATGTCCTCCAAATGTAGCTAGTGGGAATTGAACCCAAGCCTCTCATAGGAAACTTTAGGCTCTCAACCAACTAGGCTACAAGTGTTGGACAAGTTGTAATATAGTTGTAAAATCCTCGTTTTGGGATTTCATTTTCTTGGACATGTATTTCTAAAACAATTGATAATTGGACGTCTGATATATTATCTTTAATTATCTTTTCTAAGTTAATGTGTTTGTGTTCACCTTTGCTTTGAAACCTTTCTTTTCGCCACACCGGGTGTTTTGCCTTCTTTGACGTTACATGATATTTTTTCTCAACAGAAAATTGAGTTTTATGTAAAAGAGTTTTTTTTTTTCAGTATTATAAGATATAGTGATTAACCGGTACGGCAGGGGCGGATTTAAGAAGCTGGGTATGGGTTCAGGCGAACCCATTTGGTTTTTGATTTTTAGTAGAAATATATATGAAAAATGAGCCATGAACCCATAAGAAAATTTGGCATGAACCCATAGACATAAAATATTAATGGCTCAATGGTTAAGGCATCTACCTTTTAAAGCATAGATCCTGGTTCGAAACCTGTTGTTTGCCCGTTTTTCTTTTGATTTATCAATGGGTCCAATTGTAAAATATGATTTTGTTGTTCTAAATCTAGCTTAAAAAAATATGCCCCCTTTCCTTTGCTTCTCCAATCCCCTAAAGCCTGCATTTGTTCATAAAAAAATCAACTACCGGCATGAACTAAAAACTTTGTTGCTGTCAATAATTCAATGTGCATGACCGATGACACGGCAAGTTGGTCCAAAAATTGATTTATCTTGGATTTATGTATTCTTCTGTGACTTTTAAAGTCACATATATGGTATCAATTTTTTTTTTTTTTATCCAAGCATTAATATTACATAAGTAGACATGTCCCAAACGTTAGTACTACTTAGGCTTGGATCAGTGCCCGTTTAATGATGGTCGCATTTTGTTGTGACCAAAGTTCAAGTCAGATTTGAAACAAACTCGATTTTTAGAATAGGATTGGAACAAATATTCTTTTTGTAAATGGATTTGGAAGAGTAGAAAGATGAAAACTCGTAGTCGTAGTGAACAACTATAAGTAATTTCTAATTGCGATGTTTATTTTAATTATTGTACCGCATTTTTATTATGTGATGAAAATTATCCGATCCGAACAGTTAAACCGACCTGAATTTTTTTTATATGGCACTATGAAATCTGAGCATCCAAAAATTATGAACCCATTGGAAAAAAAAATTTTGGATTCGCCACTACGGTACGGTACCTTACCGGTCCTGTGATGAACCGAACCAATACCAACATTCGTATCAGTATTTTCAACGTAAAACATGTGTTGGTATCCTTTTCATAATAACACTAGTTTATTATTTTTTTTATTAACTTTTTCAGTTGTTGTACTGAGTACTTGCACCATAATGAATAGAACGATTACCGACCAAGTTCCCACCCTCAATCTAATTTAAACAGAGTTCTATTCAAATTTGATGATCTTGTAATGAACTAAACAGAAGCCTATCGAAGGCGAATTCCTGGCGCATCACATGGGAAAATTCCACTGATATGTATTTAATATGTGGTAGATGAACTTCTTCATTGACCCCATGGACTTTTAAAAAATGAAGAAAACAAAACCTACATCTCTCTAGTCAATGTCTAGAGAAAATGACCCATATTTGAAACATTCAATGCAGTTAATATGTGGTAGATGAACTTCTTCATTGACCCCATGGACTTTTAAAAAATGAAGAAAACAAAACCTACATCTCTCTAGTCAATGTCTAGAGAAAATGACCCAGGGGCGGGGATTTGTTTTCTCTAGATTAGGGTTCTCTATCCAGAAGGGGGTGGCGGCGCAGCTTGTTGCCCGCCTACCTGCTATTCTTATGTAATTTGCCTCTTTTGTTGAAATGGAATAAAAATCAATATTATTACAAAAAAAAAAAAAAAAAAAAAAAAAATGCAGTTAGGTCAAATTAAATAGATTTAACTTATGTGTACCTTATTTAGCCTGGTGTAAATACATATTGGCATAATTTAAATTATGTTGTGGGTCTTTGAACGGTTCATCATTATACTAAATCATATAATTAAAATTCACTATGCCATTTTTAAGTACAGATAATTTTCGATCAATGGGTAAAAATTTGGATTATTAAAATCAAATACCCCTTTTATATATGCCTAAACATAATCAAGATTTTTTTTTTATTGAAAAAAATACCATATAGTAGCAAGATTTCCAAAAAGAACATAAGAACAGAGTTTAATAAACAATTGTAAGCATATTTCTTGGGTAATATTTGTTGCTACAAATACTTGATGTGTAAAATTTACAAATACATTGGCATAACCCAAGGAAGGACACTAGAGAGTTAGATATTGTCTTAAACGTATTTAAATGGTTAGACTAAACATAACTATGGACTACAACACCTATATAGTTTTGACAAGTTTAACTTACCGTGGGTTACATGAGAAATATGTTATTTACAATTTTGATAGGATATAAGTAAAGTAATTAAAAAGTGTGACAAAAAAGGCTCTGGCACAAAAACATTAAAAGGCCTAAGCCGTATCATTCACATGAAACATATATAATTTTATGAGAGAAAACATATATATATTTTAGCCAAAATGTCTAACTATCTATATTACCTTATTAAAAAAACTCGATGGATAAATAGGTAATTTTACATCAACTTTAAAATGGTATACCAAGAGCCATAATATAATTCCCTAGATAGGTGGTATGGTGTCCCCCCTTACAAATGTGAGGTTGTGGGTTCAAACCTTGCAAATGCAAGGTTAGGTGGAAATAAGGTAGTATAAAATTTGCCGTTCAAAAAAAAAAAATTCCCTAGATAGGTAATTTTACATCAACTTTAAGATGGTATACCAAGAGCCATAGTGTAATTCCTTAATTTTTTTTTTTTTTTTTTACCAAATTCTTCTCTTTATACCCTGATTTTACAACTTTTGAGGCCAATAGTATAAACCACTAATGCAATAGAAAAATTAACCTAACCCATGAACCTTGAAGCAAAGCTTGGGGTTGGGGTGGTGGCCCAATGGTAGAATCAAAGTTCTAGGAACACCTAAAGTGGAGGTCATGAGTTCAAGTCCCACAAGGAGTGAAATTTGCCGTTCAAAAAAAAAAAAATAATAATAATAACCTTGAAACCATAGCGTTCAACTCATCCCTCATCAATGGCCCTCTTGAATGTTATAATAATTGTGAGTAAATATCTCTTTTAATAAAAATGTTCATTGTTTTTGAAACCTTTCAATTAAATGAAATTGAATCATCTCTTATATTCATAAGATTGTTACTGTGCTTAATAACAGTAATAAAAGTCTTCTTTAATTTTAGTTTCTCAAGTTTTCGCTATAAATAATTCTTCATTGCTTAAAGATGTCATAGCATGGATTAATATGCATATAACTTGAATCCATGGTGTTTTCTCATCAATTTTTTTTAACCACAAACTTTTATATTTGATCTTTACTACATGAAGTAATTATTGTTTTACGTATATCATCAATCTCTTTAGTTGAGAAGAGTATTCAAAATATGTTGCAACTGGCAAGTGGCATCTCAAGTTGGTCCACGGCAAGTGGTTTAATAGATTGTCCTTATTTTGCCTTGTAGCTTATATTATTTGGTTGATATCGATTAGGTGACACCCCGCATTTTCAGGTTCATACTTTAACTAAATTCTAGTTAACTTTTACTTACATTCACAACATGTTGCTTAACTAGGGTTAGTTAGTTGAGTCACATGTAGCACAGTTATAGGTTAATAACTGCATAAGAAGGTAATTCGGGGAATTATCAGACTACGTACACGAGTATCGAACCCTGAACGTTGGTGAATCGAGAAAATAGATAATTGTGAATAAATTGTTTGATATCATTTGCAGTTACGTGTTTATGTGAAACTATGTGTAAACCGTTGTCGATTATCTTATTTAAACTGAACGTGCTATCAAACTCGTAACCGATGAACCGATAGGATAGTTCGGGTCTAAAAACAATGGGTTATGGTTTGGTATGGTCCAAAATAACTATTAAAACGAAGAAAACAAGCAATACGCTGAACTGGGCCGAACGAAGCAGGCCAGAACAGGCCGAACGGCCGTTCGGCCGTGTGAACGGCCGTTCGGCGGGCACAGGACTTGGGAACCGACTTAAACCCACTATTTAAACGATCTTAAGCTCCATCTTTCTCATACACTCAACCCTAATCATCCCCTACTACCCCCGTATGAAAAATATAACCCCTAAACACCTCCTAAGGCTCAAAAACAGCATTCGGGTGACTTGGAAGGTGTTTGTTTGTGTTATTGAAGAGCTTTAGGTATAATACTTGATATCTTGTGTTTTAATATTATGTTTTAAAACACCATAAACAAGTTTGTACAGATCTGATATATGTTTCTAAAGATTAAAACATGTGTTTTCTAAAAGATTAACGTATTAAACATAGGGTTTTATGATTGTTATTTGATGTGCTTACATGTTATTGTATATTTATATTTGTTAAACATATAGGGTTTATAGATGAGTATATTTATGATAAATCTTGAATGTTTTGATTATTTTAATGTATGATATGTCTTGTATGATAATTATTTGATGTTCTTGATTGATAATATATACCTAGGGGTTGTAAAACTTAAAATTATAGCATGTTTACAAACGGACATAATACATGTGTTGACTTGTACGCTTTGTAACGTGACCTTTAACTATTTGTTTTGATTGTTTCTTGACATGAAAATGTTATATGTTGTCTTAACTTTCTAGAATGTATAAGATTGTGCGATTTGGTTATTTTTTATGTGTTTTTGGAATTTTATACAAACATCAGTCAAAACTGATTTTTGAATTACTGTTTTGGGTCACCTTTAAATGACCATAACTCGGGCTTCAAAAGGGATTAGGACACAAAATTTGGTCAATAGATAGGTACATAGATAACTCGGCTTTTCCAAGTAGATTCATCCCATTTGGATGAATACACTATTTATGAGAATTTGTCTCGTAGACTGACCTGATGAGAATGTTTTCAGAACCTAGCTGTAGTAAATATTTTTTCATACTTTTTCTATAAGGTTTTGTCATGAAAACAAAATATGGGCATGAATAATGGACTCCTAGGAATATTCAGTAAAATTTTGGGAGTCTAATATGTTGTGTACCTATTTTTTGTAAAATCATTTTTATAGCGCATAATCTGTCCTAAAAACAAAGATTATGAAATACGTGTATAAATACTTGTTTGAAGGCTTGTATGACTCGACCATGACTTAAACTTTCATGCACACTTGTGTGAGATGTATATGAAGTGTATAACTGATATTAAACATAATTGTAGATACATATTTCATATATGTGTCTGTAGCTTTCGGATTGCCAAAGACGAAAACGCCAAAGATTCAAAGTGGATATGTATTTCTGAGTTTTGGTTCGGGAGTTCGTAGGGTCGAACGAATTTTGTTTAGGTCGAATAGGTTTGGTTCAAACCTACGAAAGGTCGAACCAAGTGGTTTATATATATGTGGGTTGGTTAGAGGTGGTTAACAGTTTTGGTCAGTTGTGTGTGTCCAGTGTGTGATCATTTACACCTTGAAATGCGTGTTTTTGTTGCGTTGAGTCTGTAACTGTTATAACATCTTTAAAGTTAATGAAAACATATTGAAAATGGATATTATTGTGTTCTGATTATGGTTATTATCATTTTCCATGATTATTAGGGTTTCTGCACCTAATACATCTGTACTCGTGTTGATCAAACGTTCTTTGTCTAAAACCAATCCTACAAAGTGGTATCAGAGCTTGTGCTCGATCACACGACGGCAAATTGATAAAAATTGTTCTGATTTCAGATCAAAATCATCAAAACCCTAGTTGTTTTCATTGAACATTGACAAAACATGGTTTTTGAATGATTTGAAGGTGTTCTAACGATCAAAATAAAAAATTCTTTTCCAAAAGTTGTTCATCTTGAGATCCAATCCAAAACCTTCTTAATTAAAATAAAAATTGACAACATTTTTGAAAATCAGATCAAAATTGTGAGTTTTGTAGAAAAATTGACCATGAACACTAGACAGGTCGAATGGGTTTTATCTTTGGGTCGAATGAGTTTTGAGATTGTCCATTCGTTCTAGAAGTTGGGTCGAACCAGGTCCAGTTTCTTTCATTCGAACCTTTAGATTACCATTCGTGTTATCAGTATTTCGTTCGAGACCTTAGATTTTCATTAGTGCTCTTATTTGGTCGAACTAGACGAAACTCTTTTCATTCGGGTTAAAATTTAGGTCAAATCAATTTCTAGCGTTTGATTCGACCTCTTGATATCCGGAACCAAATTTTCCTTGAAACATTTTTCTAAGTGTTGAAACCTTTACATCATGGATAACATTTGGGGATGTCCGATGAACAACCGACCTAATATGACACCACCACATAACCCGTTGTGAGACCTCCTCTATAACCAATTCTAGATTATTGGGGTGTTGCAGCAGCCGCAACTGTACAGAATCAGACAACCACTGCTATTACAACTTTGATGAATGATCTATCAACAGGAAATGGGAACCGACCACCAATTTTGTTGGACATGATCGAATATCCATCATGGCAGAAAAGGTTCAGGATTCATTTGGATAGAGTAGATGGTGGAGAAGCTTGGCAGATGTTGCAGAAGGGATATGTGTAACCGATGATCGAGAACTCAAGCACACCAGTTGGGCTTGATGATCTACCGGACACAGTTAAGAAGAAGTATGCAGCTGAGAAGAAAGTTTACTCTGAGTTATCTCAAGCTTTGACCACATATTTGCTTCATCAAATTGGACCATGTACCACCTCAAAGCAACTGTGGGAAGCATTGAAGAGCAAGAATGATGGCAATGAGAAGACTAGGAAGCTCAGGATGGATGAGCTAAAGAAGGAATTCAAGAATTTTAGCTTTGTTGGGAATAAGAGTTTGAAAGAACTTACTGTTAGATTCTTTCATTTATTGTCTGAACTTTCTAACTATGAAATTGTTTATCCTATTGCAGATACATTACCAGTTTATTAGAGCCAACATGTGGAAGTGCTGAGGGAGAAGGACTCGTTTCCATTTTGGACACTGAACGAGTTCATTTTGTCACACCCGCTTAGGCAGAAACCTTGGATGCAACCACGAAAGGTTTTCAAGCACAAGATTTGTGCAAACATTCAAATTTATTCAATAATAAAAGTACCAAACTTGTTCGATGACAACAACCATTACAAAACATTGTTTAAATCGTACATAGGACCATAAGTTTTGAAAACATAAGTAGTGATAAAGGTGAATGAATGCCCAAACGAATCCCAAGTTCCATCCATAGCTTAGTTACCTAAAAAACATGCATAAAAACTTTGTCAACATAATGTTGGTGAGTTCACAGGTTTTGAAATAGTCGAAAATCTAAAGTTTAATGAAATCCATGAATGACCCATCATTTTCTAGCTAAGATCAATGATAATAAACGATCATGAGTCCATAACCAAACCTTGACGAGTGGTGCCTCGCACATCGCATACTAAAGGCAATGTATCATCATAAAAGAAAAACAAGCACTCTTTTGTCGTATGTATCCGGGTTAGAGCGACTAACCAAGAGTGGGTGTGTCAACCCAATAGATATATTCAAGCGTTTCTAGGCTAAGTCCATAGCTAATGGTTACGGTAAACTAATTACACGAGGGTTTTAGTGAGTACTCTAGACATATTGTCTCATGTATATCGGTCTACTAAGAATTCATTCTAAAACTAATAAACAATGCATGCTTTTCACCAAAATATAAAACAACAGAAAAAGAAGCCGTGAAACTCACCTCAAGTCCGTGTGTAGTCTAGCAAGAATGTACATCTGACACACTAGGGATCTCGACCTACACGTCCTATATACATATATGGACACTTTAGGTCTAACGAAGGATTCTATTGTATCCTTGGTTCACCCAATCTATTGTGGTAAGTTGGTTTAGCTTTATTGATGACTTTTATACTTTCCATCATTATACGAAAATAGTTTGTATTATATTGTGGAAAACCTTGACTTCTAACACATGTTGTTATTTATTAAACACATGTTTACTATTTGGTACAAACTATTTATGTTATCTTTTGAACAATACAAGATCTTATGCACATGTATATATGTAAACTCGTGTACATGTATACTCATGTATACCTACGTGTATATACATATATGTATACTTTATATGTCCTTTTCCATGTATAACCTCTACCCTTTTACATACATACCCATATGCATATGCATCTTGGTAGGTTCACACACATTAATACCTATGCTTATATAATTGTCACTCACGTACTAATTATACATATACATACACACGGATATACTCATGAGCACACACATACACGTTTCTCATACATACATATGTATACTTATAGGTTAGACATCTCATCATACATGTGTTTGTGACTAAAAACATACATGTCTATGTATACATATCGCACGCATACATACATATATAGTTAAGTTTCCACATGTTTTCATATAACAAGTGTTATTAGTTGTGGTTTAAGATAATGAATGCCTATACATGGTAACTACATCATGAATGTGGGTGAACACTAGTGTGTGAAGATAAATAATAACTATAGAAACAATAAGATAGATGGATGTTCATACCTCACTTGTGGCTTGAACTAAGGAAGCTTGGAAACTAGGAAGACTCTTAGTGTAAGTATGTGTTTAGTAAGTGAGTTAGTGAGTGGTGATACAAGCAAATGAGATGATCAACCTTGGGCCACTATTTATAGAGGAAGAGAGAGAGAGAGAGAAAGAGAGAGAGAGAGAGAGACCGGCGAGAGAGGGGAAAGAAAATGGAAAGAAAGATGGTGGTTTTCTAATGGGGAAGGTCAATCCTAGTGTTTTACAAGATCTTTCCAAGTTTGTGTAAAGTCCCTCAAAGATTTACTTCAAATCAAGATAAATTTGTCAACTAAAAACATCCAATGACATAGACTAAACACATGATTATGTTTGTGTTGGGTGAGTATCTAGGAAATGTGACAATACATAAGATCATCCTTTAGCTTCTTTCCAACATGTGCTTAATAGGAGTTGACTTGATTAGTGTTACGATTAAAAAAAAGAGCTAGTGTGGTTATAGTGTGCTTTATAGGGTAGTGAATCTTCTATGGATCCACGGAGTTTAAGAAATCTTGCCATATTTTGTTAATCATCATAGTTAACTAGAAAGTCTTATAAGGTTACTAATGACAACACATGGTATCAAGTGAGGGTTAGATGTGATTACACTCTTGTGACAACTTAGTGCTTTGTGATCAAGGGACAAAACAAGAATGGACATGGGGGTGGGGGGTTTCGGCCGAAATAAGAGGGAAAGGGAAAGGAAGTCAAAATCTTAAAATGGTGGTAGTTTATTAGGGTAAGTAATTTCTCATGGGTTTGGGTTATTAAGGAATCTTACCACTTTTGTAAATGATCATCATGATGTCTCCTTGTTCTCTTGTGCCGGACGATTTTTGTCAAGGAAAAGAAAATGGATTTTGTGTTGTTAAATCATGGATTAGAGGTCATCTCTTGGATTATGGGATGTAGATCTTAGGTTAAAGATTTGTAGGTAATGATCAAGACATGAATGACTTGTGGGGGAGTGCATAAGAGCCAAAAAAAAAAAGGAAGAAAGAAAGAACATAGTGATTTGGGATGGTGATTACTTTCGGAAAGTTAGCTTTATTTATCCAAGTGTTAATCAATTGTTCTACGATTTGTAGTTAAGCACAAAGTCTAGATTGGATTGTTCATTGAAGAAGGGACAAAAGGCATGTAAGTCATGTATTAAATATGTCTTTCAGTTTCATGCACACATTTACATATGTGTATGTGTGGACCGTATATATATATATATATATATATATATATAGATATGTAAGTTGGAAAAATATTTGTTTTTATACATGGACTCTATCACATCCCTTAATACATATTTGAATAAATGAACATTTACACATGTTTATAGAAATAGTTTATAGTCTTTTAAACTCGTGTCACCAATGCTCGTTGATACGGGTGAAATTATACTTGTTTGGCCTTGCTAGACTTTCTCGGGGGACTTATGTGTATAAAATGATATTAAATATGTATAGAAAATTAAATATTGACTTGAAAGTTTACGGATTTTGACATGGTAAAGTGGAAGGTGTCACATTCTCCCCCTGTTGAGGAAATTTCGTTCGCGAAAGTCGACGTGGGTTATCCGATACCGGGAAATTCTTGAAGAGAGAGGGATACTTTCGCTTCATTTGATCCTCGCGTTCCCAAAATTCCATCGAACTTTAACGAGTTTAACTCGGCTACGTCTTAATTTCTGGACTTTCCAGTCCGTGACCTTGACTGGTTCCTCAATAAAACGGAGTTGCTCGTCAATTTGGATCTCCTCTGGTGGAATGATCAACGATTCGTCCGAAAAGCACTTCTTGAGATTTGGCACATGGAACGTGTCATGAACTCCATTCAATTCTTCGGGCAACTTAAGCTTGTACGCGACAGGGCCAACTCTTGCCAAGATTTCAAATGGACCAATATACCTTGGATTCAACTTGCCGAGTTTTCTGAATTGGGGTACTCCTTTCCAAGGAGAAACTTTCAGTAGAACCTTGTCGCCTACATGATATTCCAGAGGTTTCCTTCTCATGTCTGCATAACTCTTCTACCTATCCCGGGCAGCTTTCAATCGGTCCTTGATTTGAAAGATCTTGTTGGTAGTCTCCTGAATGATCTTCGGGCCTGTCAATTGTTTATCCCCAACTTCTGCCCAACATTAACAGTGATCGACACTTGCGTCCATAGAGAGCTTCCGACAGTGCAGCGTTGTTGCTAGTGACATAACTGTTGTGATAAGAGAATTCAACTAGAGGTGGGTGGGCATCCCAATTACCTCCAAAGTCAAACATACATGCACGAAGCATATCCTCAAGAGTCTGCATCATCCTTTCGCTCTGTCCGTCAGTCTGGGGATGGTAGGCCGTACTCATATCCAATCGAGTACTGAGGGCTTCGTTTAGAGTCTTCCAAAATCTGGAAGTAAACCGACTATCCCAATCCAAAATGATAGAAACTGGAATACCGTGCCTAGATACGAGAGGCATACGCAATCACTCTATCCATTTACATCAAGACCACCCAAGACCTTGGTGTGAAGCATAGCAGTAGACCACAAAATCATTTGTACCTTCAGGTAGGGACAGAATCGAAGCGATGCACAACCATTGCTTCAACAACTGGAAAGAAGATTCTTGCTTATCACCCCATTCAAACTTCTTATCCTTCTAAGTCAGAATGGTTAAAGATTGAGCTATCTTGGAGAAGTTCTCAATAAATCGTTGATAATAACCAGCGAGTCCTAAAAATTGTCGCACTTCTGTTGGTGACTTAGGCGCTTCCCAATTTTTGCTTGCCTCAATCTTTGCTGGATCGACATGGATACCTTTCTTGTTCACCACATGACCAAGAAATTGAACTTCACAAATCCAAATTTCGCACTAGGAGAACTTAGTATACAACTTCTCATTCTTAAGTAGCTCAAGATTCAACTTCAAATGTTGCTCATGATCCTTTTGAGTCTGTGAATATATCAATATATCATCAATAAAGACAATCACGAACTTGTCCAAATACGGCTTGCATACCTTATTCATCAATCCATAAATACCGCCGGTGCGTTGGTCAATCCGAATGGCATGACTACAAACTCATAATGATCATAACGCGTTCTAAAAGCCATTTTAGGTATGCTTTCCTCTTGCACAAGAAGCTGATGATACCCAGATCTCAGATCAATCTTAGAATATAAACTGGAGCCTTGCAACTGATCATACAAATCATCAATCCTGGGGAGAGGGTACCGATTCTTGATGGTGCGCTTGTTCAACTCTCGGTAATCTATCCACATATGAAAAGATCCATCTTTCTTCTTCACAAACAGCACAGGTGCACCCTATGGGGAGAAACTTGGACGAATAAAACCCTTATCCAACAACTCTAGCAACTGAATCGAAAGCTCTTGTATCTTGCATGGCGCTAAGCGATAAGGAGAACGAGCGATAGGCGTAGCACCATGAACCCAATCAACACGACACTCTATTTGCCTCGGCGGCGGCAATCCAGGCAATTCTTCAGGAAAGACTTTAGGAAAATCCCTCATGACTGGGATGTCTTCGATCTTCAACTACTTGGACTTCTTCTCGGTCACGTGTGCTAGAAATGCATAATAGCCCTTGTGAAGGCACTTCTGGGCTTTCACGCAAGATATGATCCGTAACGTGGCTCGACTGTTCTCCCTTTTGACAGAAAGAACTTCACCATTGGGAAGGGGAATACGAACAATCTTTTTTCAGCACATGATCTCCGCATGGTTCTTCGACAACCAATCCATGCCAACAACCGTATCAAAACTACCCAACTCTATCGGCAACAAATCTATACGAAACTCGTGGTCTCCCAAGTTTAAGGTACATCCTTCAATAACTTCTTCCGACTCTATAACCTTACCGTTAGCCAATTCTATAGAATTCGTGTGCCCAACCTACTAGGGTCTACCCCGAGGGTCTGTTTAAAGTTGGTCGACACAAAACTAAGATCGGAATCAGTATCAAAAATTCAGAAGTATAAGTGTTGTTAACAAGGAATGTACTGGTAACGACATTGAGATCCTCACGAGCTTCACTAGCTCTAATCACAAAAGCTCTCCCACGAGCCTGATTCTTCAACTTCAGGCAGTCCTTCTTGAAATGATCCGGAACACCACATTCATAACATCCTGGTCTCCCGGCAGGATTACCAGCACCCTCAGCACGACAACGAGAAGTCTGATGTCCGATCTTCTTGCAGTAGTCACAACGGATGCTATCACAAGACCCAACATGATGATAGTTACATTTGTTGGAAAGAGGGTGCGGTTCGTTGTACTTTTTGCAGGGCTCGGCAGCAGCAATAGTGGTTGCAACAAATGCTTGGGTCGTCCCTTGTTTCTTTCCAGACCGATTTCCACCATTTTTACCTTTCCTGGTATCTAACCATTTTCTTTTGTCACCCGAATTTCCACCTTTTTTGACCTCCTTCTTAAGCAATGCGCCCATGCGCACTGCGTTATTTGTAAGACTATGAGCGAGGGTGACAGCTCCTTGAATGGTGGTGGGTTCAGCGACAGTTACCAAACTGCGAATCTTAAGGGAGAGTCCCCAAATGTACCTTTCAACCCCTTTGAACTCCGGTGTGACCAGGTGTGGTACCAAACTAGACAGTTCATGAAAGCTAGTAGTTGTAGGGTCAAATAGGATTGACAAGCCAGTATAAACCTTAGTTTTACATCCTCTAAATGTTTTGTATTAAGCTACTGAAGTAGGAGATCACGAACTCCTGAAGAAGTTGATAACTAAGTCCTGAAGAGTAAAGAATCAGAAGTTCTTAAGATGAACCAGACAGACATCTGAAGAACAACATCTGAAGTTTACTTATCAGAAGTTTGTCTCTCATCAGCACTTCAGTTAGAAGCTTCCCACCACCCTTGATCTTCAGCAGTTTAGTTTTATATTGTAATATGTTACTTTATGAACAAGTTGCATATACTACAACCTGTTGTAGTATTATTATAATCATTTGTATACTTCCAATGTTCGTACTCCTTGGTCTATAAATAGATGGGTTCATCCCCTTTATTTTAGACAATCTTTTGCAGTAGCATTTCACATATACACTTTGAGAATCATTCATAGCTTTTACTGTTTTATTTACTTATTGCTTTGATTCTCATTTACTACTTTAGTGCATTAACTGAGGGGTAGTAGTAACTCCTATTAAAAGTGAAACATTAACTTAGAAGACTTATACTTATTCCGCTGTGCTAAACACTTTGATAAATCCTAGCAAGTGTTTTTAATAAGAATCTGTTTACAAGCTAGGAACTGATTCAACAATTGGTATCAATGTACTGATTCATCTGATCAAATATCAGTCTGAAAAATTGAGAATCAGACACAGGCTCTTATTGATATTCAATAAAGGATACAAGTTCACTTTTTTTATATCCATCACTTTAAGAAACCGTTGATCAATCAAATTTCTTAAAAATGGTCCCTCATAATACTGGATCTGCCAATAAACCTCCTATGCTAGTTAGAAATGAATACAATATTTGGCAAAGGAGGATGGCACATACTTTATCTCAACAAAATACTGGATGTTGGAAGTCTGTCATGTATGGACCCCATAAACCAGTAAGAACCAAAAGACTGCAATGAAGAAGATTTCCTAAAACTTGAGCTGGATGCTAAGGCATTCTCTATGTTGGCAATGGCTCTCCCAAATGAAATATATGCTGGGCTTTTACATTGTGAAAGTGCCAAAGAGATGTGGGATTGTCTAAAAGAACAGTTTAGAGGAACTGATGAGGTGATTGCCAACACCAGAGAAATTCTTGCTCAACAATATGAAACTTTTACTCATGTTAATGGAAAAATTTTGACACAACAGTTTGAAAGATTTTCTTCTTTAATATCTGAGTTAAAATTAAATGGTCAGACCTACACAAACTCGTCTATGTTGCATAGATTTTTAAGGTCTTCACCATAAAAATGGGAAACTTATTCTATAGTCCTCAAACCTGGACCAGAGTTTAATTTTCTCTCACTCACAAAATTACATGGGAGATTACTCACTTTGAAAGAGAAATTAATCAAAAGAAAAGGTTACAAAATTCTGGTAAAGTCGCTGATGACTATATTCTAGGTAGTACAACACTTTTGAACAAGACTCACTAACTTGTTTAAATAATTTTGGATCTTTTGATCACATTGACATAACTTCTGGGATCTCATCAGAAAGGTCATATCCAGGTTATGACAATGAAGAAAATAGTCAAACTACTAATAACATGTGTTTTATTATGGATGATTTAAAAAATTTCAGTAGTGATGACTTAGAAGAAATGGACATACTGCATCAACTGGCCATGTTAAGCATTAAACCTAACAAATTTTACAAAAGGTCAAGGAGAAAATTTCCAGGACTAAACAGTTCAACAAAAGTAGGTTTTGACAAATCAAAACTAAGATGTCACAAGTGTCAGAAGTTGGGACACTTTGCTAGAAAATGTAAAAGCTCTAGCTACAACCAACCACAGTATGGAAACCAAACTAACCCTAGTTATAATATGAATATAGGGACTCAAGGAAGTGCTCATTTTGTACAGGCACAAGCTCTGCAAATCCAATATGTGCCTAAAATACAATATGTACAGATGCCTGTTCAACAACAGAGCCAACAACAAATGCCTTTCAGTCCTGTTGCTCAACCTCCACAAACTCAACAACCTTCTCAACAAAGCTTATTTACTTCAGGGTATGTTGATTGGAGTAGTCTTCCATATGACACAACAGAATGCAGTTCTGATGCAGACTATAAATTGTTTGACATCAATTGGGGAGAACTTGATAATGGCAGAAAGAACTATGCTTTAATGTCTTTTGAGGGATGCTCCTCTAATGCTGCCTTATCACAGGTATCAAAAGAATCTCTTTTAAAACATTGCTCAAAATCATGAAAAGAATCATTTGCTTTAATAAGAGAGACCAATGTGCATCTACAGGGCAAGGCCAATGATTCTGAAAGAAAATACACTCAAATGAAATGTGATTTAGAAAGAAAACTTGCTTCAAAGACAAAAGAAATTTCTAAATTGACTAGTAATGCTATTTTGGAGTTAATAACCAAAATTCACTAACTAATGGGTCAAAATTTCCAGTTTTGACCTTACCTCAAGGACAAGATATTTGACATAAATATTTGTTTTAATTGCACAGCAAGGAATATGAAGTTTTTTCGATAAAAGCAAAATGATAGTTCAGTAGTTGTTTGAGGAGGCTTTCTGAGCCGATGTCACTTGAGATGATGGCAAGGACTTGGGATGTTTGTGCTCATGCGGTTATTTTGGAGTGCGCGTAGCAAAGTGGTGGTGGCACTTTCACCTCTAAATATGGATACTCCAACCTCATTCGTTCTTCTTATAACACTATATTTCTATAATTTCTCTTCAATATTTTAAGTAGACTGTTCATTGTGTTTTAGCTTCGGCTTTCTCTTCATACCCCTGTGGTGGCTGAAGAGTACGGATGAGGTTGCAGTCTCCATACACAATGTCTACACGACATGTTACATTAAAACACATCAGATTATAAGGAAAAGAAAAAAACAGTGTTTGGAATTGGAGTTTTGAAGGTGGGAGCGAAAGATGAACATGTGGTAGGCCAGAACTTAGCAACACGAAGCCATGGAGCAGGGTACGCTGTGTATTCTCTAGAATACGGTTTGATCCACTTATCAGCCATGAGGAGTTGTGGCGGGTGAGGAGCACCCTGCAAACATAATAATGTTCTAATATCACTAATAATATTCGATAATAAATTACTCCAAAACAATCATAATCTGACTTCTAGAATACCTTGATGACATTGTTGTTGGGGTCAACTATTTCTTTCTCAATCTAAAAATAAAGAATTTACCCTCCACCATACCTTGCTTTCACTTTCGGTTGGCTGAATCTTGAGTGTTCCTAGAACTGGCCATTACATAGTTGGGCTGTGAAACCCGTAATCTATAAGACGTTTAGCAACATCTTCAGGTTTAATTCCAGCAGTAGTCTGAAAGTGGTTGAATTTAGTCCATCGATCTTATAAACAATCAAGATTAGTGTATTTGACTTTGACTTCTATATTACCTTCAATGGTTTCAAATCAGTAATGAATTCATGGGTGACTGTTCCATTCACACCACGGAAAATAATTGGATAGTTATTATGCAATATAATACAAACATTAAGTCATGTTATAAGTTATTGACAATATTAGTCTGGTATGCTAGTAGATAATTAAAGTAAGATACAAAGTAGGTAACATCTAAATTCAAATTGAGTTTCAATCATATCATACACTAATATCAAGTTGAATCTATTTCACGATAATAGGTCGGGTCAGACTGGGTGATAGGTCGGAACGGGTTACATGATGTTGCTTAACGGGTCACTAACCCAGATTGGTCATTTAAGATGACAATGAATACGAAAGATTGCAGAGAAAATTTGTTTTTTAGGCAAATAATAAGGAACATCTTTCTTTGACTGCACAACTATGTCTCTTTAGTGAACAGCTCTTTGCAACCAATATATGCACTAAATTGACTAAAGATTTTATCACCTGTTGTTTTGATCACCACAATTTCAATGGCCTCATCTTCTGTCAACTCGTTTCTTGTGTGCCAGTAGCTAATGGATTGCAGTATAAGTTGACAAAAAATATTAAACATTGCGCAAAGAAGTTGTTACCATTTATGCTAAATATAAACTTAAACTTAATACATATAACCACTACCTCCGAAAGTGATAATTCTCCTTCATCCTCTTGTTTGGTTACTCGATTCACATGCAACAACAACCAAAATCGAAAAAAAAATGAAAACAATTGATAAATGTACTATGGGGTTAAGACCACATATCCTCCACCATCGCCATGCCTGAAAAATAGTTATGCACCATTATATTTGAAATACCATGACAACTGTTGATCACCACTACTAAGGCTTTACAGGGACTTGAGTTGAAACTCAATATTCAAATCCCTAATCAGCTCTTGCATAGTGACAATTACTTAACTTACCATTACCGTTATCGAACCTAAAAAAGATTTACCCGTTTAAAAATAACATAAATTCTACAACTTAAATTGAGCAAATTATTTACATTAAAAAATAATAAACCAATCAATGGCGGATTATAACACACCCCATATCTTCCTTTTGTTGCATACTTCCAAAATCTCATGTTTCTCTAAATTCAAAGTCATCATGACAGCATGCGAACATGTACAATCACCATGGAAAGTAAAGTTATTGTTCAAGGTCATAGCAATACCAGCTCAAACATGTAGATATTTGAAGAAAGAGAGATAAATCCACCATCACAGGCTTCAAAGCCATAACATTATACCATTCACAAAAACACCAAACATAAAGATACATAGAACAGAAAACTGGAAAGCTAAGAAATGAACAAATTCCCTAGTCACTTATTTGTTAAATACTGATTTTTTTACAATCATGAGTTCAAACAAAATGCATCCATTAATTGGAAAGGTGTAGTCTTGTTAATGATGAATGATGAAACTTATTATTTCCAATGTAACAATATTGAAATAACCATTAATGGTATTTGTAAAATTTTATAGATCCAAACACACAACAATACAATTATATTGAGCCAACATAAACTCAGAACAATGAACACAAGGTTTTGGCGACAAAACGGTGACGAAAATCTTATTTAACCCAAACCTGAAAATCTCCCCCCCCCCCAAATACCCTCAATCTCACCAATAAGTGAGATTCTAAAATAATAACTATAGATATCAACTCATTGTTTAGATCAGTTGATACTACAGGTTTATGAGTACAATAATGAAACAAAGACTTATAGACCAGAAGACCAAAGATCGAACAATTGATCAAGCACAGGTTATCACAGACAAATAACCACAAGACCACTGGATACAACTCCATAATACAAACCCTATTCTTCTATACAGAGAAGAATAGCAACAATACAGAGAGAACAATAATATGAAACCCTAGACGAAAGACTGATGTGCACAAATAATAATAAAACAATCCTTTTATATCAGCTCATCATCGATCCGTGTGAAACAATCCTAAACCATTAGATCATAAGCTCATCCAACAGTTGTAACTCTCCATCTGAAAAATATCTCAACAAACTCGTTTATAATATACATAAGCTGGCATTGGGCTGACATTGGGCCGATCAATAAAACAACAATTATACCCAAACATTGGGCCAAGTATAATAAGCCCAATTATGTAATAGTAAGCCCTATCATGTAACACTTAAAGTATTTATCCAAACATATGAATTATCATATCATAATTTTAACACGCCCCCTTAATTCATATGTTTGAACATGTCAACCATCTTCAAATCAAGACAAAATTTCTTATGTTGTATACCAAGACCTTTGGTTAGCCCATCAGCAACCTGATTTTCAGACTCAACTTTAATTGTTTCAATTAATCCATTAGAAATCTTTTCTCTAAGGAAATGAATATCTAATTCAAAATGTTTAACCCTTTCATGAAAAACAGGGTTAGCTGCAATTGAAATGGCAGCTTTACTATCACAAAATAACTTAAGTGGCAACTTAACATCAACTTTTAACTCACTTAATAAGTTCTTAAGCCACATTAATTCACATGTTGCAGAACACATGGCTCTATACTCAGCCTCAGCTGAGGATCTAGAGACAGTGTTTTGTTTTTTACTTTTTCAGGAGACTAAAGAATTCCCCAGAAAAACACAATACCCTTTTACTGATTTTCTAGTAACCAGACGTTTAGCCCAGTCTGCATCAACATATCCTGTTAACTAGAAGTTCTCATTTTTAGAAAATGAGATACCCTTTCCATGTGACTCCTTCAAGTACCTTAATAACCTTAAGGCCCCTTGGTAGGTTAATGCATAAATTGACTCAAACACTTAACTGCATAGCTAATGTCAGGTCTGGTCAAAGACAAATATATAAGTTTTCCAATTAACTTTTGAAACCCTATTATGTTATTAAGAATACTATCATTTTTAACATTCTTTGTATTTATAACATAACTTGGCTCAATTGGATTATGTACAGGTTTACACCCTAAATACCCAAACTCACTAAGAAGTTCAAGACAATACTTCCTTTGGGTTAGACACAAAGACTGATCACTATATAAAACTTCTATACCAAGAAAATACTTCAACTTTTTCAAGTCTTTTATGAGAAAATTGGTACTCAGAAATTGTTTAACTCTTTCAATTTCTGACACATTGTTCCCAGTTATGATTATATCATCAACATAGACAAGTAATATAAGAAAAACATTTTCCTTAGACAAGACAAACATGGAATGATCACATACACTTTGACTAAAGCCCATTTCAACTAAAACATTAGTTAATTTTTCATTCCACTTTCTAGGGGCTTGTATAAGCCCATACAACGATTTAACCAATTTACATATTTGGTTTCATCCTTAGAATAATATCCTTCTGGTGGGATCATGTACACATCTTCTGTAACGGTCCCATACAGAAAAGCATTATTAATATCCAACTAATACAAATTCCAGTTCTTCTGAACAGCTAAGCTAATAAGAGTCCTAATTGTTACCATTTTTACAACAGGAGAGAAGGTCTCCCCAAAATCAAGACCCTCTCTCTGATTGTACCCTTTGGCAACCAACCTAGCTTTGTACCTCTCAACCTCATCATTAGACTTATATTTAACCTTGAACACCCATTTACATCCTATTGGTTTTCTACCAACAGGCAACTAAGACAAGATCCAGGTGTTATTTCTATGCAATGCTTCCATTTCACTATTCATTGCATCAACCCATTTGGGATCGTTGGCAGCCTTATAGTAAGATGAAGGCTCAACAGTTTTATTCAAAATTGAAATAAAACTTTTATTTTCAAAAGACAAGTTTGCATAGTTAACAACCTTTTCAACCCCATACTTAACTTTCCCTTCAACAACATACTCATTAAACCTTCTGGGAAAATTAGACACTCTACTAGACTTCCTAATACTACTTCCCTCAGGTGGAATGGTCTCCTCATTGTCCATATCCACATCATGGTCAACCTTCTCAGGTTCACTACTACCTGGGTTAGACTGTTGATCAAGGTCAAAGTCACTGTCAGCCCTGGGAATGATACCTGATTGCTGACTAGTAGACTTAGCCTGAGAACCTTTGTTTCCCCCTTCATCATCGAGAAGCTTAGACCCCTCAGTCACTTTATTACTTTCAATATTACCAGTTTCAATACTATAAGAAAAGTTAATATGGTGTAGGTTTTCAAAAACTATGTTAGGTTCTATATTTTCTAAACTATTTTTAAAAGGAAAGATTTCTTCATAGAACCTAACATCCCAAGAATATTCTACTTGTTTTGATTCCAAATTCCATAACTTGTAACCTTTTTTAACACTTGAATATCCTATTAAGACACACTTATCAGCATAACTAGACAACTTGTCAGATTCATTTAACACAGTGCTGAAACATAAACATCCAAAGTTTTTTAAGTGACTAGGGGTGGGGGAACCCATACACAACCTGAAAAGGACTCCTTCCTAGTAACACAGAAGAGGGAAGCCTGTTTATCACATAAGTATCAGTTAGAATACATTCAGACCAAAACCTAAGTGGTAACCCACTCTGAAACAACAATGCCCTAGCCATGTTTAAGAGATGCCTATGTTTTCTCTCAACTATTCCATTTTGTTGTGGTGTGTATACACAAGTAGTTTGGTGTATAATATCTTTTGATTTACAAAACTCATGCATTTGATTATTTACAAACTCAGTACCATTATCACTTTTAAAAATCTTTACACATTTTTTAAATTGTGTTTTAAGAAGTTCATAAAACCCAGTTATACTTTCAAACACTTCACTTTTATTTTTCAACATAAAACACCAAACAGTTTTGGAATAATCATCAACCACAGTTAGAAAATACTTGTACCCTTCCTTACTAGTTATTCTATAAGGACCTCAAACATCTAGGTGAATTATATCCCCTAATTCTTTTGTTTTATGGTCACTAAGAGGAAAAGGTAACCTAGTCTGTTTTGCCTTATGGCAGACCTCACATGGTTTAGTCTTATTGACATTAATACCAAGGCTATCCCTTAAAATAGCTAGGACTTGGTCAGAGTGGTGACCAAGTCTACTATGCCACAACTCAGTGTCACAGGTGCTATTAAAACATACATTTGATGAACTTACACTATCACCAACAAAATACAGACATTCACTTTGTCTACCAGTCACCAGGATACTCTTGCACTTGGAATCCTGTATATAACAATTATTCTCATCAAATAATATAGACAACTTACTATCTTTAGCAAGTTTATGGACAAACATAAGACTGACACAGTAATCAGGCATATAAAAGACATCATACAATACAACACCATTGGCAAGATTGATATCTCCTATCTTAGACACTTTAGCACTTGTCCTATTGGGATGTTTCACTTTTAAGTCATAACTGGATACATTAACACAATTATACATTTCTTTATCTTCACTAGCCATGTGTTGGATGTCAATGTTTCATTCTAAACATTAAAGACTCTATTTCAAAGTTTGCTGCAAAAGTTGATTCAGGTTATTTTCTTGGTTATTCTTCCACTAGAAAAGCCTACAAGGTTTTTAATTCAAGAACCAAGATAGTAGGAGAAACACTGAATGTCAAGTTCAATGAGTCAAAACACACTCTCATTCCAGCACATCCTGCTGAACTCTTTGACCTTGACAGTTTCCATTTTGGACCTGAAAAGACTGTCACTTTATCTAAACCTGTTTAATATGGTGATCAAAGGTTTGATGATGAGGATCCTGCACCATGGACTCCTAATACAGTCATTAAGTCAACTTTTAAACCATCAGAAGTTTCACAAACTTCTGATTCAACAACTTCTGATGTACAAACTCAAACATCTGTTTCAGCTCCTACAACTACTGAAGATGTTCAAACAGCTGAACCAGATATTATAAACCTTAGTGGTTTGTTTGAAGAAGTACAAGAGCCACCTACACCTGTCAGTGGTTTACAACAATTGGTTGAACACAAAGATCATCAATTGGATCGAATCATGGGTGATATTGCATCAGGGGTTCTCACAAGAAACCAGCTTTCCAACTTTTGCTTTTTCTCAACATTCATTTCTCAGTTGGAACCTAAGAAGTATCAAGAAGCCCTCAAAGATAACAATTGGGTTCAAGCTATGCAAGAAGAGTTGCTCCAATTCACGAAGCAACAGGTCTGGGAAATCTGTCCCTTACCACTAAACAAGCTACCAATTGGCACAAGATGTGTTTTCAGAAATAAACAAGATGAAGCTGGTTTGATTATCAAGAACAAGGCAAGACTGGTGGTACAAGGTTATTCTCAAGAAGAGGGAATTGACTATGATGAGACCTATGATCCAGTAGCAAAACTTGAAGCCATCGGGTTATTTTTGGCTTATGCAATTTCCAACAAAATTAAAGTTTTTCAAATGGATGTTAAGAGTGCATTTTTATATAGAAAAATTAAAGAGGAAGTGTATGTCTGTCAGCCACCTGGGTTTGAGGATGCTGCTCATCCTGAGTGGGTGTACAAACTTGACAAGGCTCTTTATGGGCTAAAACAGGCTCCTAGAGCTTGGTATGAAACACTTTCAAACTTTTTACTCAAAAATCACTTTACAAGAGGCTCCATTGATAAAACTCTTTTCATAAAACATGTTGGAAATCATGTCTTACTTGTTCAAATTTATGTTGATGATATCATATTTGGTTTAACTAACACAAAATTGTGTGATGAATTTAAGAAACTCATGCAATCAAAATTTGAGATGAGTACAATGGGAGAACTACAGTACTTTTTGGGACTACATATTAAACAACAAACAAATGGAACTTTTATACATTAATAAAAATATGTAAAAGAATAATTAAACAAATTTTCTTTACAAGACTGTAAATCATGTTCCACTCCCATGACACCAACCACACAAGTCGAACCAGATGATCAAGGAAAACAGGTTGATCAAACCATGTATAGATGTATGATAGGTCCCCTTCTGTATCTAATTGTATCTAGACCAGATATTATGTTTTCAACATGTGTTTGTGCTAGATATCAATAAGCTCCTAGGGAATCACTCCTCATTGCAGTCAAAAGAATTTCCAGATATCTGAAAGGAACTCCTAAACTTGGAATTTGGTATCCTGCTTCATGCAATACCAAGTTAACAGCTTTTTCAGATAGTGACTATGCAGGGTGAAAAATGTCAAGAAAATCAACATCTGGTGGGTTGTCAATTCTTGGGAAACTGTCTGGTGTCCTGGCAATCAAAGAAGCAAACATTTGTGGCAACTTCAACTGCCGAAGCTGCAGCTGCAAGTTGTACATCACAGATTCAATGGCTCCAATATCAACTTCTTGATTATGGAATCAAAGAGACCAAGACCCCATTGCATGTAGATAGGTAATCTGCCATTAGCATAACTCAAAATCCTATTCAGTTCTCAAAGACTAAACATATTGAAATCAGGTGTCATTTCATAAGGGATTGCTATGAAAAATGCAAGATTGAAGTGAAGCATGTGACAACAGCTAATCAAATAGCTAGTTGACATATTCACCAAACCTCTTGACACATCAACATTTCAGAAGTTAGTATCCATGCCTGGGATGCTAAATTTGTAAGTGTTTTTCATTTTCCTGCACATATTTTTTACTTTCACTTACATTATCTGTCACAAAACTTCTGAAAAATAAAATGAGAGAAATTACTAATGTACAAAAACATCAGTATGGGGATATTTTCTAAAAAATGATTAACTTCTGATAAAATAAACTTCAGAAGTTATGAATAAAGTGTTTATAAATGTTCTCATCAGTTGTTAACAAACTACTGAAGAGAAAATGGGAACTACTGATGAGTATTGTTCTTCATCAGCAGTTTTGTCAATAAGGGCAAATCCGACATTTGCCACTTTAGAAGTTTGACCTAGGGCGGTTATAAACTTCTGATAAACACCTTTTCCAGCACTTATCCTTTTAAAAAGCAAAATTCCCTCCTTCTCTCTCATAAAAACACTCAAACCCTCCCCTGCAAACAACCAAAAAACACTGTTCGATCCACACACACACAAAACCACATGGCTCTCATACTGAAACAGGGACACAATCAAATAGGCTATTGTGAGAAAGATGAAGCCTGGTCCCAATACGACAAAATCATTGAAACTCTTATTGTGTTCTGGGCAAACGCCGAGGCAGTGACAGTGAATAACCAGATCATTTCCCTAAAATCAACTATCCAAGGGAAAGTCATGACAATTACACGCCGACTACTTTGGGAATAAGACTGGGTCTGGATGATGCTGAAGCACCAGATCATTTTCCCAACTCTGCAATCCATTTAACCATGACAGAGTGTGGTTACCAAGGTACTCTTTCACATGCAACAGTTTTTAAGAAATTATTTGAACCAAGTTATAAACTTTTGTTTCACTATATAATCATGTGCTTAAGTCTAAAAACTGGATCTTATGATCAGATGTCCTCTACTTATCAGCCTATTTTTCATTCCATTGTGAATGAGACAAAATTCAGGGCATCAGCACTTTTCTTTAATGAGTTGGTGTTGCATCACCAAAATTCTAAAAAGAAATTTTTGTTGTATCCAAGGTTGATAATGAAATGCATAATTAAAGAACTTGGAAATAAGGTGCTTGTGGGAAAAACAACTGTTTTAAAACCTTTAACCTCACAAGCATACTCAAGGCATAACAAACCGGCAGCCTTGCCAGAAGATGACCAAGGGGAACAACAAGCAGTCCCCATGGAACCAACATCTTCCAAACCCTCACCTAAAAAGGCCAAGAAAACCAAACAACAAAAATCTAAACCCACCAACCCTAAAAGAAAGGCAATTCAGGAAATTGAGATGCATGAAACTGTTGATGTGCAATATGCACTTGTCAAAGATGTGACTGAAACATCCTCTCAGTCTCATCCATCTCAAACCCCCAAAAGAGCACCCATAACCATTATTTTTCAAAGGAAGAAATTTAAAAAGACCACAACTACTGATCCATCCTTTGTAACTACTGACCCTTTACCAAAAACTACTGAACCAGAACCATCTCACATAACATTAGAAATTGCTAAAGTTCTCTCTAGGCTAAGAGAAACAATCCCATCTGAACATGTCATTCCCCAACAACCACATCAAACATGGGAAATACCATCAGAAGTTGACATGGATGTGGATGTTATTAGCCCTATCCCAAGAGATGAGGATGCACCAATGTTTCTAAGCCCAAATTTATAGACTTTAGGTACATTTGAGGATGCTACTAATCATTTACCATCCAGTGGTGGATCTGAGGACAGAAGTAACATTGCTAAGACCTCATTTGTGGCAACTACTGATGAAGGCTTTATGCCTGAGGAAGGAAATCCTCAGTACCAAGACAAAGAGGTTCATGAGACAACTAGGTTGGGCCCAACTCATGATACAACTGATGATGTCCTCATTGAGGATATCAGCAGGGATTCAGATGATTCCATTGATTTGGATGATGATTCAAACTCCACAGAACATTAATTGACGACTACTAGTGAAGGTCCTGAATCTGATGCTCTATGCTCAAAGAGCTGGGTCACAACAGATAAGGTTAAAGACCACTTGAACCCTGATTCCCCTAAAGTGGCATCTTCAGTACATTCTGAAGATCACCCAAAAACACCCCTACACTAAAATGCCTACCCAATTCCCTAGGTCATCAAGCATAGACTTGAACCACCTATGTAGCCCAAATGGTGCCCTATACCAGATGATGAACACCCTCATATCTCATCACCTCAAATCCATCACAACTACTTGGGAGTTGAAAACCAAAAATCAGTTTGAGGTGATCAACAACAAATTCAGTGAACTGTCAAAGAAAATAGATAATAACACAAGACAACTTGCCAAGTTATCTGGTAAAACTTCTTTACCTATCAGGCTTTCAGAAGTGGATGAAGCCAAAACAGGGGAGCATATTAAGGAACCAAGAGAGTCACTTGAAGCCAGGATAAGGGCAAAAGCGGCTCAACAAAAAACTGTTGATGTGCAATATGCACTTGTCAAAGATGTGACTGAAACATCCTCTCAGTCTCATCCATCTCAAACCCCCAAAAGAGCACCCATAACCATTATTTTTCAAAGGAAGAAATTTAAAAAGACCACAACTACTGATCCATCCTTTGTAACTGCTGAACCTTTACCAAAAACTACTGAACCAGAACCATCTTACACAACATTAGAAATTGTTAAAGTTCTCTCTAGGCTAAAAGAAACAATCCCATCTGAACATGTCATTCCCCAACAACCACATCAAACATGGGAAATACCATCAGAAGTTGACATGGATGTGGATGTTATTAGCCCTATCCCAAGAGATGAGGATGAACCAATGTTTCTAAGCCCAAATTTAGAAACTTTAGGTACATTTGAGGCTGCTACTACTCATTTACCATCCAGTGGTGGATCTGAGGATAGAATTAACATTGCTAAGACCTCATTTGTGGCAACTATTAATGAAGGCTTTATGCCTGAGGTAGGAAATCCTCAGTACCAAGACAAAGAGGTTCATGAGACAACTAGATTGGGCCCAACTCATGATACAACTGATGATGTCCTCATTGAGGATATCAGTAGGGATTCAGATGATTCCATTGATTTGGATGATGATTCAAACTCCACAGAACATTAATTGACGACTACTAGTGAAGGTCCTGAATCTGATGCTCTAAGCTCAAAGAGCTGGTCACAACAGATAACGTTAAAGACCACTTGAACCCTGATTCCCCTAAAGTGGCATCTTCAGTACAATCTGAAGATCACCCAAAAACACCCCTACACTAAAATGCCTACCCAATTCCCTGGGTCATCAAGCATAGACATGAACCACCTATGTAGCCCAAATAGTCCCCTATACCAGATGATGAACACCCTCATATCTCATCTCATCACCTCAAATCCATCACAACTACTTGGGAGTAGAAAACCAAAAATCAGTTTGAGGTGATCAACAACAAATTCAGTGAATTGTCAAAGAAAATATATAACAACACAAGACAGCTAGCCAAGTTATCTGGTAAAACTTCTTTACCTATCAGGCTTTTAGAAGTGGATGAAGCCAAAACGGGGGAGCAGATTAAGGAACCAAGAGAGTCACTTGAAGCCAGGATAAGGGCAAAAGTGGCTCAACAAAAAATTGTTGATGTGCAATATGCACTTGTCAAAGATGTGACTGAAACATCCTCTCAGTCTCATCCATCTCAAACCCCCAAAAGAGCACCCATAACCATTATTTTTCAAAGGAAGAAATTTAAAAAGACCACAACTACTGATCCATCCATTGTAACTGCTGACCCTTTACCAAAAACTACTGAACCAGAACCATCTTACACAACATTAGAAATTGCTAAAGTTCTCACTAGGCTAAAAGAAACAATCCCATCTGAACATGTCATTCCCCAACAACCACATCAAACATGGGAAATACCATCAGAAGTTGACATGGATGTGGATGTTATTAGCCCTATCCCAAGAGATGAGGATGAACCAATGTTTCTAAGCCCAAATTTAGAAACTTTAGGTACATTTGAGGCTGCTACTACTCATTTACCATCCAGTGGTGGATCTGAGGACAGAATTAACATTGCTAAGACCTCATTTGTGGCAACTGCTAATGAAGGCTTTATGCCTGAGGTAGGAAATCCTCAGTACCAAGACAAAGAGGTTCATGAGACAACTACCCATTTTTTCTGGCTTGGCTAGGCAGGATAGCCGAGCCACTTCCCTTTCTTTATGATAATGAAACCATCCGGTCAAAACCAATCCAATAAAGAAAAAAATCTATTCAACAAGCAAAAAAGGAGAGAGGGGGATTCGAACCCTCGATAGTAAACTCTACCGGTTTTCAAGACCGGGGCTTTCAACCACTCAGCCATCTCTCCGAAAGACAATTTTATTTTATTCCTCCGAATAGAACATGACCATATGAGTGGATACCGCCACTATCAAAGATCTCGGGTGTGATGGTCAATCTATCTATCCCGATATATGGATAGATATATGATCCAACATGCTCATTTGTAAAATAAAAAAACCCAATTCCATTCTCCCCCGACTCCATGTACGAATAAAGTGGTAAAGGAGTAGTAATATAATAAATCATATAGAATCAATGGATTCGTGGTAAAATCCCTGTATGATGTATTTTAGTACGATTTTTGGCTTATATAGGGATCAAATGGTATAGTTCATTTGTTGGTAGCTTGGAGGATTAAAAGCATGACTCTTGCTTTCCAATTGGCTGTGAGTAAAACAAAAGAAAGATTTGTTTTAACATTCTAAAATAGATAAATATAAGAAAAAAAGAGTTATTGAATATATTTAGATTTAGTTATCTATACAAACAAGATATACAAATGAATAATAGATTTTATCTCTATTAAATGAAATCAATGATTCAATATATTACTTATTAAAATGAAATACATGTATATCTTAATTCAAATTATATTCTATCTGAATAGAATTCAAAATCTTTAATTTGAATTGATTTTATTCGCGAGGAGCTGGATGAGAAGAAACTCTCACGTCCAGTTCTGTAGTAGAGATGGAATTCAAAACAAACTGACCACTTGAACCCTGATTCCCCTAAAGTGGCATCTTCAGTACATTCTGAAGATCACCAAAAAACACCCCTACACTAAAATGCCTACCCAATTCCCTGGGTCATCAAGCATAGACTTGAACCACCTATGTAGCCCAGATGGTCCCCTATACCAGATGATGAACACCCTCATATATTGTCACCTCAAATCCTTCACAACTACTTGGGAGTTGAAAATCAAAAATCAGTTTGAGGTGATCAACAACAAACTCAGTGAACTGTCAAAGAAAATAGACAACAACATAAGACAGCTTGCCAAGTTATCTGGTAAAACTTCTCTACCTATCAGGCTTTCAGAAGTGGATGAAGCCAAAAAGGGGGAGCAGATTAAGGAACCAAGAGAGTCGCTTGAAGCCAGGATAAGGGCAAAAGTGGCTCAACAACAAAAGGAGGAGCACCTAAAACAAAAAGAAGATCAACATAGGCTCCTCAAAGAAGCTGAAGTTGCAGCTGAAACATCCTAAGGCCTTAATGAAGAAACTGATGGAGACTCAGAAAGTATTGAAGACAATCCTTCAGTAGTTGATACTACTATCAACCCTTCAGTAGTTAACACTTCCAACATTCCATCTGAACAGCCTTCTATGGCAACTAAAGACATTCCAACTCCCATTCCAAGGCTTGCAACCACTCAAATACAACAACAACAACAACCTTGCCCAGTGAATCCCACGATTAGCAAAGCTAAGAGTAGGGTTTGGGGAGGGTGAGATGTAGGTAAACCTTACCCCTACCCTTACGGATAGAGAGGCTACTTCCAGAAAGACCCTCGGCTCCACGACACACAGTCGATAAGCAAACAACACTTAAAAAGTTAAATAAAACTACTAGCATTTAGAAACACATTAAAAGCGCCACGTAGAAAAACACGGTTATACATGTCAACAAGAAACAACATAACCCATACATACGCAAAGACAAACACCCTTACAAACCTCCTACCAGTGTAAGATAAAGTCTGCGCTCCTAGCACCACTCTACGAAAAAACCAAACCATCTCCTAATAATCCTTAACCGTAATCTTATGCCTCCACGAACACCTATCCTTGACCATTTCCTCTGAGAGGTGCATCTCTATTAAGTCATGCCTAATCCGCTCATCCCAAGTTAATTTAGGTCTACCTCTACCCCTCTTTCCCTCTGCAGTGAGGGTTTCCACTACTCTAACTGGGGCTGTAATCTGCCTCCTCTTCACATGCCCATACCATCTCAATCTTCCCTCCTTTATCTTATCTGATATACTAGTTACCCCTAACCTTTCCCTAATAACCTCATTTCTTATCCTGTCAACCCTTGTATGCCCACAAATCCACCTTAGCATCCTCATTTATGCTACCTCCATTTTGCGAGCTTGTGTCTTCTTTATGGCCCAACACTCTGAACCATATAACATAGTAGGTCTCACTGCAACCCTATAAAATTTTCCCTTCAGTTTAGTTGGGAACCTTTTATCGCATAACACTCCGCTGGCGGCCCTCCACCTACACCAACCAGCTTGTATGCGATGTGTGACATCACTATCTAGCTCTCCATCCCTCTGAACAAAAGATCCTAAATACTTAAACTTAGTTGCGTATGGAACAACTTGACCTTCGATCGTAAGTTGAGTAGTTTCGTCATGTCCTGCACCACTGAAACCACAACATTTACTCAGTCTTGGAACGGCTAATCCTTAGACCCTTCCCCTCTAAAGCGACACGCCAACCTTCTAGCTTCTCATTTAAACTATGCTTTGACTCTGCAACTAACACTATATCATCTGCAAAAAGCATGCACCACGGCACTATATCCTGAATCGACTTGGATAACTCATCCAAGACAACTGCGAAAAGGAACGGACTCAACACAGATCCTTGATGCAGTCCTACCCCCACAGGGAAGGAATCAGTATCTCCAACCGGCACGCGAACACTAGTTTTGGCCCTACCGTACATATATATACCTCCCAGGGACCCCTCTACTCTCTAGACTGTCCCATATCAGTTTACGTGGCACACTGTCATAAGCCTTTTCAAGATCTATAAAGGCCATATGAAGATCCCTCTTTTTCTCCCTATACTTTTCCATCAACCCTCTTAGAATGTGAATTGCTTCCGTCGTTGACCGCCCTGGCATGAACCCAAATTGGTTTACCGCAACGCGAGTTTCTTTTCTAATTTTGGCCTCAATTATCCTTTCCCATAATTTCATGGTATGACTTAACAACTTAATACCTCTGTAATACCCACAACACTGTGCGTCGCCTTTGTTCTTATACAAAGGCACTATGACACTACTCCTCCACTGCTCTGGCATTTTTTTAGATTTAAAAATACAATTGAACAGATTAGTTAACCATTGTACTCCTTCCTCTCCAAGACACTTCCACACCTCAATCGGTATGTTGTCTGGACCAACTACCTTAGCTCTTCCCATCTTCCTGAGTGCTGAACTCACCTCTCCCCGTGTAATATTTCTACAATAGTAGTTATTTGCTTGCTGCCTTTGGGTGCTGAGATTGACATGATCCTGCAACCACTCAAATGCCTGTATTAAACCATGTTCCCATCTCAATATCAAAAGAATTAATGGAGAAGAGTTTACTTGCAACACAGAAGAAAGCCAAGGAAGATGAGATCTGGAACAGCATAGAAGCAAGGGATGATTTGAGCTACAATGAAAAACTTGAAAAGTATGAAGAAGAGTTGAATAAGCTAGCAGCACTTGAAAGAATTGCTGAGGAAGACAAAAGATAACAACTGATGTCTTACATAATCAAGAACAGCAAAACAAAGGCTTATTCACTCAAAGGGCTCTCTATGGACGAACTTACAAGAAGAGCTCAGATTTTAGCTGATAAACTTGCCATTGAAAAAGACAGAAAGGCAAAGAGAGCTGAAGTAATAGATGAATTGGTAGCTAATGGATTTGGTTCAAGAGCCTCTGTGTCAAAATGGAGAGAAGACACACTATTTGACACCTACAAAAGATTCAAGGCTGATAAGGCTGCAAATCCAGAGAAGTACAAAACTTCTGAAGTATCAACTTCAGTAGTTAGAACTTCTGGTGCTAAACAATCAACAACAAAGCCTTCTACCAAAAAGAAGCAAGAGGAGACCATAAAGACTGATTTCAAGATGGTATTGCTTGAAGGCTATACAGTAGTACAAGGAGACTTTGTGATGGAAGAAAAGCCTCTGCTGACACAATTCAGGGATCCTTCAACATTTGCTTACCAAATACAAAAGACAATAACTGATAAACTGCACACTAAGGTAATCACTGAACATCATTTACCTACTTTTGATATACCTAATGTGGTGCAAACAGAAGAAGGAAGAGAATCCCACCTGAGGGTCACTGAAGTAGAAAACATCCCTCACTCAGGAACATCCCAGGAGACCAGCATGGTTCCTTACACTTTAGACTTTGACCAGTCTAAAGTACTGATAATGAAATGGTCATTTACTGATTCAAACTCAGTATTGGTCACAAGGAGAGATCATTCAAGTAAGGCTTTCAAATCTATGGAAGAACTGAAAAATCAATCTACACAAGACTTGCTCACAATCCAACATCTTGAACCTGAACAAGGATCTCTCATCAATGAACAACTGCACAAACTTAAGACTTCCATGTTCAGAGAAACCTGGAAGATACTTGATGGCAGGAGAAGACAATAAAGGATTAGATAAGGTTTTGACTTCATCAATCCAGGGGGAGATTGTAAGGATAAAAAGGATTGAAGAAACCTCTTTTGCTAACCTTAGTCTAATTCCTATTCCTGCCAGAATATGCTAAGTATAGAACTACTAAAGAAAGAAGAAGAAACCGCTGAAGAAGGATTCAACAAGTACTGGAGAGTTAAAGATCAAAAGTTCTGAAGTCAAACCAGACAAGTCAAGCTAAAGAACTACTATTTGTCACTCATCAGCAGTTGTAACAGAATCTTTCCACCACATTATGTTTCAATAGTTTAGTATTATAACATTACTTTATCTTCTTGTACAAGTTCCAAGACTACAGCCTGTTGTAGGATTGCTTTTGTATCAAGTTGCATGTATCTGTTCCTCTATAAATAGATGGGTTAATCCCACTATTTTAGAGATTGATTTTTATTAAACTGAAATCCTTCAAAGGCTTTAAATTGAAATACCATTTCATATCTAAGAATCTCTTTGCATACTTATTGTCATATACATTCAATTGCTTAGATTCTCATTAACTGTCTTTAGTTCATTACATCCGGGGGGAGTAATAACTCCTGTTGAAAGTGAAACTTTATAACTGAACACTTCACTTATTCCGCTATGCAAACCGCTTTGATAAACTTACAAACACATAAGTGTTCACAAGTAAACAACTGTTAAAGAGCTAATTGATCCAACACTACGTATGGCTAATCTGATCTAAACTATACGATTATCGGATTATATGATCGGTGTAGAAAGATTATGTTTATAATGAATTTCGAACACAGAAATTAAGAAAAATTCATATAAAGGAGTGGACAATATAAAATATAAAATATTAATTAATAATAATGGGTTCTTTTTCTTCAGTACTTCAACTCAAGTCCACATTTCCAGCATAAGTAAGTTTTTTGGTTATTTATTGAAAACCAGTTGGACAGTTTTTCATAACCGATTAACGAAACGGGAACAAATGAATAAACGAAAGCAATCGGTTTTTGACGTATTTTAATCGAAAGTTTTGGTTTTAGTTATGACTTAAAACCGAAGTGAACCGAACAACAGATTGTATAGTGTTGTGGTCTCCGCCGTAACGAGCAGACACCCCACTAGTTATTATATAAGTATACATATATTAAAAGAGTATAAACTCACTTATGTGGCGGTTACTTGTATTTAATTTAGTCTTTTAGATCGATACTATGAAACATCTTAGTCAAAGACAATAATATATTTATGCCAGATAACAAACTAGCTATTCTTTACAAGCACGTAAATGTAGAATAAGAAGAAAAAAAATACTAATATCATCAATGAAAAATATTATTTTCAAAAGAAAGAAATTACACACGTAATCAACTAGTTGTCCTCAGTCCTCGATCAGGACCAACTTCCTGGATCAATATTCAAAATTTTCTTATTTAATATGAATATATTGTAAAACTATGGCTATACTGATACATTATACCAGAGGAAAAAAGAGTGACCATGTTGATCTTTCCCTTTATTTTTGTGCTTTATTCATCAATAACTCAAACCAATGCTGCACACACCATATCTGCAAATCAAACCCTTAGATATAATGAAACCATCGTTTCGCCTCAAGAAACCTTCGAACTTGGTTTCTTTAGTCCCCCCAACTCAATGAACCATTATGTCGGAATTTGGTACAAAAAAATACCGAAACGCACCTATGTGTGGGTAGCCAACCGGAACACACCACTCACAGATACCTTTGGTGAGCTAACTCTCACCCTCCAGGGAGTTTTAGTTCTCAAAAACACCACTACAGGCAATATCATATGGTCGTCAGCGAATTCATCAACCAAGTCTGTGAAAGATCCGATCGGTCAGCTTCTAGATACAGGAAACTTTATAATTTACAGTGAAGGTGAAGGCATCAATCAGGAAGATCCCATATGGCAAAGTTTCGACTTTATGACAGACACTTTACTTCCAGGAATGAAACATGGCAAGAATTTGGTTACCGGGATTGAAAGACACTTCACATCGTGGAAATCTGACGATAATCCTGCTTCGGGTGAGTTTTCTGATTGGATTGATACCCGAGGTTACCCTCAGCTGATCATAACTGAAGGCGAGAAGATAAAGTTCCGGGGAGGTCCATGGAACGGTCTCAAGTTTACTGGAACTCCTAATTTGAAACCGAACAAGTTTTTCAACTTTACCTTTGTTGTTAACCATAAAGAAATTTACTACCAATATAATCTAATAGATAATTCGGTTTTAATGAGGCTGGTTTTGCAACAAAGTGGTCGTTCAGAGCGCTTGATATGGATTGAGAGCAAACAAGAATGGAATCTTTTTACGGCTCCACAAAAAGATAGCTGTGATGATTACGCGGTGTGTGGGCAATTTGCGAGCTGCAACATTGATAACTCTCCAGTTTGTATGTGTTTGAAGGGGTTTGAGCCTGTATCCCCTGACCAGTGGAGTAATACAGATTGGTCACAAGGTTGTCGACCTACTAAACGTTTAAGTTGTGACCCTAGGGAAGGGTTCAACAAATATACAAATTTGAAGTTACCAGACACTCGAGGGTCGTGGTATAACCAGACCATGACCTTTGAAGAATGTGAGAAGAAGTGTAAAAGCAATTGTTCGTGTACTGCTTACACATATACGGATGTATCTGGGACTGGTAGTGGTTGCTTGATATGGCTCGGTGGCTTAATTGATATCAGAACGTTTGCTGAAAATGGCGACACTCTTTATATACGAGTATCAGCTTCTGAGTTAGGTAATTCAAAAACATTGGTTCTAATTATTTCATCAATAACTTCATAATTATCGGTCTAAATGTGAAATGAACATTATGTTTTGACACATATTCCACAGAAAAAATCAAAAGCTCTGGTGTAGGGAGAAGAGTACGAGTTATTGTCCCCATAGCTTTGGTGGTTTTGGTCATAGTAGTTTCTATATGCTTATTTTATCACTACAATAAGAAGAAGCAACAGGAACAAGGTATGAAGTTCGAATACCAAGTATTTCTCTATGGTTCATGTCCTTCTGAAATATAAAAGTTGCCCAAAACGTATTTTTCACGATAAATTATTTTACCACTTGTATGAATCAATGTCATTAGTTGATCCTTTAAAAACAAGTTGGGGTTATTCCATCACAGTGACTCACAAAAACGAGCTCCAGCATGATCCTGAAACTAGAAGTGGCGATGAAGATCTAGAGCTACCACTATTTGGCTTGGCTACATTACATAAAGCTACAAACAATTTTTCAACGAACAACAAACTTGGAGAGGGTGGTTTTGGACCCGTTTACAAGGTATTCCAATGACTTCATGATCTTCTATTTATTGCAGTTGTTGTTCATGTGTTGCTTATAGAAGATGATTCTTAGCACAAGCTAGATAATTAAAGCAAATAAGTGGTAATGAGAGTTCAGAGATGAGCAAAAAGTTTTTTTTTTGTTTTTTTTTTTTTAACCCAAATCGATTTTGACTTTAAGTTTGACCAGTTCCAAGTCAAACCGGTTTTGGTTTAAAACTAATTCCATTCTGCCATGGGTTGGTCGGTTTCAAAGACGGGTTTGAAATGCCGGTTTTGGTTTGATTTAGTTTCGGTTCCGGTTCGTAAACTGATTCTTTCGCTTACATCTTAAAAAAATAAATAATTTTTTTTACATAAAATTCAACTTTTATTAATTTTTATAAATTTAATTATTCTGTATATGTAGAAATCACTTTGTACAATTTTATTTATAAAATATTGACAGGTTTTTTTCTCAAATCGGTTTGTGTAGAAACTAGAAATTACTAGTTTGGTTCGTTTTTGACGCGAGGTATGGGAATTGGTTTGGGACCTACGGTTTGAATTACAAACCAACCGGTTTGGCTAGTACCGGTTTCAAACCGGATCCGGTTAGGGCCGATTTATCCTGTTTCGGTCCGATACCATTTTTCTTTCACCTCTAAGGCTCTAATGAAGTTGTACCAGACTTGCTGGAACCAAAATGGCCCAATATGAATAGTAGGTTTGGCTCTTGTAGCTTTCGGCTAGTTTCGGCCGGTTTTAGTTGTGTATTTGTTTTGCTTTGATTTTGATCACCTTTTAGGTTTTTTGTATGTCAGCCTGTCAGGGGAATGGTCAAAGTTCAGTTTGCATTGTTTTTAATCTTATAAGAGTATGTGTAGTGGTAGAGGGTTATGTTGGGGTTATGGGATTAAAATATTAAAAAGTAATAGAAAAGGAGTTATGTGAGGGTTATGGAAAAAGAGGGTGTAGTGGGAAGGAGGGTTATGTTGGGGTTATAAATGATTGGGTAATAATTGATTTTTATTGTTTATTATTATTATTATTATTATTATTATTATTATTATTATTATTATTATTATTATTATTATTATTATTATTATTATTCAGACTAATAAAACAAAAAACAAAAAAAACTTCAAAAAAATTATTATTATTATTCTCTCTCTCTCTTTCTCTACCTCTCTCTCTCTCTTATCTTCTTCTTCTTCATCTCTTCTTCTTCATCTTCTACACTTCTTCTTCCTCTCCACACACACTTCAACAACAACAACAACAACAACAATAATAATAATAATAATAATAATAATAATAATAATAATAATAAAATCAAGAAGCAGAGGGTAACGCTCGTTGTCCACATGACCGGATTGAACCAAAACGCCTCATAGCGCCGCCGGGGGCGGTATTCCCCGGCGCTATGGGGCTTCAAAACGCCCTATAACGGGCCACTACACATGCCCTAAATATAATAAAATATTGCCTTGTGGACCAGTCACTCACAGGATGGTCAAAGACTGTCGTTACATTGCGTTGACTGGATTGATCACATTGATTGATGGAATAAATACAAGTGTTCTTTATAGTTTCTTGTTCGATTTATATTTGTGTAATTTGTGTAATTGATAATCAAAATTCAAAAGTGGATATTGTGATTTACATCATAACTAAACACACTAAAAGAGGATGAAAAGATATAAGATTGAAATCGTGTATTCGCCAAACTTATCTTAAAAGTTATGTTTTAGGGTGTACTTGAGGATGGACAGGAAATAGCAGTGAAACGGCTAGCAACAACATCCACTCAAGGACTTCATGAGTTCAAGAATGAAGTCATCTTGATATCTAAACTACAACATCGCAATCTTGTGAGGCTCTTGGGTTGTTGCATAGAGGGAATCGAAAGGATGTTGATTTATGAGTTCATGCCAAACAGAGGCCTTGATTCCTTTTTATTTGGTAAATTTAATATTATGAAAAGACTTCGAAAAGTATCATATCAACCCGGCAAACTAAAATCGAAATTGTTTGCAGATAAAACTCAAAGCGAACTCCTTAAATGGCATGCACGTTACCACATAATTATTGGAATTGCCCGTGGACTTCTCTATCTTCACCAAGATTCTCGGCTCAGAATCATACATAGAGATCTTAAAGCCAGCAATATTTTGCTTGACACTGATATGAACCCAAAGATATCAGATTTTGGCATGGCTAGAATTTTCGGAGGAAATCAGATAGAAGCAAACACAAACAGAGTGGTTGGAACATAGTGAGATAATGAGATTCATCTTTCCCATCTTGATTCTAATTTATTAAGTCAATCACTTACATTTACTTTGATTCCTCATAGTGGCTATATGGCGCCCGAATATGCAGGAGATGGTATCTTTTCTATAAAGTCAGACGTTTATAGCTTTGGCGTGATAGTGCTGGAAATTGTATGTGGGGAAAAAAACAGAGGATTCATCCACAAAGAACATTGCAACAACCTTATTGGACATGTAAGTTTGGGCCTACTAATTTTATAAATGCAAACTGTATGGGTAATAACCTTTGGTGTTTCGGATATATATAGGATTTGGTTCAAATGAGAACCTTTTCCCGAATTGAGAACTGTGAGAACCATTCTAGACCACAAATTTCTCTAAGGAATATATATATATATATATATATATATATATATATATATATATATTGCTTTAATCACTGATATGCAGGAGTTTTTTTTTATTTTTTTTATTTTTTTTCAATATACACGTGTATAATTGCATTATACACATATGTATAATGCAATATACACATATGTATAGCCGAAAAATGCTATATACACATATGTATAAATGAAAAAAAAATAAAAAAAATATAAAAAAAATTCTTCCATAAAAATGTGCGATTAGTGCAGAAAATTTTTTTTTTTGCCTTTATAATATAGGGGTTGGTTCTCTTAGGATCCCTATATATATATATATATATATATATATATATATATATATATATATATATATATATATATCTTCGTCTTCAAAAATGATGATGTGGCACTTAGTGCAATGTTGATTGTTCTTTAAGGTGGTGACTAACTTTCAAGATCACCAAACCAAAATAAAAGTTAGTTACCAAAAAGAGAAGAAGGACAAATTTGTTTACTACTTTCAATGCAACCTTTTGAAACAAAGAAATGTAATACTCGTGCTCTTTTTCCTTCATAGGCCTGGAGACTCCATATTGAAGACCGATCCTTGCAATTGGTTGCCAAATGCCTATGCGAATCAATTAGTGTGCCACAGGTTCTACGATCAATTCATGTTGGTTTGTTGTGTGTTCAACGTTATCCAGAAGATAGACCAACTATGACTTCTGCTATCCGGATGTTGGAGAGTGAGGGTCAATTGCCTTCACCTAAAGAACCAGGATTTTATGTTGGAAAAACTAAGCAAGATACTCCGTTTTCAAGCTCTTATGAAACAAGTTCTAACAATGAACTAAGCATTTCAATGTTGAATGGAAGATAAAATGAAAGCTTCATGCATTGAAAAAATAAAACAGTAATTCAGGTAATATCTAGATCACATACACGAGTCTTGGACCTCGAATGTTGGTGAAATAATAAAACAAATAATTGTAAGTTACTTTGTTTGATATTATTTGCAATTATGTGCTTATGTGAATTTTTTTGTGAATTATTATATAATTACATGTATTTACACGAAACACATTACCGAACCCGTAACCGACACATGACGAACCGACAAGGTAGTGCGAGTCTTAAAATATTGGGTTGGTTAGTGGTGGTTTTGGTTTAGATGTTTAAAGCCCAATTAAGAAGCAAAACAAAAAGATAATAAAAAGACTTGGCCCAAGCTAAGCCCACACCCTATCAGGAAGTGCGTCGTGGGGCACGGGGAGAAAGGCCAAACCCCCCGTGGGGCGCACTTCGTCTTGACTATAGAAATGACTATCCTATCAAGTTCCAAAGTTTCTTATCAGAGGCTTCTTTCAAAGGTTAAAGTATGATGGAGATGTCAAAGATTTAATGTTGATGAAGTCAGGGATGTGTCGCCAATACAGATACTTCATGCACATTTTGATACACTGCATTAGCACAAGAAAAAGCAGTTTCGACGCAGCTAGAGAAACTATTTGTTCAGCTATGGTGGCCCTGATATTGAACAAACCGTTCCATTTCTCAGGAATGATTTTGCACCATCTTAAAGAGAATGCCACTACAAAGTTCATGACAATGAAGTCGCTTATGTATCCGAGGTTGTTGCAAATGGTTTTCGATGCTCAATTACTAAATCTCCCAAAGGTTAAGGCCGATAGAATCAAGTTAGACCATATGAACAATCTATCTATGTCCATAATGAAGTCATACAAGTTTAAGAAGTAACCACCGATAAAAAGACTGATCGGACATATTGCCAAAGAGAATTATCAAGCTCCAGAACAAGACAACTAGAGACATGCTAATTGTGATTCTGACGTTGAAGAAGTAGATCCAGTTTCTGATGAAGAATGCAATGATGGAGATGGAGAAGAAGGAGGAGACGAGGGTGGTCAAGGTTTTTAGGGGAATCTCCCTAGGCCTTCACTGACTCGTGAAGTATTGATTGAAACACCAGCCCAGTCTGCAGCTACAGGGCCAAGAATCTTTGTGCTAGTATTTAGGGAACCAACATCTAGTGCTCCTAGTTCCTCAAATGTAGAAGCTGAATCTTCAAGGACTAGAATATGTGACCATGGTAAACAACCTGCTGAAAATGTCCCGGTTCCTGAACAAGCAGATGATGATTCTGACAATGAAGCCACTGACGAAGATGAAGACATGAGAAATCTATGGAAGGCTATGAAAGAGAGTAGAGAAGAGGACATGTTAAGGCAAATCCATGAACTTGTAGTCGTACAAGTGCGCGAGATATTGCGTAAGTAAAGAAAAGAACGTATTGGTCCTGAATTCACAGCGAGTATAGAAGAGGAGACCTTCACAGACACATGTTGCTGCTAGTTCAAAAGATCCTAAGATGTCACAACTTCCTAAAAAGAGAAAGAAAGCTGCCAAAGAGACAACCGTGACAATCAGGGAATCAACTTATACATCCACCAAATCCAAAACTACTCAAGCAACCAAGAAAACCAAATCCAAATCCAAATCAACACCAACCAAATCAGCAACCACAACAACTACCACCACAACAGCTACAACCACATCAACCACTACATCAGTTCCCACGCCATCTTTGGTAGGATTCCAATATTCACTGACTCAGTCTCAGTTGTAGCCTCTAACCCAGCAACCTTAACTCAAATATCTGTCGATGCTAAATTACAAAGACTTACATATCAGATCAACATCTATCAGTTCAAACAACCCCAACTATCAAAACAAGTACCATTCATGCTTTCTACATCTCCTGTCCCAACCACATCAACTGGCATATCTCTCCAAACCCAAATTAACAATCTTGTGAGCATGCTCCATATGCAAGTAGCTCAGAATTCGGAGAAACAGCGATGGTTAGCAGAATTTGAACAACGAGATCACAAGTTCTTAACAATTATAAATGAAACCAAGGTTGAGAACAGAAGATTATCAGCTACTCTGGATGGGCGATGCTCAAACTAACAAATAATGAGCAAGAGATTCGGCAGCTAACTAATTCTCGTGATGAAACTTTTAATTTTCTTGTCGTTGTGGACTCTGAGAATAAGACGCTGAGAAGACGTGTTTATCGTTATTTCAATAAGCATAAGAGACTCACAACTGGTGATGGTGATAACAGTGGAAGTGAAGATGAGGAAGATGATGAGGATGATAATGATTCTGGCGAGGACAATGAATCGGGGAAAGACATAACTGAAGGTGATGATGAGGATGAACGTGATGATGGTGGAGCCCGCTGTCGTCAAACTAAGACTGCTAACTCACAGTTCAGGGAGAGGAGATCGAAGGAATCTCATGATGCGAGTGGTGGATCTAGTATGGGTGGATCATCTTCCCAACCAGGTCCTACTGAAGAAAATCAACGAATATTCACGGAGGTTGTTGCGTCAAAAGAAGTGCCTATTGGATGGACGCAGACCTTTGATGATATGTTATTCAAAGATGACAATGGTAACCAAATGACGAAGCCTTATGTGGATATGGAGGAAGGACAAATACATCCAGAAATGTCGCGTGAAGATGTTGCTCCGGTCTTTGGGCTTACATATGAAGAAGTCATTCCAATGGACAGTACTCAAAAGTTTAATGAAGATGAGTCGTTGGATGATATCTGTAACACCCCAATCGATGGCGGAATCATCGGGATGTCACATATTGATGATTGTTTTAGTAGCACATGGTATATATTGAAATTTTAAATACTTTATTGATAACATAAATATCCAAATGAAATGATGTCTAAAAATCCCAAATACATAACATCAAATAAAACAAATAACTTCATAGAATCCATCATGCATACTCTAAGCCTCAGCTTCATTGTTACCTGAAACATGTTAATTTTGAAAATATTTTTGGGTCAACAAAAGTTGGTGAGAATTACATAGGTTTTGATAATTGAATAAAACTTGTACAATTCAAGTGTCATGGCAAGTCTAGTCCATATGTGAAAACATACTATCAGGTAAATCGAGTGCATAATCAAACCTTGTGACTAGAATATTGTGGTCCATCCCATACGCTCATGGTTCACTCGATTATGTTATGAATTCGATAACAATCACCCACGCTACCTATGTAGGAGGTACACGTATCCGGGTGGGATTGTCAGTCCAATAGATCTATCATTGTATACCGTCGGCTGATCAATGTTAATGATTATGCTAGAATATTGTGCTTACCCTAGTCATGTTTAAGACATAATGCAACATAGAATAACACATAGACACTTATGATTGAATTGTAGATAGAATGTTGTAACATGTTTCACCCCAAAATAGTGAAATAGAAAAGGGGCTATGTAAAACTCATCTTATTGTTAAAATGGAGACCCTTGTTATATAAGTAAATGTGGCTCGTGTGTATCCAAATATCACCCTATTTCAAGGTAATAAATAAGTGTTGGGGAAAACTTAATAAGTCTAAGTTTTCTAGTCTATAATGTGCTAGGATTCCTAATTAGGGGGTTAATAATTGATTTATGATTAAATTTGAATAATTTAAATAAATAAAGAACTAATTAGTGAAAATGTTTTCTGACCAATATTATCTAAAAGTAGTTGAATTATAATGTAATAAATGTAAAAATAATTTTTATAAAATTATTTTCTTAGTTAATGAATATTTATATATTAATAATTATTTGACAAAATATAGACTTAATATTTAAAAATATTAAAAATTATAAATTTCAAATAAAAAATTTATATTTCTGATCTAAATGATTAATAATAATTTATGTGAAATTTTGATGTAAAAATAATGAAAAATGAATTTATTATGATTTATTTATGATTAAAATAACAAAAATCGATTAAAAATATTAAATAAATGATTTTTCAGAAATAAAAATCATTTCTAGAATGTTTATTGTTTATAAGTTTAGGATAATTTTTGTAGAATTTTAAAAAATCGTTTTGATATTTTTATAGAATTTTATAATTATAATAAAATAAACTTGTAATAATTATTATATAAAATAAATAAAAGATTTTTGAAAAACTAAAAATTGTATGATAAACTTTTCTATTAGAACATCATAAAATAATTTTTGTAGAATTTATAAAGCAATTTTAGTATTTTAATACAATTTTTAAAAATAATAATAAATATATAAGTATAAAGAGTTTAAAAAAAAAAAAAAAGGTTTGCATATGCTAGGGATCGAACCCGGGCCACTGGCCGGTTCAATGTTTATATCACAAGCCTAGACCATCTGGTCTAGACCCTGAGAACGATTAATCTATTTTTGAATTAATTATATAGGCTTACTGATATGTTTCAATTATTGGTTTTTAAAAAAAGGAACCATACCAACTGATCTACTGATCAGTTGGTGATAGATGTTGTTTTGTTTAAAATATATAACGATGTTTGCAAATTGATTATCCCCAATTATAATCGCATGAACCCTAGGATTTCTAATAATCAAAATTAACGATCAATAACCCGATTATTCATGGGGTTATTGCTGTTATGGTGCCGATAAACAAAACCAAACAAAAAAATTAGACTTACAAACTGTTTTTGATGATGAATTTGTCCGGTCAACCGTATAGTCAAACGCGAACAATTGGAGATTAAAATGAGATTTTTAGAAGAAATTGAGAGTGGGGATAGAGTTATCGGCGAGTATAGGCTGTGAATGAGCGCTCAATTTATAGTGTAACATACCTATGACTCGAATTGGAAGGTTTGACTCGTGTTAAAAACAATACGCGTGAATATACCTTGATTTGGAATGTTTTAATCACAATTTCTTGCGTGGAAAACACTCAGACGGGTTAGTCAACGATTTACCATAAACAATTCGTATTAAAAACACGGATTGAAGGTTAATTATGGGAGATTATCATCGCAGTTGACTTTCCAAGTCAACTGGTATGATTCAAACATCTAATATAATTAAAATGCATGGAATATGGAACAGATCAGAGGTATAGCTTAGTTGGTGGAGCTGTGTGGTGTGTGTTTGTTGAGCCGGTTTGGGCGCGGGTTCGAGTCCCGGCCCAAACAATTATTTTTTTACCATTATTCCACCCCTATATTAATGATATACGATTATAGTATGGTTCTAGGAGTCCAAACGTGTCACGGAATATTTTTTTTAAAAGGTACAATAATGATAAAAATGCGACGTTTTATTAATAAATGTCACAACGTACATAGAAATAAATACGAAATGTTACAATATTGAAATTGAAGACATTACTAATGAAGGATATCCTGAATATGTGGTGAAAGATGATAAGAATGAATGTTTGGAGATCCTAGTTCCCAAGCTGTATGAATATGATCAAGTAGAAAAGTATCTGAAGTCTCAGTTATTGACTAAACCATAATCGAATCAAGACAGGAAAGCTAGGGTTCAGGCAACATGTGAAGCTTGGTACAAGAGAAGACCAGTTGAGCCAGTCCAAGCCAAGAGTGTAACACAAAAGTGGAATCTCATGTCTGGAAATATCATGAGTTGGACGTATGTGGCTCACGTAGATGCTATTGGGATCAAGTTTGAGAGCGACATTCTATACTTTGAAAAGATTTAAGATCAAATCATTACGATACTGTTATGTTCATGATCTTGCTAGAAATGGGCCAATCAAGACAAGTAACACACTGAGCATGTTCAAGAAGCTGATTGAGAACGGGAGCAACACCAGGTGGGTGTACATGTCTCCTCAGTACTCAAAGAGCTAGCAGTCTACATAGATAAATCCTATTATTGGGATGCCAATTTGGAAGCATATTATTACAGCACCGGAGATCATGACCAAGATCCCACTTGTCCTAATTGAGCAGGATTTCGATTATATGACTACCGAAGTTGTGATTGTATTGAAGAACAATCCGAAGATCTGCCGCAAGATACGAGTTTATGATCTGATGTGGCTTGTGAATCTGTCAGAAGCTTATGTGAAGACCTTGCATCTGAATCATATTCATTTCCAAGATCAAGATGCAGATCAAGCCGTTCGTTTTCAGAAGATGGTCAAGTACTTTATTGCTATGAAGGTGCACATGGGATGTGATTGGTCGAAGTTGCCTGTTCTTGAAGCTTAACAGAGAATTGCTATTGGGAGATCAAGGTTGGTTGCTGATCAAGTTGCTTGCAGCGAGTTTTGAAGATCTAGCTAGGTCTAAGGGGGAGTTTGTTAGTGCACCCTTTAGCTGTCTCCCTAGCTTAGATTTGTTATAAGGATCATGTATGTACGTTTTGGATGTTGTCGGGTAGCATTTTAGAGGTTTAGAGGGTATTATGGTCTTTTATGGTATAGTCCAAGCTTAGGAGAGTCCTACGCCTGGCATGGCAGGCGTATGACCTTATCCTACGCCTGGAAGCCTCCAGGCTTAGGAAAGTCAGCTATAAATACCTCTCTTGTCTAAAACCATTGTAACTTTTGCATATTATTATCAACGTGCTGCCCATTTGTGTGTGTTCTTATCATTTCCATATCTCTCTAGACATTCCAACACCTATAACAACTAACCAGATCACTGATTCCGCCCTTGATCCAGATACATGCGTGACAATCAAATCTTATAGAATCACGATCCTACACGACTGAACCTAGTTCATCACTAATAATTACATCATTTAATGTTCAGAATTGCTACCCTAATCAACACGAAACCTACCAAAATATGGATCTAGCATAGGGACATTCCCGAAGGGCTGCACTTACAAAGTGAGGGGTTTTCTAATTCTTTGGAAACGCCCGGATCCTCTCCTAACAGGAGCAGTCTACCTTTGTTACTCTCTTTTTCATAAACCATAATCTTCTTCCACAGCCGTTACTCTCGTTTCACATAGAACCACCTTGAGCATCACCTTCACCATTGACATTCACACACCTGCTTCTGAACCCAGCACACACCACCACCAATACTTCATTACTCCTTAGGTTAAAACGCAATCATGGTCAATGTCTTCATTTGATTCTTTACTATTATATATAGATTTGGTGATGTTAACTGAATCCATTCATTTGTGTACAGATTATTATATCAGATGTTACATTAGAAACATTTCCCATTGAATTGCAGCATAAAGGGAAATTTACAAAATGACAGGCAGACGCCGCCACCCTTCACAATAATGCTTTTTTTTTTCTAGTGTTCTTTACAATCATGATTTACTTCTATATTTTTTTTAATTCATATGTGACGAATTTCAAAATTAACTATGTTTTTTCGGATCCTCTCATCATGCATTGTAATTAGACCTGGCAATTTCAACCCATCTAGTTGAGTTTGGGTTGTTTTGGGTTTAAAATTTGACCTTGTGGGTTAAAATGGGTTTATTATAATTTTCAAGGGGGTTAGGATGGGTAATTTTAATTGTAGGAAATAAGTAAGTGGGTCAGGATGGGTATGTCAAAAAAAATAAATGGGTCAGGATGGTTATTTTTAGATAATCATATACAAATCTGAATAAAAACACACCCAACACCAAAAGTGTTGGTGCCTCATAGAAATCAATGTCACTAAAAACAAAAAATTATATCTTTTGCATTTGTTGATAACCCAGTCGGTTTGAAACCGTTCGGGTCGTTAATGGACGACCATGTCGAAACAACACGAATCGTTAACGAGACCAACCTCATCGAAACGGTTCGAGTCGTTAGCATGCTTAATCGAGTCCAAACGGTCTGGGTTGTTGACCGGCTCATTCGGTTCGAAATGGTCTGGTCGTTGACAGGCCCGGTCGGGTCGAAACGGTCCAGGTTGCAAACGGGATCGGTCAGGTCAAAACTGTCCGGGTCGCTAACGGGCCCGGTCGGGTCGAAACAGTACGGGTCAGGTTGAAACGGTCTGGGTCATTACCGGGCCCGGTTGTGACACCCGTCACTTTTTCATTATATATATATATATATATATATATATTTTTTATAATAATAATAATAATAAAAATAATGATAATAAAAATAGAAAAAAAAAATCAGATTTTATATACATTTTTTTTTAAGACCAAACCCATTATCAACCATAACCAAACCCAATATCCCTTAAGCCCAACCACCTTCCCCATTCCTTTACATTGGGCCCTGCTGAGCCCAAGGAAGAGGCCCAACAACAGCCCAAGCCCACTCTCCTTCCTTTTCCCTTGTCTGAAAAAAAAAAAAGAAAAAAAACGCGCCTGCCGGGACTCGAACCCGGGCAGGAGCTGTAACACCAACACATGCAATACCAACTGAGCTATGGTTCTGATCTGAATCTATTCCAACTCAGTTTATATATATACGCTACCTATTTGTTCTCCTCCTCCCTTTCCTAAACATCGAACAGCAGCAACAGATGTGAGTTTTTTAATTTTTTCTTTTTTTTCATTTTTTTGACCTGTTAAATTACACTATTAAACGCGAAATTAACCATGGATTGACTAGGACTCGTGATTTCCGGTCATCTACACGCTCCATGATTATCAATTACCATTCAATTGTTTCCTATTATGATCAAAAACGCGTCAACCATTAAACCTTGGTCAACCTTACCATTTCTTCAATCCATCGACACACACTATAAATTGATACCTTCTACACCTTCACAACTCGCCACTCAATCTCTCTCAACTCTCAATTTCTTCATATAACCTCTGTTCATGTTATTTGGATTCGTGTTTGACTTTTATACTTGACCGAGCAAATCGTGTTCAAACAAACTTGTAAGTCTAATTTCTTCAGCTGGTTTTGTTGGTCGGCATCCACACAATGAAAGCCCTAACATTAATCGGGTTATAGATGTGTGGATCGTTCGATTGTAAATGCTAGGGCTCGTAATCATAATTTGGGGAAGAACACTAATTTGCATAACATATTAATATTTAAAGAACAGAGAACAATCACAACCACTGGTCTAGACCAAGTGGTTGTGTTGTTGGTTTGATACACTGCAGACGCGGGTTCGAACCCGGCTGCCACCAGTTTTTTTTGTATTTCTTTTTTTTTAAACCAATTAGATATATATTATACATTATAATCTTATAAATTCATTTTTAAATATTAAAACTATTTTATAAATTCTAAAAAAATTATACTTATCAAATCTAATGACAAAGCTTTATCTACAATTTTTATTTTTCTGAAATTCATTTATTTAATATTTATAATAATTAAATCAATTTTACACTATTATATTTATAAAAATCCATTAAAATATCAAAACGATCTTATAAATTTCCACAAAAATTATCCTAAGTTTTTATAACAGTAATCTTTTCAGAAATGATTTTTATTTCTGAAAAATCATTTATTTAATATTTTTAATCAATTTTTGTTAGTTTTAATCATAATTAAATCATAATAAATTCATTTTTCAATATTTTTGCACCAAAATTTTATATAAATTATTTCTAACTATTTAGAACTGAAATACAATTTTTTTATTCAGAAATTCTTTGATTTTAATATTTTTAGATAATAAAGTTATATTTTGACAATTTGAAATAATTAGGTTAAATATTCTATTTTCAAGAAAATAATTTTATAAAAATTATTTTCATACTTAAAACCTTAAGATGTGACTATGTTCAACTTAAAAATTTTACCAAGAGACTTTTATTTATTTATTTATTAAAATTCTTATATTTAATAAACAAATTGATATTAAACAAATAAACGTTTATCCCCAATTCGAAGCCCTAGAAATACATGTATCCTAGAGTTATATCACTTACACATTATCAATTACTTTAGGTTAATCATTTGGGAGTAATCTCAATTCATATTTCGTTGTCCAAGTTCAAATTCAAGTTATTACGTGAACTGTGAGTATTTCCTATCCCCTTTTTGCTTTTATTCATTTTTGGGGTGTTACATGTACACTATTACAATTTCAAATACAAGTTTACATTTTCACAATACAATTCTAGTACTATGTGCATTGCTTACAACGTGCTTTATGCTTAGACAATACATGTGGATTACATTTGTACTTAGTGAAATCATTAACATGGTACAAGCCGACCTTAACATTGAATAGATCTATTTGGATTGACAACCCGCCTAGATTGATTCTCCCCCTTTTTCATCGGAGAATCCGTGGCCAGTGTTAAGTTGTCATCCATTTATTGGTTGAGTACACTACAGTTCATACAGTACATTATACAGTCACAGGGTTGATTTCGCTCATTTGTATGATACATAGTTTACATAATTGCACTGTAGCTTGCACTTGAATTGTATAACTTTTTAGCCTACTATATATATCAAATCTAGGAATGCTCACCAACATTTCATATGTTGACCAAACCTATTTTTGTACATGTTTCAGGTGCAGTTTGATCTAGTGCTTTAGCAAGAGACATTTAGTGTTTTATTTCAATTCAGTTATTTCAATATTTACATTTCATTTAGACAATGTAATTTCCATTTCCATGTAAGAAAATTTTGATTATTCATTAATATTTACATTTTAGTACCATGAGCTTTTGAACAATCGTCACTACGTGGCACCTCGATGATTCCGCCATCGGTTGGGGTGTTACAGATTGGTATCAGAGCCATGGTTATAGGGAACTAGGTTATTAGGTAAAAAGGCCTAGACTATAACCGAATTTCAACTTTCATGCATTATATTTCCTAAATTACCCTACCCCTCATTTTCCTCTACTTTCCTCCTTCTATCTTTCCCTTCTTCTCTCTCTATTCTTCTTATCTTTCATCATGGTGCATAGAGATGGAGTCCTACAAAGAGTGGAAAGTTTACATCATCATGGAACGGGAACAGTACCTTTTATGAAGACACTCTTAGATACAATATCTACTCTTATTGTTACTCCTTCGAAGTTGTTGAACCTTAATGAGTGTGATAAGGACACGTGCAATCTGGAAGGGTGGACGCCTGTACACTGGGTTTTCTGGCATAGGCAAGCATAGCGCATAAATCCATTTACGGACCTGTTATGCTTACCTGGGGATTCCTGGAGTGAGTGTCCACTTATAGGCTAAAGCATGTCTTCTTTGATCACCATTGGGTTCAATTCCTTTGAAAAGTCAACGTTCTTGTTGAGCTTTACAGCTAGACAAGGGCACTCCAAGCATTTTGCACAAGTTTTTCCAATAATACCCTCTCGTTTCATATACAATACTTTGCATATCATGATTACTTACAAGATCATATCTTCATAATCATCTATACGATTATACACTTACATTTTCTAATCTCATGATTATTATTTGACTACCTCATAGATGTCTGCTCGCCGCATGCTCCGTGATGCCAGCCAACGCCCTGTTCGTGCTTCGGGACGACGTTCTGATCGTCGCCTCGCATCTTTAGTCGCCGAACAAATTGCTGCAGTGATCCCAAACCTTGTCAGTGAGATAACCCAGAATAGTAACAGTGCCAACACAGGGAGTACGACTCAATTTCGGTGCACTTTCAAACACTTTAACTCCTGCAACCCCACAAAATTCACTGGTGAGGAGGGTGCTACTGGCCTCCTCCAATGGTTTGAAAGCATGGAGAGTACTTTTGTGAACAGTGAATGTCCTGATGAACTCCGCGTTCGCTATGCTACCAGTGTCCTTCAAAAGGGAGCGTTAACCTGGTGGAATGGCGAAAAACGCAATCGAGGAGCTGATGTTGCTTTATCTTTATCTTGGGCTGAAGTTAAGGAACTCATGATCGCTAAATTTTGCCCTATGAACGAAATCAGGAAACTGGAGGAAGAGTTCCATGGACTGAAACAAGACAGTGGGGAGAATCTTGCGTATAATACCCGATATCACGAACTTAGCATACTGGTTCCACACATGGTCACCCCAGTCTCTCGAGCAATCGAAAAATATATCGAGGGATTACCTGACCTGATTCAAGACGTTGTCACTGGAGGCAAAGCCACTACGGTAGAAGAAGCCATCCAACTTGCAGCCACATTAACAGACAAACACGTAAGGAAAGGAAACTTGGTTAGGAAGGGCACCAAGACACCTACTGAGAAAACCACCAATGTTGTCGAACAACCTAAGATTGTTTTAGCAAAAGTCGCCACTACTGCTTCGAACTCTAAGAAACGAATGGGCGATAATCAGAACCATGCTGTTATTGATCCGGTGGCTCAGCCTCCTATCAAGAAAGCCTACACGGGAATCCATCCTCAATGCAACACCTGCAAATATCATCATCCTGCAAATCTTCCATGCCGTCAATGCACTAGATGTGGGAGGTTTGGACACCTTGTTACCACTTGTCGAGTAATGGTTGGAACACAGAGTAATCATCAAACAGCTGCCCAGGGACCACTACAGATTACTAACGGACGGGCATGTTATCATTGTAGAGACCCTAATCACATGCTACCCCAATGTCCCAAATTGAACAATGTAAACCTGGTGGCACATGGACGAGCTTTCAATATCGATACCAACGGAGCAGACGGTCAGGATGACGTTAATCCCACTGGTTAAGCCATGGGTGAAATCTTCCCAAGACTCGAGAATCCAATACTCGTGTTTTCATTTTCTTGATTCTATTATCATTTTGTACCCAATTTTGTCGCACTCATTAGCATACAACATCTAGAAATTTCCTTGCGTATTATTGTGTATTAATACAGATTGGAAATTTATTATATTGATTACGTTTATTTTTAATCATACAAGACTCTACCTTAAATTTATTTGAAACGTTTGGACTTGATACTTGATCTTACAGATGCTTTTCTAAGAAAACATCATTGGTTATTACATGAAACCAGAATTTCCCTTAATTTGACTACGCATTGAACATCTAATTATTCATGATACTCGTAAACATTTAATTATTCATGGTAACACTTACACTTAATGGTTGTAGTACTTACAAACTTGCTTGCATAAACATGCTATCAATTTGCAATCTATGTGAATAATAATTGTTGCACTTAATTGAGGTCATCATGCCTTTTTCAACAGTCGGGAGAGGCCCTACAACCTGCTCCACGACTGGTAGAGGCTATTGAACACACTCAACGATTGGTAGAGGTCGCTATGCCTTTTCAAACAGTCGGGAGAGGCCCTACAACCTACTCCACGGCTGGTAGAGGCTATCGAACCTGCTCAACAATCGGTGGGGTCATAGAAGGACACAAAACCCTAATGTAAGGTAAATTGATGATTCCGGTCCGGAACGTAATCATGAATTTACAGGTGCGTTAGGGTAGTGTGAAATTCTATTAGAGTTTTTGGTAGGTGTCCGGTACGTTTTCAAGGTATCAAAGGTGTGGTGGGTTAGCTGCGGTACACCCTGTATACAAACACTAATGATGCATTGAAGGTGAGACTGGAAGTCGGACCAAGAACAAACTCTGTTTACCTGGTAGTTCAATAAGTTTTTCTATAGTCAGTCAACTCGTATATTTATCATAGGATTCCTAAAACTTGAAACTTATTGAGTTACTAGATCCTTATTTTCCTTATTATTCGAGACAAACCTAATCCAAATCCTTAACCCACACCTATCAAACCTACCATCCAAATCATTTGAAAACAGTTTACTTTGTTACCTATAAATTTACGTCGTGCCTTAACCCAAATTTTCCAAACCACTGTTATTTTAAATTCTTACCCAAGCATCCATAACCCTATGTTTCTGATAACTTCGGGACGAAGTTTCTAAAAGTAGGGGATGCTGTGACACCCGTCACTTTTTCATTATATATATATATATATATATTTTTTATAATAATAATAATAATAAAAATAATGATAATAAAAATAGAAAAAAAAAATCAGATTTTATATACATTTTTTTTTAAGACCAAACCCATTATCAACCATAACCAAACCCAATATCCCTTAAGCCCAACCACCTTCCCCATTCCTTTACATTGGGCCCTGCTGAGCCCAAGGAAGAGGCCCAACAACAGCCCAAGCCCACTCTCCTTCCTTTTCCCTTGTCTGAAAAAAAAAAAGAAAAAAAAACGCGCCTGCCGGGACTCGAACCCGGGCAGGAGCTGTAACACCAACACATGCAATACCAACTGAGCTATGGTTCTGATCTGAATCTATTCCAACTCAGTTTATATATATACGCTACCTATTTGTTCTCCTCCTCCCTTTCCTAAACATCGAACAGCAGCAACAGATGTGAGTTTTTTAATTTTTTCTTTTTTTTCATTTTTTTGACCTGTTAAATTACACTATTAAACGCGAAATTAACCATGGATTGACTAGGACTCGTGATTTCCGGTCATCTACACGCTCCATGATTATCAATTACCATTCAATTGTTTCCTATTATGATCAAAAACGCGTCAACCATTAAACCTTGGTCAACCTTACCATTTCTTCAATCCATCGACACACACTATAAATTGATACCTTCTACACCTTCACAACTCGCCACTCAATCTCTCTCAACTCTCAATTTCTTCATATAACCTCTGTTCATGTTATTTGGATTCGTGTTTGACTTTTATACTTGACCGAGCAAATCGTGTTCAAACAAACTTGTAAGTCTAATTTCTTCAGTGGGTTTTGTTGGTCGGCATCCACACAATGAAAGCCCTAACATTAATCGGGTTATAGATGTGTGGATCGTTCGATTGTAAATGCTAGGGCTCGTAATCATAATTTGGGGAAGAACACTAATTTGCATAACATATTAATATTTAAAGAACAGAGAACAATCACAACCACTGGTCTAGACCAAGTGGTTGTGTTGTTGGTTTGATACACTGCAGACGCGGGTTCGAACCCGGCTGCCACCAGTTTTTTTTGTATTTCTTTTTTTTTAAACCAATTAGATATATATTATACATTATAATCTTATAAATTCATTTTTAAATATTAAAACTATTTTATAAATTCTAAAAAAATTATACTTATCAAATCTAATGACAAAGCTTTATCTACAATTTTTATTTTTCTGAAATTCATTTATTTAATATTTATAATAATTAAATCAATTTTACACTATTATATTTATAAAAATCCATTAAAATATCAAAACGATCTTATAAATTTCCACAAAAATTATCCTAAGTTTTTATAACAGTAATCTTTTCATAAATGATTTTTATTTCTGAAAAATCATTTATTTAATATTTTTAATCAATTTTTGTTAGTTTTAATCATAATTAAATCATAATAAATTCATTTTTCAATATTTTTGCACCAAAATTTTATATAAATTATTTCTAACTATTTAGAACTGAAATACAATTTTTTTATTCAGAAATTCTTTGATTTTAATATTTTTAGATAATAAAGTTATATTTTGACAATTTGAAATAATTAGGTTAAATATTCTATTTTCAAGAAAATAATTTTATAAAAATTATTTTCATACTTAAAACCTTAAGATGTGACTATGTTCAACTTAAAAATTTTACCAAGAGACTTTTATTTATTTATTTATTAAAATTCTTATATTTAATAAACAAATTGATATTAAACAAATAAACGTTTATCCCCAATTCGAAGCCCTAGAAATACATGTATCCTAGAGTTATATCACTTACACATTATCAATTACTTTAGGTTAATCATTTGGGAGTAATCTCAATTCATATTTCGTTGTCCAAGTTCAAATTCAAGTTATTACGTGAACTGTGAGTATTTCCTATCCCCTTTTTGCTTTTATTCATTTTTGGGGTGTTACATGTACACTATTACAATTTCAAATACAAGTTTACATTTTCACAATACAATTCTAGTACTATGTGCATTGCTTACAACGTGCTTTATGCTTAGACAATACATGTGGATTACATTTGTACTTAGTGAAATCATTAACATGGTACAAGCCGACCTTAACATTGAATAGATCTATTTGGATTGACAACCCGCCTAGATTGATTCTCCCCCTTTTTCATCGGAGAATCCGTGGCCAGTGTTAAGTTATCATCCATTTATTGGTTGAGTACACTACAGTTCATACAGTACATTATACAGTCACAGGGTTGATTTCGCTCATTTGTATGATACATAGTTTACATAATTGCACTGTAGCTTGCACTTGAATTGTATAACTTTTTAGCCTACTATATATATCAAATCTAGGAATGCTCACCAACATTTCATATGTTGACCAAACCTATTTTTGTACATGTTTCAGGTGCAGTTTGATCTAGTGCTTTAGCAAGAGACATTTAGTGTTTTATTTCAATTCAGTTATTTCAATATTTACATTTCATTTAGACAATGTAATTTCCATTTCCATGTAAGACAATTTTGATTATTCATTAATATTTACATTTTAGTACCATGAGCTTTTGAACAATCGTCACTACGTAGCACCTCGATGATTCCGCCATCGGTTGGGGTGTTACACCGGTCGGGTCAAAACGATCTGGATCGCTACCGGTCTTGTCGGGTCGAAACGGTCTGGGTCGCTACCGGTCTTGTCGGGTCAAAACGGTCCGGGTCACTACCGGGCCCGGGCCAGTCGAAACGGTCCGGGTCGTTACCGGGCCCGGCCCGGTCGAAACAATCCGGGTCGCTACGTGACGGGTCAGGTTGAAACAGTCTGGGTCGTTACCGGGCCTGGTCGGGTCGAAACGGTCCGGGTCGCTACCGGGCCCGGTCGGGTCGAAACGGTCCGGGTCGCTACCGGGCCCGGTCGGGTCGAAACGGTCCGGGTCGCTACCGGGCCCCGTCGGGTCGAAACGGTCTGGGTCGCTACCGGTCCCGTTGGGTCGAAACGGTCCGGGTCGCTACCAGGCCCGGCCGGGTCGAAACGGTCCGGGTCGCTACCGGGCCCGGGCGGGTCGAAATGGTCCGGGTCGTTGCCGGACCCGGCCCGGTCGAAACAATCCGGGTCGCTACGGGACGGGTCAGGTCGAAACGGTCTTGGTCGTTACCGGGCCCGGTCGGGTCGAAACGGTCTGTGTCGCTACCGGTCTTGTCGGGTCGAAACGGTCTGGGTCGCTACCGATCATGTCGGGTCGAAACGGTCCGGGTCTTTACCGGGCCCGACCGGGTTGAAACGGTCCGGGTTGCTACCGGGCCCGGGCGGGTCGAAACGATCCGGGTCGTTACCGGGCCCGGCCCGGTCGAAACAACCCGGGTCGCTACGGGACGGGTCAGGTCGAAACGGTGTGGGTCGTTACCGGGCCCGGTCGGGTCGAAACGGTCTGGGTCGTAACCGGGCCCGGTCGGGTCGAAACGGTCTGGGTCGCTACCGGTCTTGTCGGGTCGAAACGGTCCGGGTCTTACCGGGCCCGACCGGGTTGAAACGGTCCGGGTCGCTACCGGGCCCGGGCGGGTCGAAACGGTCCGGGTCGTTACCGGGCCCGGCCCGATCGAAACAATCCGGGTCGCTATGGGACGGGTCAGGTCGAAACGGTCTGGGTCGTTACCGGGCCCGATAGGGTCGAACCGGTTCGGTTCAAAATGAAATACTTCAGATCCCCTAAAATTTTATATTTAAGTTTATTTTTGTTTTTTTTTTTTAATTTTATTTTTTTTATTTTTATTTACTTTTTAAATTTTTTATTGTTATTTTAATTTTTTTTTAAAATTTTAATTTATTTTAATGTGAACCTATCTTAATCCAAACCATCAATACCCAAACCCATCAATACCCAAACCCATCCTGACCCAACCCATCCTAACCTATTTTTTTAATCTACCCATCTTGACCTATACCCATCCTAACCCAAACCCATCCTGACCCAACAACCAAACCCATCCAACTTACCCATTTTGCCACCCATAATTGTAATTAATGTTTCGTTTGATTTGTTTCTAATCCTCAACTATTTTTTGGCACGAGTTTATATATTTAGATTTGGCATATCTTTATAATTATTTGATGTTCTACTATTTTTTTATTTATATATTTTTTTCATGATCATTTGAATTGGTCCATCTTTCTTTCATATTTGCTTGACATGGCGACTCTTAGGGAATGTTTGGCAAAATTAGCTGGAGGCTGGTAGCTGGAAACTGTTAGCTAGTAGCTGCAAGTTGGTAGCTGGAAGCCGGTAGCTGGAAGCTTTTTAAATATATTTTGGTGTTTGACAGAGTAGCTGGAGCTTTTAATAAAATATATAAAATGACCAAAATGGACATAATTAAAAGATTGTAAGGAAAGTTTTTATTTTGTTTTTAAAATAGAATGGGTATTTATATCATTTACTAATTAAAAGTTTGTAGCTAGTAGAGTTTTTTCTTAAAAGCTAGTAGTAGTAGCTTTTCACTATAGAGCTTTTTCTCCTAACTTAAAAGCTTCCAGCTCTTTAACCGAACAAGGCTTTTTATTGATTAAGAGTTTTTTCTTAAAAGCTTGAAGTTTGAAGCTCTTCAAAGCTCCTAAAAGCTTCTTGCCAAACAAACCCTTAATTTGGTAATCATCTTATTGATAACCTTTGAAATTGTTTTTATATTCTGCTTCTGAAGTGTAATTCTTTAGGTGCTGAAACATGAAGGCTATATTTTAGTTTATCTAATTTGTATTGCATATATTGAAACATCTATAGTTGTCCTTAGAATGGCATTAAACTTATAATTTATATTTGTGTAATATTAAGGGGATGTTTGGGATTGATTATTCAAAACGGATTATACGTTTTGGAAAAGTAGGGGTGGAGCTGCATGCTTATAAATTATTTCGTTTTGGTAGCCTAAAAAACTGATTATCTGCGTTTTCAAAAAGCAATCCCAAACACTAAAAACTGATTATCAGCGTTTTCAAAACGTAATAATCTAAAAATCAGATTCAAAACGCAATCCCAAACACCCTCTAAATTGGTTAGTTACTTACTGATTTAGATTATGATTCATTTATTAATATATTAGATTATAACCAAATCATATCAGGTTAGGTCTAAATGATCCAATTTGGGTCATATATATATAACGGGTCAAGTGAGTAAAGTATTAAACAAGTTAAAAAAGAAATGGTCAAATAGAGTGGTTTTAAAGTCACCAAAAGTCTACTTGAATGTTTCCATCCAATTATTGTAAATTGACTTTAAAAAGAATTTGGGAACTTTATAGCTGGAATGCTAAAAAATATATATAATTTTGCATATGTTAATCATTCTTTAACTAGTCTAAATAATATGAATGGGTCACTTTTAACAAACTTACTAACTTAAAACGGATCCAAATGGGTCGGCACCACCCACAACAATTGATTGTCACCACTACCTGCCAAAAGGTTAACCACCTTGATGTATGAGATCTTATGCCTGCATTGTTTTATAAAATACATTTGTTTTGTTATTATTGCTCTTATCTTTTAAACTTAACTGCCTTTTAGCTAGCCCCGAAGGATTCTATGAAATTGTGCTAGGTGATGTGAGTGGGTTTGAGCCAAGAAACCTAAGGAAATGGAGAAGGGGCTGAGAGGGTATGTGAAGAACGCTTAGTTAAATTATGAAGGCGAAGATGGGAGGTGAAACACTAGAGTGTGCAGGTGCTGGATAAAAGAAAAACTTTGTTTAAGCGGAGTATGAATATTAAAGAATGACTGTTATATAAAAAAAAAATCGGGTATAAAATATTGGTTAAGGCCTCAAGATCACTCCCTCACACACAACACACTTAAACTCACTATTGTATATACGATATGAACTTTAATATTTTACAGAGAAAAAGGAACTCAACAAAACTCAATAATATGAAGAATGAGAAGTACAAAATAAAACTGATGCTACTCCCTATTTATAGTAAAAGAAACAAATAAAACATATATATGCTAACAAAAGCCACATCTCCTTAAAATCAGCTAACTCAAACGTCCACCTTGCTCCATACGTCCACTTTCGTTTTACTCAGTCAAGCTAAATGACCAATTCTGCAACAACCTGACCCGTTAATGCTAAACTCAGTTTCAACCCGTACCCATTCGCCCAGACTTTGACCCGATCAAGATTATACCCAACATAAAAGTTCATAATAATGAAGTTGAAACCAAATCTGAAAGCCATAATTTGAACTCAAGTGTGTTCAGGACTTAAGGCTAAGAATATGTTGCAAGACAACCCATTAAGTGTATTTCCATAAAAACTTGGATACTATAGGCAAGAAGAGAAAATTTTAACTGCCTAACTAGTCTTAACATAATGTAAGGATTACAGGATAGTTTCATCCCATTATATGTTTAACCTTAATTTACAAACATATAATGATATACACAAACTCAGGTATACATGAATCATGCACCCCTATTTCTGCTATAGTGCTCTATCCTAGCTAAGTAGCAAGTTGCAATAAAAAGGGAAAATGGATTTAATTACTCCCAACTATCGCCTATTGGCGGATAATACTCCCAACTATCACTTTGGCCAATGACACTCCCAACTTCCAACTTATTTTCTTCCATCACCCCCAAACTAACGGAGGTCTAACCTGATTAGTCTTCGTGGCCAAAATGTAAAACGAAAACTTTGGGACGTTTTTGAAACTTTTTATTATATTATTATGATTATTATTATTTTTTAAAGTTTATAAACCCACCCCCCTCCTTCTTCCTCCTGCTAACAAACCCACCCCACCCTTTTCTCTCTCTAAACCATCACCCTTCACCGGAAACCACCACCACCCTTCACCGAAAACCACCACCACCCTTCATCCACCACCATTACAAACCGCCAGATCAAGAATCATACCCAGACCCCAACAGTCATCGCCGCAGCAATCCACCATCACTTTAATCGGGACCCCACTGTCTACAACAATCACCACAGACCACCGTTATGGTGACCGACTCTATCATCCTGACAACTGATTCCTTCTCCTACTTCCGGACACCTCCCAACAGCCACCATTATCTACTTAAAACCCCTAACTGGAACCGTAAATCACTACCGACGCCGTCAATCCGCCTTGATCCTCCTCTCCGGTCCCTCTCTCCTCTGCATCTTTCTCTCTCTAAGTTTATCTCAGATCTGTATACAACCTGGGTGTGTGTGCCAGCTATTGTCTAAGTTTATCTCCTCTGTTACTCTCTCTCTAACTCGCGTCTCTCTCTCTCCTATTCTAAGTGTTGTCGTTGGAGCCGCCAATGAAGGGTGGTGGTGGTGGGCTGAGGCTGATGGCAGATGGTGGTGGTGGTGGGCCGGCGGCCGATGGTGGTGGTGGGCCTGTCACAGAAGAGGGGGGGGGGGGGGTTGGGTATTTAAAATAAAAAGTTCTAAAAAATGCCCCTTAAATTTTGGTTTTTATATTTTGGCCACATAGAAGTTTTGGTTTTCACATTTTGGCCACGAAGACTAACCAGGTTAGACCTCCATTAGTTTGGGGGTGATGGAAGAAAATAAGTTGGAAATTGGAAGTGCTATTGGCCAAAGTGATAGTTGGGAGTATTATCCGCCAATAGGCAATAGTTGGGAGTATTAAAATCCATTTTCCCCCATAAAAAGGTAAAGGGTGCCTTTCTTAGACAATAATACAAGTTATACTGATTTAGTCCTTCAATATTCGATGAAAGTGAAATGTGTAATAAGTTTTTTTTAGGGTTCAAGGCAGGAAGACATTGAAATATATCCATTTGTCTTCACTTATCCAAATGCTGGCATCTTTCTTTACACTTAAAAAACTAAATAGCAGGAAGCGAAATTGAACTTAAATTAATGGTAAGAGTGGGTAAGTTAATACAGATGATGGTGTTTGACTATTTTCTTATATATATATTTTATATACTACCTCTTTTAGCTTATCTACCATACAACATTGTAATGCTAAGATCATTGTTAGACAATAATTCATGTGAGCATGAAGACTGTGTGGTATCTTGAATAGTTTTTCCGACGTAGAAACCTGGTTCTTTGGGTGAAGGCAATGGACCATCACTCCCCAGCATCAGGATCACAGAAGTCATAGTTGGTCTATCTTCTGGGTGACGCTGAACACACAACAAAGCAACATGGATTGATCGTAAAACCTGAGACACATTGATTGATTCACCTATGCACTCAGCAACTAATTCCAAGGATCTGTCTTCGTTATGGAGTATCCATGCCTGTCAAGGTGAAAAAACACATGTATTGTTTTGTTTAGTTGTTTCAAAGACATAAAATTTTTACATGGAATCCAGGTGAATTTACGTAAATTCAACTTTCTTAATGTTTCGTTAATATAATCAATTTTTATAAGTTAGTTGGCTTTTTATTGGTAAAACAAAGATACGGGTGCATAACAAAACAAAGCGTTTTACCACGCCCAAACTTACGTGTCCAGTAAGGTTGTTGCAATGTTCTTTGTGGACGAATCCTCTGTTTTTTAACCCGGACACAATTTCCAGCACTAATACGCCAAAGCTATATACATCTGATTTTATCGAAAAGATACCACTTCCCGCATACTCTGGTGCCATGTAGCCACTATGGAGAATCAGGTAATTAATGTAAGTGATTCACTAAATAAACTAGCTAAGGTTAAGATAGATGAATCTTACTATGTCCCGACCACTCGGTTTGTCTTTGCCTCTATTTGAGTTCCATCAAATGCTTTAGCTGTGCCAAAATCTGATATCTTTGGGTTCATTTCCTTGTCAAGCAAAACATTGCTGACTTTGAGATCTCTATGTATGATTCTGAGCCGAGAATCCTGGTGAAGATAAAGAAGTCCACGAGCAATTCCAATGATAATATTGTAACGCATTGGCCAATCAACGAGTTCCATAAGAGTTTTATCTGTAATCAATAGTAACAATCATTAGTTGCGTTCTTGTTCATTTGGTATTTTTTTTCTTCCTCATTATAAATCATTTACCAAATATGAATGAATCAAGGCCTTTGTTTGGCATGTATTCATAAATTAGCATTACTTCGGTTCCTTCTATGCAGCAACCCAAGAGCTTGACAAGATTGCGATGTTGTAGTCTAGATATCGAGATGACTTCATTCTTAAACTCATGATGCCCTTGGGTGGATGTTTTTGCTAGCCGCTTAACTGCTATTTCCTTCCCATTTCCAAGTACACCCTAAAACGTATCCTTTTAAGTATGGCACAAAAAAAACTTCTATACGTTTTTGTAGATTGCATGTTTTTTTGTTTCATTCATATCACTATTTTGATTGTTATTGTTTGGTGAATCACAGTACTACCCACTTTTGATCACGAAGCTCACAAAAACACAAGAATACTAATAGGGAATATAAATCAAACTATAAATTATTAAAACAATTTATGTGGTTTAGTCGATCATATGATCAACCTATTCAACAAGTATAGCACAAGGGCAATGATCATCATATGACTTGTTTTCAAGGCAACAAATGTGTGGCACACAAGTATGTTGCCACAATTCGGATCCGTATTCTGAACAATCATTTGCTTTAACTTTTTTATCTTAGGCTAAGAATCATCTTATAGTAACACATGAACATTAGGGTTACTAAATTGAAGATCATACAGCTGTTAAAATATACCTTGTAAACGGGTCCAAAACCGCCCTCTCCAAGTTTGTTGTTGATTGAAAAACTTTTTGTAGCTTTAAGTACCGTAGACAAATCAAAGAGTGGTAGTTCTAGATCTTCGTCACCACTTTGTGTCCCTAATATATGATTACAGGAAATCTATTATTAATAGTTCATTTTACTAATGGAGCCGACCCATGCAGAAGTAGAGAAATAGTTTGTATTCAAAATTCATACCTTGTTGCGGTGGCTTCTTCCTCTTAAAATGAAAAAATAAGCATATTGCAACTACTATGACCAAAGCTACAAGTGCTATGGGGACAATTACTTGTACTCTTCTCCCTGCACTTGTGCTTTTACTGTCTGTGTTAAAATAATATGTCTTAAGCTGACATTTATAGAATTATAGTTTTATACAGATAACTATGAAGTTAGTAATGAATACGAAACTATTGTTTTTGAATTACCTAACTCTGAAGCTGACACTCGTATATAAAGACTGTCCCCAGTTTCGGCAACTGTTCTGATATCAATTAAGCCACCAAACCATAACAAGCAGCCATTCCCGGTCCCTGATTTATTCAAAGTTGTGTAAGCTGTACACGAACAATTACTTTTACACATCTTCTCACACTCTACAAGGGTCATGGTCTGATTATACCATGATCCACGAGTGTCCGGTAACTTCAAATTTGTATATTTATTGAATCCTTCCCTGGGATTACAATCCAGAGGGATACTACGTCGACACCCTTGTGACCAATCCGTAATCTTCCACTGCTCAGGAGATTTGGGTTCAAACCCCTTCAAACATTCACAAACAGGGGACTTGTTAATGTTGCAGCTCCCAAATGGTCCGCACACTGCGTATTGATCACAGAGATCGTCTTGTCTGGCTATATAAAGTTTCCATTCTTGTTTGCTATCAATCCATACAAGGCGCTCTACACGACCATTTGGTTGTAACACCTGCCTTGTAGTAACTGAAGTATCTATAAGATTATACTGGTAGTAAATTTCTCTCTGGTTAACAACAAAGGTGAAGTTCCAAAACCGATTTGGGTTCAAATAAAAAACTCCAGTAAACCTGAGTCCGTTCCATGGACCTGCCCGAAACTTTAGTTCCTGGTCTTCTAATAGGATTAGCTGAGGGTAACCTCTGGTATCAATCCCATAAGAAAACTCACCGAAAGCAGGATCATCGGGTGATTTCCATGACGTGAAGTGTCTGTCAATCCCTGTAACCAAATTCCTACCCAGCTTCATTCCGGGAAGTAAAGTGTCTGTCATAAAGTCAAAACTTTGCCAAATGGGATTTTCTTGATTGATGCCTTTACCTTCCTCGTAAATTATAAAGTTGCCTGTATCTAGAAGCTGACCAATCGGATTCCTCACTGACTTCGTCGACGAGTTCTCTGAAGACCATACGACATTGCCCATGGGGGCATCCCGTAGATTTAAAATTCCCTGAAGGGTGAGAGTTAGCTCGCCGGATGTACTATTGAGTGGTTTGTTCCTGTTGGCTACCCAAACAACGGTTCTTGTGGATAATTTTTTGTACCATATACCGACATATTGGTTCGTTGAGTTACCAGGGCTAAAGAAACCAAGCTCGAAGGTTTCTTGTGGCGAAATGATGGTTTGGTTATATCTAAGGATTTGGTTTGCAGACATGGTGGCTGCAGCATTGGTATGAGGTATTGATGCATACATAACAAGGATGAAAAAGATCAACTTGGTCTTGGCCATTCTTCTTTTGTATATTAACATACCATGAAATTAGAAACAAATCTCCAATTTAGATGAATCAAGAAATTAAATGTCATTTTCTTTCTTTTAAAAAGTAGTATTTTTTATTTGATGCTTTTGGTAGTCATTTTGAACTAATATTCTTGACCGCCAAGTAAATATCTTTTTCTTTTTTATTAAACCCAATTAGACATTTAGACACATGTAAACAGTGGCGAAGTTTGACCCGAAGGTTCGGGGGGTCAGAAGTCACCGGGGGTTCGGAAGTCACTGGTTTCGAGGGGTCGAAAACCAGTTTCGGGGGGTCGAAACCCTATATTTTCAAAATTTTCTATACGGATACTATATAATCGGAACTTCTGCACGAAAATCCGGGGGGTCGGCCGCCCCTCCCCGCCCCTACAAAACCTTCGCCACTGCATGTAAAGGAATATATTTTCATGTTTTAACATATATATAATGGTCAAGTATAAAATGAAAACTCTCTTGAGTTGATAAAACCTTTGAAAACACATGTAAAAAATCATTATTTTTGTTTGAAAAAAATAACCAATGTACAATACATGTTTTTAAGTGTTTTGGGCAAAAAAAAAAAAAGCGTTAACGAGAATTTTTTTTTAAAACAATCAACAAAGTTGCTAAAAACATATGTTTACAACAGCTAAATAGCTGAAAACATATGTTTTCAGCGCAACTTTGTTTATTATTTTTTTTTTTAAAATCCCATCGGCGTTTTTTTAATTTTTTTTCGCAAATTGCTAAAAAACATGCATTTTACATTATTTATTTTTTTTTTCAAAAACAAATAATGTTTTTTTACATTGTTTTCAATCTCAACTGAAAAGGGTTTTCATTTTATCTCTCCCCTATATATAATTAGGGGAAAGTGAATATGTAGCTCTTATGTATGTAAGTTAAGTGTAAAATCTATCAAAACTACGTAGTTTTGATCAAAATCTATTAAATCACTTATCTTCCTGTTTCATCTTCTATTCATTCTCATTTCTTTAAAGAATTATATGATGTCACTATCCTTTTTAAGAATATTGAATCCCATATTATATTCAAAGTTCTCAGTATTGATAAAAAAACATCCATACCTGATGCTAATATTCATTCTCAAAATTGGTTTTAGTAATAAAAAATTGAGAAACGAAAACTACCCAATTAATTCTCTTCTGCATTCATTTTAGTTTTGGTTTTCTATATTTTTTTATTGCTAAACCTTTTGAAAATACACGGATACAAACTCTAGAAACCAAAACTATCCGATTGATTCTTCTCTCCATTGATTTTAGTCTAGAGTTTTTAATTTTTTTATTACTAAACGCTTTCAGATACAAACCCCTCAATATTTTATGAAACACTCCGTTTTAATGTCAGTAAGAATCTATATCTTAATTGTTATAGAACGGATGCTTTTTTTTTATTCCTAAAAAGATGGTAGCATCATCTTCGTAATTTAGAAAAAAGGAGATAAAATAAAGAGTTAAATGATTTAATAGATTTTAATGTCGTTTTGATGGGTTTCACACCTAACTTGCATATATAACAGCCTCATATTCACTTTCCCCATATAATTATGTAAGAAGTTTTTAAGATTAACTTGCATAACCATCATTACTCGCTAAGTTGGTTCAACGTACCCTTCTAAATTTTCAATCATATGGACTCAAAGTCAAGACAACAAATCAAAGGGATTTTTTTTTTCCATTCTAATATGAAAATTGGTAAGGTTAATAATATGATAATTCCAAAGAGGATAAAAAAGTAAAAAACGTTTAGCACAACCTATGGTTAGCTACTCAACATAGCTCTTAAACTCGGTGTAATTGTTTAAGTTATTTTGGCTGTCACATCATTAAAACAATTTCTTTCACGTTTTTTTTCACTACACAGTGGTTTCAACTATCCACCACAACTAATTCCCACCCAGTGTTACCAGCCTAATGTCTCCCTCTCCAATGCCTTCTTAGGGGCGCAACTTCTTTAGGGCTCGAAAGGGACCAGACCACACCGATTTTTGGCACAGTGATTGAATTTTGCGATTTTCGTAAGTAAATGGAGTCCGGGTTGAGTCCGACCCACTGATTTGATCTTCCGGCCACTACCGATCCAAAAAAATTCAGTCCAGCCCCCACCGATTTACGAACCAAGCTTCGCCACTGGCCCTCTTTTACCTCATCCTAACGACCCATGGAGCGATGTTTTACGCCGTCATCACCAGGTTACACATGATCTTATCATTTATTACATAAATAGGCTAGAGCCCCGCGTATACACGCCGTACATGTCCATGTTAAATGAAAATAATTCTATAAAGATTGTAGTATTCAAAATTTATTTATTGAAATTTTATTTATTCAATCAGAAATATGCAAATTTTATTTATTGAAAGTTACGTAATACAATTCGTATGAATTTTGGTTGATTGTAAATTAACATAAAAAAGTTTAATGTTACCCAATAACAGATATATGAATCAACAAATGTTTGATTTGATGTGATTTAATTAAAAACAAATAATAAAGACGTAATATTATTAATATGATTGAAAATTATATTTAATATAGTATATATTTTAGAAAACTGTTAATTACTAACAAAATTAATTTTACTGATATACAATTGAATGATTGAGGAATTTATCATTTATTTACAAATGAATTTCAAGTAAATACTAATTAATAAATTATAATTTTCATAATAAGTATATGATATACATTCATCTCTGCTAATAAAGTCCAATCAGAATTTAAAAATTCTTATTAATGTCAATAAACAACATTAAAACTCTTAATAAATAACATCAAAAATTCTACATCTCAATAAAGCTTATTAATTGCGATAGAGTCCAATCAGAATTTAAAAATTGTTATTAATGTCAACAAATAACATTAAAACTCATAATAAATAATATCAAAACTGCTACAATCTCAATAATGAATCATTCAAATCAATGACATTAAAAACATCCGCGTTTCAAATTGCCTTACACATCTTTAGCAATCATTATTAATTGTGATTGAAGTAATATAATTCTTTAACTAAAAGTAATAGTTTGAAAATTTGTATTATCATTTAATTTCGTTGTTAAAATATGTTCAAAATTGTCGTTTGATTAAGTATCAATTGTCGTTTCATGACTATTGATTAAAGGAAAGTCGTAATATCAAAATTAAAGTTCGTCAACAATATTAAAACTAAATTCGTAATATTAGTAATATCGATAAATAAGATTAAAAGTTTTAATAAATAAAATTAAAATCATCCGCCTCTCAAATTACCTTACCCATTATCTACAAATTATTATTGTCATATTAAAATTAGGAAACTAAAAATTAGCATACGAATTTGAGACCATGATGGCTTGAATCATGTAATTGAAAATTAATTAAAGGAAAATCGTAATATCAAAATGAAAGTCGGTCAACAACGTTAAAAGTAAATTCGTAATATTAGTATTAGTAATATCGATAAATAAGATTAAAAATATTAATAAATAACAACAAAATCATGATCAATCATCTAAATCAATGACAATAAAAACATCTGCATTTCAAATTGCCTTACCATTTATCTACAAATTATTATTGACATCTAAAATTAGTACACTTAAAATTATCACACTTATTGAAATGATTTTGATGATTATCGTTTAATGACAATTGATTAATGGAAAGTGATAATATAAAAATTAAATTCGGTCAACAATATTAAACCGAAATTCGTAAAAGTAGTAATATCAATAAATAAGATTAAAATCTTAATAAAGAATATCAAAATCATAATCAATCATTCAAATCAATGACATTAAAATCATCCGCCTTTCAAATTGACTTAACCATTATCTACAAATTATTATTGTCATATTAAAATTATTAGGAAACTAAAAATTAGCATACAAATTTGGGACCATGATGAGTTCAATCGTGTAATTGAAAATTGATTAAAAGGAAAAGTCGTAATATCAAAATGAAATTCGGTCAACAACATAAAAACTAAATTTGTAATATTAGTATTAGTAATATCGATAAATAAGATTTAAAATATTAATAAATAACAACAAAATCATAATCAATCATTCAAATCAATGACATTAAAAACATTCGCGTTTCAATTTGGTATTTTTTATGACTTATTTATAATTTGTATGAACTTAATATTATCATGATCTAATAAAAAAATTATAAATTTGTAAAAGTATTATAATTTTTGTTAAAAAAAAACTTGTTAAGTATTATGATGTTATATGTAAAAAGTAGTAAATGATAAATATATAAGAATGTCCCTTTTTTGTCATTTTACGTGAATAAGCTAAGCGAGACACTTTTTAAACAATAACTTATTGACTTATTGATTTTTCCACCATAAAAGAAATTCCAAACACTTTTTTAAAAACTCATTTTGAAAAAGTTATAAGCTAATAAGAACTTTTGAACAATAGCACTTTTAACGTTAAATAAGCAATCCCGAACACCCTCTTAATTTGATTAAGTAACTGCATAAATGCGTAAAATGCACGGTGGTCCTTGTGGTTTGTCAATATTTCAGTTTTAGTCCCCGATTTGGTAAAATCATATACTTTGTTCTCTTTCGGCTTCAATAATCTGCAAATTTGACCAGTCAGATCCTGAGTGAATATTCTTTGTAGCACAATACCTGGCCATCTTCTGGAAGTGAACAGCTTAATCTGCGTCTTGATCTTGGAAATGAATATGATTCTTGTTCAATGTGTTCATATCAGATTCAGACAAATTCTTCAGCACAATCACCGCTTCACTTGTCAGATAGTCACAGTACCAGAAAATAAACTTGTCTGAGAGATTTTGCTCTATCGGTATAAGCGGGATCTTGGTCATGACCTCAGGTGGAGTGATCTTCTGTTTCCAGATTGGCTTCCCAGTGGTGTGATGAATCTCTGTCTACTGGTAGCTTTTCGGATATTGCGGTTTAATGCATACCCACCTGGTGTTGTTTTCTCCTTCTAACAAGCCTCTGTACATCTCCAACGTGTTGTTTGTCTTCACCGGCTTCAATCTTGCATGATAACGTACATACCAGTACTGAAAACAAGTGAAAGAAATTGTTATGGCGACGCGGTAGCTAGACACTTTATAGTGTGGCAGTGAAACTATGTAAAGAATTACACTTAGTCTAAGAGCATCAACAACGATGAACTGGTCCAAAATTTCAAATTTGTCACATCGGTAATTTACATCATTACGAACCAAAACCATTTCAAACTCACTTTCTTTCCTCCAACACTAAATCACTCTAAATCTCCACATCGTACCCTACTTCTATTAAAAAAACATTAAAAAAATTATGCAGGTGTTTGTAGCGGGACCCACCTCACCATTTCGGACTAGTCCGCTCTAGCAGACCAACCCATTCCAAACCACCTCTTCAACGCATGCCTTGGTTGGAATTGAAATTTAGAATTTTAGACCACCTCAAACTCGCCCATGTGAAGTGTAGATCTCATTATCAAGTAAAAAAAAATCATAAAATATGAAGTCAAGCTAAAGTCAACGAGTTTATATGGTTTTGATCCGGGAATAATAGAAGGTCCAAAGTTCAGGGACTATTCTTGCCAACTTAAAAAAAGTCTGTTATAGACGGTTACTGGTTGTTAGGTCAATAAATAAGGGCTCAATCTTCCTGATTTGGTACTCTGGTTCATTTTATAACAAGTAGTATCAGAGCCTGGTTGGCTCGATTCAGAGAAAGAAGAAGATGGTGTCGACGAAGTTTGATGGGAAGAATGACTTCAGTTTATGGAGGGTAAAGATGAGAGCACTTCTTGTTCATTAGGGAAGTAGTGATGCCCTGTTCTGAGAAGCTAACTTGCGTGGTAAATTAACTGAAAAAGAGAAGGAAATCTTGGAAAAGGCCCATAGTGCTATCATTCTGAGTCTTGGTGATCGAGTACTTAGGGAAGTTTCTAAAGAAACTTTAGCAGCAGGGGTGTAGGCTAAATTAGAATGTCTGTACATGATTAAGTCTTTGGCTAATCGTTTGTATCTGGAAAGAAGGTTGTATCCTTTTCACATGGGTCTGAGAAGACAATGGAGGATCATACTAATGAGTTTAACAAGTTAGTTCTAGATTTGGAGAACATTGAAGTATATAGAGATGAAGAAGACCAGGCTATATTGTTTTTAAATTCTTTGCTATCAAGTTATGAACACTTTGTTGATACCTTGATGTATGGCAGAGAAACATTAATAATGGATGATGTTCTTGCAACACTTAATTCCAAAGAATTGAAGAAAAAGTCTGATTCTAAGGAAGAAGGTGGTGAAGGCCTATTTATAAGAGGAAGGTCTGAATAGAGGAACTTCAAAACAAGAAACCAATCAAGATCCAAGTCAAAGTTTAACTGAACGTGTTTTTTTTGAAATTCTGAGAATTATTTCCAAAGAAATTGTCCGGAGTGGAAGAAGAAGAAAGGAGACTCAGGTGGTTCTAAGATGTACAATAAAAATAAGAAACACAACAATGAAGATTAATACTCTGATGGTTATGATAGTGCAGATGTACTAGTCATAACATGTTGAAATATGAAGAGTAAGTGGGTAATGGATTCAGGTAAATCTTTCCACATGACTCATGTAAAAGAATACTTCAAAGAACTCAAGAAAGGAGACTTTGGTACAGTCAAACTGGGAGACAATAGGCCCTGCAAGATCCAAGGAATTGCAACTATCACCTTCAAGTTGAGTAATGGTACATAAGTGGTCATAAAAGTTGTTAGGTATGTCCCTGAACTTTAAAGAAGTATTCTATCATTGGGTATTTTGGAAAGGGAAGGCTATGTTGTTAGTTTGAAAAATGGCAAAGCCAAGATAGTGAAAGGGCCTATGGTTATGTTGACCGGTACTAGACAAGATAATAATATCTATTTGTTGGATGGACGGGTACATAATTGTTGTATCGATGTTGCCTTAGAAGAAGGTGATGTTGAGGCTCTTCTGTGGCATAAAAGGTTAGGACATATAAGTAAACAAGGGTTTGTTGAACTTAATAAACAACAAGTTCTTGGTGATCTCAAGAGTTGTGAGATCAGTTTTTGTGAATATTGTCTTATGGGTAAACAGAAGAGGGTGAAGTTTAGTAAAAGGAGACATTGTACTAAAGGAACTTTGGATTATGCTCACATGGATTTGTGGGGACCTGCAAAAATAGAAACCTTAAGTGGTGCAAGGTATTTTCTATCTATGCTAGATTATTATTCCAGGAGAGTGTGGGTTTATGTTTTTAAACATAAACATGAGGCATTTGGAAAGTTTAAAGAGGGGAAAGTTTTAATGGAAAGTTTAAGAAACCGAGGACTGATAATGGATTAGAATTCTGTAACAATGAATTTAATCAATATTGTAAGTACTAGGGAATTGATAGACACCTGACTATACATGGTACCCCGCAACAAAATGGTCTAGCAGAGAGGATGAATAGAACTCTACTAGAAAGAGTAAGGTATATGTTGTTTTGTTCTGGTTTTCCAAAGAAGTTTTGGGGTGAAGCTGTTTCAATAGCAACTTATTTGGTAAACAAGTCTCCATCAGTTTCTTTAAAGATGAAAACACCAATTGAGATGTGAACTGGTGTCAACCCAGAATATGAAGATTTAAAGATCTTTGGTACCTTGGCTTATGTCCACATAAGTCAAGGGAAGTTAGAGTTAAGAACTGAGAAGTGTGTATTTCTTGGTTACACTCGTGGTGTTAAAGGGAGCAGACTATGAAGGTTAATTGATGGTAAAGTGATTAAAATAAGGAATGTTGAATGGAGGGAAAATTTAGATTACAAAGATTTATTTGGTAAGATAATAGAAGACAATGTGAAAGGTGAGGTTCAGGTTGAGGTGGAGCCTAATAAGCCAATCACTATTAAAGAACAATCAAATAGTGGTTATGAAGAAGGATCAAGTAATGATTACAATCTGGAAAGGGACAGGACTAGAAGAGAAAATGTGCCAAGACTAGCAAGGTTCAGAGATGATGACTTGTGTGCTATAGTGTTTCTAGATGATGAGAATGATAACTTGTTTTAACCATTGACTTACAATGAGGCAATGAATTAAAATGAGAGTCAGAAATGGCAGCTGGCTATGGAAGAAGAGATGAATTTATTAGAAAAGAATGGAACCTTCGAATTAGTGAACAAACCTAAAGGACAGAAGTTAGTTTCTTGCAAATGGATCTTTAAGATCAAAGAAGGACTGACAAAGGAAGAAGAGCCTAGGTTCAAAGCAAGGCTTGTTGCTATGACAACCGGCAAATTTTGTACAACAATTAACGTGATTTTAATTGTGCTTTCAGAGTAATTAACCAGGTTTAAAGTTAATTTGGATTAATTGAGTCGTTATGAGTCCTACGATGTTCTTCTCGAAGTTCGTGGACGCCTTGAAGTATTTAAAGAAAGACTTCGTGTATTTAACGTTAGCGAACTGACATCAGTAAAAAATTATCAAAGTGGACTAACATAAGTCTAATATATGTAAATATAACACGTATTTACTATTGATGCGATTAGATTCGAAATCGGCACGGAAAAAGGTAAAAAACGTAGCGTTTTGAACAACACGGAGATGAACTAACGCGGGAATCGGGCGTCTAAATGCGTGGTTTTAACCGTTATCAAAATTTTGGAATAATTATTTATTGTAAATAATGTCATTTGTTTAGTTTCGAAAGGAAACTGATCTTTTAAACGACGAAAACAACGATCGATTTAGTTAACGCGATTTAAACGCGTATCTCGAAAGCACGCATCGGACGACGAAAATAATAACTAAATTGCTCGGTTTAGTTGTGTTTTAATTAAAAACATAACCGAATAGTTTTTATGATTTGTTTCCAAACCAAAATAAAACCGAAACACGATACGTTAATACGAGTTCAAAACGTAGTACACACCCACCTAACCTTAACCCAAGCTATTTAAACAACTTAACCCTTCTTCCCCTATCATTTTTCTGCCGCTCATCTCTCTCTCTCTCTCTCTCTCTCTCTCTCTCTATTCTCTTTCTAAAAACCCTAATACATCTCTCTCTCTCTCTACACTTTCCTCTCCCACTCTCGACCTCCTCCCACACTCTCTCTCTTCCCTGCGGTGACAGATGGACAACCCTCACCAACCAGGGTGGCGGCATTGCATCCTAGGCCCAGAAATTAAGCATATCGGGTTGGTTGGTTAGGGCCGTCGTGATTGTGTGGGTCTGAGAGAATAGGTGGCAGCGGCTTGGGATGGTGGTCATGTGTGCAGATCGAGCGATGGTGGTCCAGATGTGAAGTGTTTGGTCGAATTTTGGGTTGAGGGTGCCGATGGTGGTTGTTTTGATTTGAGGATTGCAGCGGGTGACAGTGGAGGTTTGATAGTGATGAGGGTTGAGACGGTGGACGTTGACTGTGGTGGTTTTTGGCGGTTTGGGTCACGGGCTCGGGACAGAGCTGGGTTCGGGAGCTGGTGAATGGTGATGTAGGTTGTGGTTATGGTCGATGAAGGTGGTTTCGTAGTAGTTGTTCTGGTGGATTATGTCGGGTTTTTGTGGAGGTGGTGGTCTGTAGCCGTCAGGTTATGAAAATGGTGATGGTGTTGTGTTCGATGGTGGTGGTTTGAAGTAGGTGACGACGATGGTTGTGGTGGCCGATGGTGTCGGTTGTTCCGGTTGCTCAGGTGATGTGAGGGACGAGTGTGAAGGTCGGTGGTGGCTCCTTGTTGACAGATCCATCCGGTGGTGACGTGATTTTTCTAGATCCGACGGGTTCAGGAGCTCGGGTCGTAGTGGTTCGGTCGGAGGTGTTTAATTCCACGGTGGTTACTGAACTGATAGTTTATCAACATTGATCAGGTTAGTTTGGATAATTTTATTTCGAGCAGGCCAGATCTGGTCAGATCCATGTAGTTCAGGTCAGATCTGGATGGGTCAGTTCGGTCAACGAAAAGCGAACCTGGTTAACCGCGTCATCAAACGAGTCAACATGCGATCAAACGATTCGGTATAAGTTCATGTATTTTTTGTGTTATATTTACAAATGCATATTTATAAAACTATAAATACAAATACTAAACGGTGTTAACTCGCGAACGAACGATATAACAAATGATAAATTGGTATATTAAAAGTGTGACTTTGTGTTGTTGTTGGACTATATAGTTATATAAATATAAGTGTAAATTATATAATCGTTGAAACGTATAAGTCTCGTTTAATTTGGAAATGCGGATAAATTGATTGTTGATTTGATTTTGGTGGTCGATTTTGGGAAAATTGTAGGCAACTTGTGTTATCTGGTTTGTACGAAAAACAGAGGAAACTCTGCTAAAATTTTATAAAATCCGAAGCGAAACTAAGTTAATATTGTTGTTTATGTTCTTTTTAAATAATTTTCCTAGTGTGTAACAAATGTATTCTATACAAAATCGCGACGTTTTTGACAATAATTGTTTGTAACAATAATAGTGAATCTTGGACAATATTTTTCAAAGAAAATATATTTAATTTTCGCCGAGCGCTAAGTATGACGAAATTTTAAAGGTTTTCGGTAACTAAACATTACTTTTTGTTTGGATTTCCAATACACAAACATTCGATTTGATTAAGATTGATTTTATGAAGATAAACGTTTTGAAATCTTTAAAGCACTTGGATTTGGGGAAGCAAAGTAACAATTGTTATTAATCGATTATAATAATCATATTTATATTTCAACAAAGAGTATTTTCCTAAAAATAAGTGTACTAGACAATTATATTTATCCGATTTACGAGACGAGCTATGACTCGGGATGAGTTATGCGTTTCGTAGTAGTGGTCCAACATGGTTTACACATGAATAATAACAAGTGCGCAACTTGGGTACTATGTCGTATGTGAACACATGAATTATGATAAGTCATGATCGATTCGTCATGTTAAAACACTTAAGACTCGGGTTAGTATAAATGAGTCTAGATAGTTGAATAAACTATCTTTTAACCAGAAAATAAGCTAGGCTTATATTTGATAGACTTTTAAGGTGTCATTATTGGTAATTAGGGTACGCGGAAGTCGGTCAAAGCTACGGGCTTTGTTTGCTTGCCAAGCAAGGAAAGCAAGGTGAGTTTCACGGCCCTTTTTTACTGTTTTGTTTTGGGGGATAGATATGTTTTGTCAAATGTTTTCACATGTCAGAATGTTTTTGAATGTTAAAACGTGATAAGTGGCATGATAAGCACTTGGGTTTGTTGTTTTACACCACTCGGGTTGAGTCCTCGCTACTGTAATCTTTTACTCGTGTGTTGTGTGTGTTGAATTCGAGAACCGGAGGAATATTTGGATAGTACTATCGGTGTCTGACAAGGCCCACCCGTAATCGATAGCGTCGATTATTCAACTGTGTATGCCAGGGTGCACGTATTCTGAACTAAGATGTTATTTTCCGAAAACCAAATTCTGCTCGTGGGGCATTATTAGTCTTTGTTTGGTTATAGGCTCAAGGGATTGCTCGTCATAGTTTTTAATAGTTAGCTCCTCTTTACAAAGGTCACTATGTAAGGCCCAGAAATTGTATAGTTTTACGCTTATCTTTATTGTACACGTTTATATCTATTGGGCTTAGATTAGGACTTGGGCTTGGGCTAGGCCATGTGGACCAATTGGGTAGAGGCTCCTATATATTGTCATGTTTTGTTTATTGTTAGGTAGACCTCTCACTTTTGTAATCATGTAGCCCCCTTTGGAGAACCTTATACTAGACAATCATACAGATTGTGTGCAAGGTTCCTAGAGATCGTACCAGACGGTTCTTTGAAACCGTGTGCGATCGAAGCAGCGACACAATATTTTTAGTAATATATTTTCTTTTTGTTATTGTGGTTTGATCTTACTTTCCGCATTCGATTAAATCATTGGGTGATATCTTTGGTTGTTTGGGACTTACACACTACTAGTGTTTGTTCCGCATATGTTGTTGTTATTATGGAAATAAAACCTACGAACTCGCCAATATTTTATATATTGAGGTTATTTTAAACATGTCTTTCAGGTAAGTAAGTGTTGAATAGGTATGCGGCTAGTACGGTGGAATTTGGGGTGTCAGACACTGGTCGGGGGTTTCATCTATATTTATCGTCAAGTTAGGACATAGACCGAAAAACCCCATGTTTGAACTTCATGTATGTTGTTTTGTGAAATGTTTATGACAAGGTACTTTTTCTACATCTTAATGAAATTGCCTTTTCTAATTAAATATGGTTTGTGTTAATCTTGACTTTGATATGCTTTCGAGCGTTGCGCCACGTGTTTCCGCCGTTAGCTTTGTGTGACAGAAGTGGTATCAGTGCCAAGGTTATAGTTAACTAGTATTTTTGAAAAATCCAGACTCTAATCAGTTTCGGCTCAAAAACAAAAGTTTTCAAAACTAAAACACAACGAAATATTTTTAGAAAAGAAAGAAAATTGTACATGGGTTGTACAAGGGAAAATTCCGACTGACAAGCCATGTGTGTCAATATATGAAATGTTAGAGAATAAGGATAGGAATGTTTATGTTGTGTAGAGGTCCGATTTTCTAACTAGGGCTAGTTAATGCATATAAGTAGTACGGATATTTTGCCAGTAAGGATGTCGTGTCATGCTTTACCTTAGCCCGCACTCTTGCATCGATCTCCGGTACCAACAAGTGGGAAGGACGCTGTGGTCTATGATGAGCTCACCCGCTTACCTGTGGATGTCATGATCGGAATGGCTAACCTCATCGCGCTAATGGATATCGCCATGTTTTTTTTATGTTGTGGAGGCAAAAGCTAGTCCAAGTCATTGTTGTGAGAATCCTTTGTTCTAGGATCAGGAAGCTCGAAACTAGCGGGCACCGAGATTATCCTGCAACGGAGATTATAATTATGGGTGCACACGTAATAATAATTTGGGGTGCACGATAACCTCGGTGGGCGCTAGGGCCGGGGTTGGTGATCACTCTTTGTCTTGTTTGTTCTTGTCCCCTAGGTTCAAACTTTGCTTTTGATTTGCCAATGGTTTAAGAATAGAGGTCTTTTCGATATCCCTTGATTTCGATCCTAGCAAACCCAATGAGCTTTCTTCAACATTACCTCTAAGGTTCGAACACGAAAGAGTTCGGACATCAATTTGTATGAGTAATCCAACGTAAACCCTCGCATCGGATAGGGATGGGAGTCGAAAGCTTCCTTGTATAGGAGTTTAATGCCTTCGCCACAAAGTTCTTCCAAAGCTGCGATGTACGAGGATACACAGCTTATCAAAGCGATGAATGTCGGGTACGATGCATGGAATGTTATACCCGGAACCCAGTGAAGACCTAGGGTGTGCCCGTGCAAAACGAGTGAGCTTTGAGCATGGGACCCTGTGTGGATCAGTTATGAGACTCTTGGCCCATGTGCTACTGCGTTGTTACTGTGAGTGAGTCACTCTCGATCAAACCGATGCCATGTTTTTTTCAAGGACTGGGTGTTTCTTCTCCCATTGGAGGACATAATCAATGCTGCCAAGTTAAGAGGCTTGATCATTCATATCTAGAAGGCTCGATAGCTGTCGTCTGAATCAACATTGTTGGTTGTTCCTATGTAGTTATGGACTAATTACGAAATCAGCCAGCCGTATCGCACATCTGCAAGTCATAGGGTTTTGCTAATTTTGATGATGTCGAAAATTTCTGCCACTGATCACGACCGAAGCAGCGTTTGCGAGTGTTATGATGATGACGTGTAGTGGAAATGAAAGCCCCAGCCTGCGTTTGGATATGGACTCATTCGGAAGTGCATGCGATTAACCCATGGGAAGCCACTGCTCAATGTATTGAGTGTTCACATGTGGTTTAACACCCCTTGCAATAGCGTTGGATCGTATTCCGGGAGATAATTTGGGGTAGACTTATCAGTGATGCTTATGTCATACTACCTTATTGAGGTGCAAAGGTCATCGCATTACTCCTATACCTACATCCACCTGTTTGTTTTTCAGGGATTATTGGTAGTCTCGCATCGGTCGGTGAACGCCTGAGTACGTTCGATGCGTGTGATGTGCCTGAATCCGTCATAAATCATGGGGAGTGGAACCATACTTCGGGAGCCGTAATCATAAAGTGTTTGTTCCTTAATTGTCAAATGTCGCACGATGCCTTCTACAGACACAGAAATCCCTTCGAAAGTCAAATGGCTGACTACCGGGAGCAGTCACGTTATTCTGCTAACTTAAATGTATCCATGGAAAGACAATTTCATTGCTCCGGTTGCAATGTTGAATGTTAGCCACCCTCGTCAAGGCGGCAAGACAAGTTATCTAGTTGGTCAACAATTGATGCAAAATGTTTTTCATCAGTCCATATAGATACTAAGACGTTGTGTCCCCTTGTCTCGGTGGTTTGAAAACAAACGTTGCCGGACCCATTTGTTTTGGGCAACGCGACTTGTCTAACCTCTTGTCGTATTTCGATACTCTCACCGCGTGGCCTATCAGGAAGGAAGGAAGTCTATCGGCCTCGCTTAGATGACGGAAAGGCACTAAATCAAATGACTGTCGATGCTTGTGCCAAGAGAACATGGAAGAGGACCCCGATGACAAGGATGACTCGGATGATTCGTCAGAGTCTATATCATTTCCATTTATCATGGTGTCTTGATAAATCATGATCCTTCTACCTCTACTTGTTGTCATTCTCATTGTGCTCACTATCTTTGATATTGTGATAGACGTTGGTTGGTTTCTAGGTCCTATGGATACTATTTACCAAACATCTATTAACTGTGACGAGTCTAAGGCTCCCGTCGAGCCTGTTGTTGCAACTACTGTTATTATTCTATGGCTTAAGCAAATCCTATTGTCGCTGCTAAGTGTGTAGCTCTTGCTGAGTGTGTTGATGTTGTTGTGATTTTTAAGGCTCCTGCTGAGGTTACTGTCGTTAACGTAGACGTCTCCATGACCTTGGCAAAGCTGCTATGACCATGTCTGTGTCTCTGTGTAGTTCGTTGTTGTTAATTACATTTTCTTTGAGGCTTTAATTGAACCCATCGTTATCATTCCTTGGGCTCCTGCCAAGGCTAGTATTGGCGATGGTTCTCAAGCTTTGGTTGAGTCTGTCAATGCTGTTGTTGCTATCGTTCGAGTGACTTATACCAAGCCTACGGTCATTATCTCTGAGAACAATATCGGCATGATAAGGCAAATATATTATTTGGAACCCATCATTCCCATTTCTGTTATGATGACAGATGCCGTTGTTGATCCAACCGTTGCTACCAATGAGCCTATGGAGTGTAGGTTTGTGGCCGAGGAAATGGATAAGGATTCCGCATCAATAGTGAGCTGAAATGCACCGGGGTGCCTGCTCATCGTAATAGAACTTCTTGTAGTTATGTACAGTGAAATTTATTAGGTTGTGTGTCATCCTGCAGTTGTGAATTCATGTTGTTGTGTTACCCCTAGCGATTGTGCATTCTTGTAGTTGCACTGTTTTTCCGATTGTGTATCCATGTGGTTGCGTTGCGCTGTCGATGATGCACGTCTGTTGTTGTGCTACTCCTGATGCGGTGTTCCCCTGTTGATGTGCTTCGCGGAGGAGTTACTGTCATTGACATGTTGTCCCTAGTGTCGTGATGCTCTGTGGACGTATTGCTACAACTGTTGGATTAATTTGACTATGTGATAACTTATCATTCGTATCACTCTTGGTTCCCTCGGGATTGAGGCAAAACCTCAACCCTCGTTGCTGTCATTGTTTTGTTAAATTGATCGTGTAGTGTCGACATCGATTATGTGGGATTTTGGGTGACTAACGGACTTTCCAGAAGTCATAAAAAGACACTCCAGTCTTAGTGTTAGCATGTGTATCCCCCTAAAATCCGAATCACGTGGTCGTTTGAGTAATTGACCTATCATGTGTCGACACTTTTATATGCTAGCGCATTTCGTGAGCATTACCTCTTTAAAATATAAGGCTTCAGTGACACCCTGTCCAGCCTTAACCTTCTACGCGCATTTCGGTCGACAAACGACATGCAAATCAATTTCGGGAAGACACCCTATAATCCCCACATGACGAGGCGAGACTCCTCTTTGTGAAAAGGGACTTCCAATGTGTCTCGAACCCCGAAGGTATCGAGAGAATGTAAGCAACGTTATAGCCCATACCTTTAGGACTAACAAGTGTTGAAGGACTCACTACTTTATTTCTAGTCTACTGGGTTAATTTGAAATCATCTCTGTTGACGTATCATGCTGATGATTACGGAAATGCCAGTGTGGAGTCCCTGGTACATGATTTTGGAAATTTTCATGAAACCCAGAGTTTTGAAAGGCATATAAACACGTCTGCTCTGTAAGGGTTCTACCCTACTGTTTTGAGACGGTCGATCAACTCAACCATTCGATTAATGTTGTTATTCCTCAGATGGTAAGTCGATCTTGTCTTGTCGTTGTTGCTTCTGCTCTTAGAATAGTGGAACCATTTCGACCTCGGGCCGATAATGGTGTTCCAAGTTATCCTTTTGTACCCTTGCTCGCGCTAGAGCAAAATCCTCGGTCCTTGAAAGACGCAGTTGGAGACACCATAGTAATGTGAGCTGCCAGGTTAGTGCGGTTAGTACCTGACTAGTCAAGATGAGCTCGACAGCTTACATATTGTACCCATATGTGTGACTACATGAGTCGTTGAAAGGGATGCCCTATGGGAAGGCTCCAGATTATTACCTGTTGTGCGATCTCAGTCGTTCATTTGTTTTAAGTTACGACTTTTGCGCATGAAGCCGTCAAGCCTTAAGGGTGAAATCCTTACCAAATTAATTCATCTATGACTAGATTTCTCTTATTACCTCAAAAGATCCTGAAAAGATGGAACCTTCGGCGAGTTGGGAGTTCCAGTTTCAGAACTCCTTTCACTCAGATCTCTGCATAGGATCTGATAGTCAATTCGAGGGTGAGTAGCCTGTGTTGTTCAAAAATGAATTACTAGGTTGCTAATGCCGATAGGATAACCAGTGCCCGTGTGGCACATCTAACATAACTAGCATTAGATACCCATGTTTTGGGTAACTACTGGTGTTTTGTATACCCATTTCGGTGGAGACCAGCGTGTTGCAATGTTGTTAAAACCTTATCCTCTGTTTGTGGTGGCAACCATTTCATGATGTTTCATATACATCATTCCCATAGTCTTTGGTCATTTGTGTCTAAATCGACTTGTAATTCTCGAGGATTGTGGAACTGTACGACACGTGTGTCGGATATACACTATTCACTGTTCAGGGAACTGAGGGGTGAAAGTGACGCAAAAGCTTTCGACCTCGATCAGTCCATAATAGGCGCCCTAGTACCATTAACCATAATAGTTCAGGTGAAAGGTTGTAAGTTTGTACACAGAGGATTTCAATCCGTGTGAGGACACAGGAATACCATCCGTTGCTACAAGCAACCTTGAGTGCCCTTAAGAATGTCTAATGTTCTGTGATCCGGTAAGATCACCCGTTTAGTGAGATTTGAATGAGCGAATCTAATGGTCATGTCGCCTGAGGTGTCCTGTGGTTGTGATGTGACATGATTAATGATTATCGCCGTTTGTAACCTCTCATCCCCTACTCATTTGTAGCTACGATATGATGCATAAAGATAGCCACCTATACTCTTGGAGAGTCGTGGCTAGACACATGATGCCGATTCCTATAATATCGGATTGTAGTGGTCATCCTACCTTAGCGTTCGCCGAACCTTGAATGCAAGCCAGAGATACTCGTTTTGATATGAGTACGACTTGTCATTCTCGAATGAACGAATTGACGGAAGTGTCCCGTGTTGACACGATTGATGTTTGTGGCATATATAATCCGTGTGCTTCACCGCCAGAATTCCCCATGCAATAGGAATTATTATCTTAATGTTCGGGGTGTACTGCTCAAAGCCCTTTAGAGGGCATACATGTACATCTCCAGTACGTTGAATGACGAACGGAGATTGACAACTAATCTGGCTTGAGTTGTTTGATGAGATTACCAATAAATCTTGTAGATTTAAGGCTGCTTGAATGAGCTGCGAAGCCGATCGGGAAGTTATACTAACTAGGCGCTAGCCGTAGGAATTTCGAATCAGTTACAGGACTTCGCTCAGAGTTGTACGTTGAAAGGGTGTTGATAAGCATGAAAAACATGATTGAACAATTCTTTATACTCCAGTGGCATGGAGGTATCGCTTAGAATTGGTCTCGTGATGAATAAACTCGAACTATCGAAAGATCCTTAGTGGGCCTCTTGATGAATCCCGCAAGTCAAGTTAGAGGAAGCATTGTCACTTCCTTGACCGACGGTATCCTGGTTGACGCTATGCTCTACTATTTTGGGAAAACTGATATATTTTTCGTCGGATTGCGAAATCTAAGAGCTTGGTCATAGCTAGATTATGACATTGTGTTCGTTAGAACGTTAAGCGTGAACTTGGGTTCACTTAGAAAAGAGGAGATTGCGTGAAGCGCAAACATCCCTACCTGTTCAAGGATACTAATGTACCGGATGAGTTGAACTGAATTTCGATATAGAATTCCCTTAACGGGGGTGAATGTGATAACCGGCAAATTCCGTACAATGATTTACGTGACTTTAATCGTGCTTTCAAAGTAATTAACCTGGTTTAAAGTTAATTTGGATTAATTGAGCCGTTATGAGTCCTACGATGTCCTTCTCGATGTTCGTAGACACCTTGAAGTCTTTATAGAAAGACTTCATGTATTTAATGTTAATGAACTGACAACAGTAAATTTTTTTTAAAGTGGACTAACATAATGCTAATATATTTAAATACAACACCTATTTACTATTGATGCGATCGGATTCGAAATCAGCGCGAAAAGAGGTAAAAACGCAGCATTTTGGAGAACACGGGGATGAACTGATGCGGGAATCGGAAATCGAAATGCGTGGTTTTAACCGTTATCGAACTTTCGGAATAATTATTTTTTATAAATAATGTCATTTGTTTAGTTTCGAAAGGAAACCGATTGTTTAAACGACGGAAACAACGATTGATTTAGTTAACGCGATTTAAACGCGTGTCTCGAAAGCACGCATCGGGCGATGAAAATAATAACTAAATTGCTCGGTTTAGTTGTGTTTTTAATTACGAACATAACCGAAGAGTTTTTATGATGTGTTTCCAAACCAAAATAAAACCAAGACACGATATGTTAATACGAGTTCGGTACGCGGTACACACCCACCTAACCTTAACCCTAGTTATTTAAACAACTTAACCCTTCTTCCCCTTTCATTTTTCTGCCGCTCATCTCTCTCTCTCCCTCTCTACACTTTCCACTCCCTATCTTGACCTCCTCCCTCACGCTTTCTCTTCCCTGCTGCAACAGATGGTCGGCCACCACCAACCATGGTGGCGGTGCTGCGTTCAAGGCCCATAAATTTAACAAATCGGGTTGGTTGGTTGGTTTGGGCCGTCATGGTTGTGTGGGTCCGAGTGCATATGTGGCAGCAGCCGGGGATGGTGGGCATGTTTGTAGATCGGGTGATGGTGGTCTAGATGTGAGGTGTTTGGTTGGATTTTGGGTGGAGGGTGCCGATGGTGGTTGTTTTGATTCGAGGACTGCAACGGATGAAAGTTGAGGTTTGATGGTGACGAGGGTGGAGATGTTGGACGTTGACTGTGGTGGTTGTTAGTGGTTTAGGTCACGGGCTCGGGACAGAGCTCGGTTCGGGAGCTGGTGAATGGTGACAAAGGTTGTGGTTATGGTCTATGATGGTGGTTTCATATTGGTTGTTCTGGTGGATTATGTCTAGTTTTGGTGGAGGTGGTGGTCCGTAGCCGGCGGGTAACGAATATGGTGATGGTGTTGTGTTCGATGGTAGTGGTTTGAGGTAGGTGACGGCGATGCCTATGGTGGCTGATGGTGTCAGTTGTTCCGGTTGCTCAGGTGGTGTCGGGACGTGTGTGAAGGTCGGTGGTGGCTCCTTGTTGACATATTCGTTCGGTGGCGATGTGGGTTTTCTAGATCCGACGGGTTCAGGAGCTCGGGTCATGGTGGTTTGGTCGGAGGTGTCTGATTCAGCGGTGGTTACTGAACCGGTAGTTTCTCAACTCAGATCTGGTTGGTTTGGATAAGTTTGCGTCGCACAGGCCAGATCTGGTCAGATCCTTGTAGTTTAGGTCAGATCTGGATGGGTCAGTTCGGTCAACGAGCAGCCAACCTGGTCAACCGCGTCGTCAAACGAGTCAACGTAATCAAACGATTCGGTATAACTTCATTTATTTATTTTTGTTATATTAACAAATGCGTATTTATAAAACTATAAATACGAATACTAAACGGTGTTAACTTGCGAACGAATCGTCGAAACGTATAAGTGTCGTTTGATTTAGAAATGCGGATAAATTGATTGTTGATTTGTATTTGGAGGTCGATTTTGGGATAATTGTAGACAACTTGTGGTGTCTGGTTTGTACAAAAAACAGAGGACACTGTGCTGAAATTTTATAAAATCCGAAGCGCAACTAAGTTTATATTGTTGTGTATGTTCTTTATAAATATTTTTCCAAGTGTGTGACAAATGTATTCTATACAAAACCACGACATTTTCAACAATAATTGTTTGTAACAATAATAGTGAATCTTGGACAATATTCTTCAAAGAAAATATATATAATTTTCACCGAGCGCTAAGTATGGCGATATTTTAAAGGTTTTCGGTAACTAAACATTACTTGTTGTCTGGATTTCAAATACACAAACATTCGATTTGATTAAGATTGATTTTATAAAGATCAACGTTTTGAAATCTTTAAAGCACTCGGATTTGGGGAAGCAAAGTAGCAATTGTTATTAATCGATTATAATAATAAGTGTAATAGACATTTATATTTATCCGATTTACGAGGCGAGCTATGACTCGGGATGAGTTATGCATTTCGTAGTAGTAGTTTAACATGGTTTACACACGAATAGTAATAGGTGCACCACTTGGGTACTATGTCGTATGTGAACACATGAATTATGATAAGTCACGATCGGTTCGTCGAGTTAAAACACTTAAGACTCGGGTTAGTACACACTATTCTAGATAGTTGAATAAACTATCTTTCAACCGGAAAATAAGGTAGGCTTATATTTGATAGACTTTTAAGGTGTCATCGTTGGTAACTAGGGCATGCGGAAGTCGGTCAAAGCTACGGGCTTTGTTTTCTAGCTAAGCAAGGAAATCAAGGTGAGTTTCACGACCCCTTTTTACTCTTTTTTTTTGGGGAAAGATATGTTTTGTGAAATGTTTTTACATGTCAAAATGTTCTTAAATGTTAAAACGTGATTAGTTGCATGGTGAGTACTTGGGTTTATTGTTTTACACCACTCGGGGTGAGTCCTTGCTACTGTAACCATTTACTCGTGTGTTGTGTGTGTTGAAATCGAGAACCGAAGGAATTTTTGGAGAGTACCATTGGTACCTGACAAGGCCCACCCCGAATCGATAGCGTCAATTATGCAACTGTGTATGCAGGGGTGCACATATTCTAAAGTAAGTTGTTATTTTCTGAGAAACAACTTCTGCTCACGGAGCATTATTAGTCTTTGTTTGCTTATGGGCTCAAGGGATTGCTCGTCATAGTTTGTAGGAATTAGCTACTCTTTACAAAGGTCACTACTAGTGTTTGTTCCGCACATGTTAAAGTTGTTAAAATGTTGTTGTTATGGAACTAAATCATACGAACTCACCAATATTTTATATATTGACGTCTTTTCAAACATGTCTTTTAGGTAAGTAAGTGTTGAATAGCTATGCGGCTAGACCAAAAAACCCCATGTTTGAACATCATGTATGTTGTTTTGTGAAATGTTTATGACAAGGTACTTTTTCTACATCCTAATGAAATTGTCTTTTCTAATTAAATATGGTTTGTGTTAATCTTGACTTTGATATGCTTTTGAGCGTTGTGCCACGTGTTTCCACCATTTGCGTGGTGTGACAGTTGTTAAAGGGTTCACTCAAAGGGCTAGATTGGATTACAATGAAATATTCTCTCTTGTTGTAAAGCATACCTCAATATAGGTAGTTTTGTCTTTAACTGCTGCATTTGATTTGGAATTAGAGCAGTTAGATATTAAAATTGCATTCCTTCATGGGAATTTGGATGAAAAGATTTATATGCATCAACCTCTTGGATTTGAAGTTAAAGGCCAAGAAGATAAAGTTTGCTTGTTGAAGAGATCACTATATGGGCTTAAATAGTGTCCAAGACAGTGGTATAAGAGGTTTGATGAATATGTGGTTCACAATGGATTCTCAAGAAACTCTTATGACAGTTGTGTTTATTTCAGAGAGTTTAACACAAGTAAGTTTGTGTATTTGTTACTTTATGTAGATGATATGCTACATGCCTGTGAAAGTAAGTCTGAAATACAGTGTACAAAAGAAAGGTTGAAGTCTAAGTTTGACATGAAAGAGCTTAGTGAAGGTAAGAAAATATTGGAAATGAAAATTGTGAGAGACAGAAATAATTGAACTTTGAAGTTAACTAAAAGATCTTATGATCAAAAGGTAATTGATAGTTATGGGATGAGTAAGGGCAATGTAAGTGCATGATGTCCCTAGGCTAGTATATATGTTGATTGGACGTGTAACGGGGTGTTTGGAGATGTTGATACGCGTTTCGGGACGTTTGGGACACTTCAAGCGAGTACGGTGTGGCTTTAGGCATTTACGGCCTATACCACATTAGCTTTAGGCATTTACAGCCTATACCACATCAGTCTTGATGTGTGATAGCCCTACTCGCCTGAAGATACTAGTGTGATAGCCCTACTCGCCTGAAGATACTAGTGAGATAGGCCCTACTCGCTAGTTCTTGATGTGTGATAGCTTCCTACTCGCCTAAAGGGGTCTGTACGAGTATGGGAGGTATAAATAGTCCCAATCATTACCCTAATCATTAGTTCTTGCCTCACACACTCTCCAAACACCCTCCCATGGTCTGTAAGGTCTGATTTGATCTCTGTAAACACTCGAGCTCTGTTTTAGTGATTAATCTATAATCTTTTGACCCGTGTGTGTGTTGTGATTACTCGTTTATCATTGTTTCATCTTTGTTTCTGTTATTGAGACATATTCAAGGGATTCCGCACCTTGAATATAGCCCTCGTGATTGTCGGGTGACACGTTAGTCGATCCTACAAGTGGTATCAGAGCCGAGGCTCTTATCACGAGTGTTTTGATAGCAAAAACGAGCAAAAACAGGTAGGTTTTTATGGGAAAGTTGTGATTTTTAAGCAAAAACCTGTTTTGAAGTTTGAAACTTTGAGTTTTTGATAAAAACCCTTATTTTCAAATTCTTGGTGTGTGTTTATGGATTAAAACGTGTGTTTTTTATTAGGTTTTGTTCTAAAAGTGTTTTGGAAACTTTTCCAATCATTTAGGGTATAAACACATTGTTTTGGTTAAGATTTTGAGGCAAAAACGGCTGTTTTTGAGCAAAAGTGGGGTTACAGATCAGATCTAGCGATTACGCAGACATTCTAGCATTTAGGAAACCCTAATTGCCTATATTCAGGCGATTACAGGTTGTTTCACGCGAATAGGCTTCTATTCGCCTATTACTTGGGCGAATACAAGTGCTATCATACATCAAGACTGCTAATCGCCTATCCCTTAGGCGATTACAAGGATCATTCACACAAATACAACCCTAATCGCCTATATAACTAGCGAATAGGGGCTACTCGCCTAAATCAGGTGTGGTATAGCTCCTACTCGCGTGAAAGGTCTCCATACACTAGCATTTACACCCTAATCGCCTATAATCACACAAATAGAGTTCCTACTCGCCTAAAAGGACCTGAAACTGAAAATTTTGACTAAGTATCGGACTTTTGACAAATATTAACATATGGCAAACCCGTGGGGTCATCTAAACCAACCAAGGCAACATAATAACCAACAATTGAACAATCAAGCGAACGTACCCACAAACCCTTGGCAATACTCAGCCGAGCGAAACGCGCAACGGATGCAACAAGCGCAGATGCAAGCGAATGTTGCCGGAATCAATCCGTGGGCGCTAGCGGCTCAACAACAAGCGATGAACGCGAATCCTTGGGCACTCGCGGCTGCTGTAAACTCATAGACAAATCATCTGTCTTCCGTTCTCATGAGTGACTTTTAGACGGGTAGTTCGAATAGGGCGCCGAAATTGCAATACATGTCAGACTATCATGGTTGGAAAGGCAGATTTCAAACGTATGTTGAGGGTATTGATGGTCTCGTGTGGTCAGCGATAGAGACTAGGTATAGTAGGCCTATGGTTGAGAATTCCACAACTCCGATCTCAATTGAAGACATGAATGAAGATCAGAGGAAGAAGTATAATTATGAGAAGAAGGCGATGGCGGCATTGAAGCAAGCTCTTCCCAAGGATATTCTTCATCAATTCGCTCAGTGCACAACATCACAGATGCTTTGGTTAGCACTGGCTGAGCGAAATGAGGGAAATCTGAAGACGCGAAAGGTTAAAATGGATCAACTCAAGAAGGAGTTCGAGAACTTCAATGCTATTGGGAACGAATCTCTGAGGGACTTGACTGCTAGATACTACCATCTGATGTCTGAAATGTATCAGTACGGGGTCTTATATTCATCTGCGGACCTTGTAGAAAGATTTGCTGAGGCGCTACCTCCTCACTGGCATCAATGGTTGGATATTCTAAAGTCAAGCAATGCATATCAGACTCTCTCCATCAACGAGTTCATTACCGAGCTGGAGAACAAGGAGATAGAGGAAATCAGGAGATCAAACAAGGCGCTCATTCCATAGAATCCCAGCATCTATTATGGGAATCCTCTTCAGGACACCAGTGTGGGTGGCACCAAACCACAAACTGCTTTTGTGGTTAACCCGGACCCAGTTTATGCTTTCGACAATTATGGTCCCCCAGCTGATGTTCCTCCTCCTACATATCCTTTTAGACCAAACCCGTATCCTTTGAATTTTAATACTAACCAGTTTGGTGTTAACCCGTTTTCTCATCTTGCAGCACCAGCGCAGGCAACTGCAAACTTTAGTGGACCTTCTTCTTCAGGTTTTGGCGGGGCTCCAACTACAAGTTATGGTGGATATGGAGGTGCTTCTACTTCTAATCAAGGTGGCTATCGGACCAATACAGTTCCAGAGCAGCTGAATACTGCGGGTTTAGAAAAGGTGACTGTAGAGCTAGCTCAAGAACATATGGCTCTACTGTCGACCTTGGTAAACTCCTATAGTGGAGGATTACTCGCATATTGATAAAGACGACATGGATCTGATAGACATACAATGGCACTTCGCAAGCGTGGTGAGAAGGGCAAAGGAATACATGGACAGGACGGGAAGGAGAGATGTCTTGATCAATAACAACACCAAGTTTGGGTTCGACAAAACAAAGGTCACATGCTACAACTGTGGCACAAAAGGGCATTTTGCAAGGGAATGTGACCGACCTAAGCAGCAAGGACATCAGAATCCCTTCAACAACAACAGAGCGAATCAGAATCAGAGACAGCAAACTCAGGCACAACCTAATACTGAGCGTGCTATTGTCCCAATCAACAACCAGAATCAGAACCAGAGGCCGCCTGCAAACAACAATCAAGGTCAAGCCATGGTTATTCAAGCTGATGAAGGCTATAACTGGAACCATCTGATCATTGGAGAAGAAGCTCCTCAAGGTGGTGCAGCCTGTTTTGCTCAACAAGCGTCTGAAGCACCAGCCGAAGTTGAAGAAACTTCGAGTTAGTCTGACATCATCACTTCTGAAACCGAAGCGTCTGACTGTGACTCGGAGTGCGATTCTGATAGGGGAGAAGATTTGGAGGATCTGTTAGCTGAAGCAGATGCATTGATCGGTAAAAGATCGTTTCTTGTGGATGCTGACTGCACAGAGAAGAACTTCGGCGAATTTTTTGGAGCTCAGAAGACAGCAGCTCATTATGCATTGATGGCCATTACTGAATCGTCGAACAAGGTAAGTTCTTCTTCTGATTCTAAATTAGATTGTGTAGAGTGTAATCAGTTAAAATTCAGAATTAAAGAATTAACTAAAGAAACTCTGAATTTAAAAGCTGATGTTGGTCCGTTACAAAGGTCAATTGATTCCTTGAGACAAAAGGAGATAAATTTTCTTAGTACAATTGAAAATTATATGAAGGATGTTTCTGAACTGTCGAAAACCTTGGCTAATAAACAAATTGCCATAAATAATTACATCAATGAGGTCGAAGACACTAAGAAACAATTGGCCATTGTTAACTGTGACTATGAAAAGATCAGGAAGAAGCTTGAGAGTTATTTAAACTGCAAGTATGTCCTTGATCACATAGTAGAACACTCTGACAAGGAAGGATTCTCCACCAGTCCCAAATACTCTCAATGTCCACCCCCGGTGAGATTCGAAAATCATAATTTTGATGTCTTGCCGAAGGAGGAACTAGTGGACGTGGCAGCTGAGGCAGCAAAAGCTGCAGAGGCGGCCAAGGTTACTGAAGCAGCTAAACCTGCTGAGGTCACTAAGGCTGCTACTCCTGCTAAAGCTGTCAATCTGTGTGAGAAAGCTGATGATAACAGTGTATATGACACTGACTCTTCGGATGATGAGCTCGATGAACCTCCTAGGTATGCACCGGTCAAAACTAAAGATGTTCCTCTAGAGAATCATATCATTACCACTGAAACCTTGAGTGTACTGGAACCGAAACTGCAAACCGAGGATGGTAGGAGGATTAAGGTGTTTTATAAACTAAAAGGGTCTGAAAGGGTGCATGCTGATGAGGAAGTCCCTCTCAGATGTATCGCCCCTGGTCTTGTTGCCAAAATTTGGCAAGAATCTATCATTACCGTAGAAAAGGAAACCTGGAATAAAAAGAAGGGTAAGGGTAAGGGTAGAAAGGATCAGGGTAATCAGCCTAATGAAAATAACAAGAAAAATCAAAAGTCGAACACCGTTAATCCTCAAAATCAAGCTCAAAGAAAAAGTCCGAAGAAGCATGTAACTGAGTTTATTAGATCGAGCGGAAATGAAAGAAACGACGATCCTCAAGTCGATCAGCAAAGAAGATGTCTTGAGGATCTAAAACACAAAAACTCATTTGCCGGCCCATCTAACAAAAGGAACAAAAAGGAGACCAAACCTGAATCTCCTAGATTTGAAGAATATAGATCCTGTCACAAGTGCGGGGAACGTGGGCATTTAGTTTCTGCGTGCCCTGAATTGAGACGAGAAAGGATCAAGGTGGATGATCCTCCCAGTTCTAGCAAATCCAAGCAACCTGTTTCCCCTAAACTCTCAGAGAAACAAAAGGGAAAGCAGGTCGTTTAAGATAACCACAACAAGATTGCTATGAACCAAAAGCCAGTTGATGGAAGGGGTCCACAGCTGAGGGGGAGCACTGTTCCTCCAAAGGTTGAAGCAGCGCCTAAGCCACCAGCAAAGGCTGCAGCTAAACCGCAGGGCAACCCCAAAGCTGCTCCACGAACAGTTAATTCTGAAGTGGATCCAAAATCTGTTCCTCCAAAGGAATCCAAGGCTGGACCTTCTAGCCCACAGGCAAAGAAGAAGCCCAAGCCAAAGAAACCTGAACAGATTTGGAGACCCAAGTCACCAACCAAAGGAGGAGAATCATCTGCTGGAGAAAGCAATGCTGCACCATCGGATACAACACCAACTCCAAATGGAAGATGGGTTGACTTTCCGATGTTAGATGAAGATGGTAGACCCAAGATCGTGAAGGCTTGGTCCTTCTTAACCACTGAACTTTGAATGTTTGTGCAGGGAGTTCCACAGGGCCTTATCAGCAGCCTATGGATTGTTGATAGTGGAGCTTCAGGGCACATGACAGGCGATCTATCCCTGCTTTTTGACATAAAGAATATCAACGGGGGGTATGTTGCCTTTGCTGGTAATAAAGGGGGTTATATTACAAAAGAAGGAAGTATGAGCAACGGTATTGTAAGCTTTGAAAGGATAAGCTTTGTCAAACAGATAGACCACAACTTGCTGAGCGTTTCGCAGATATGTGACAAGAAGTTCACTGTGTTCTTTGATGACAACGCATGTTTCATTCTGAAGCCTGGATTCAAAATACCGAAAGAGTGGGTCATGATCTCAGCTCCCAGGGTCAACAACTTATACGTCCTGGACATGAGCCAAGCAATGACAGCGAAAGGTCAGGTCACTTGTTTTCTGTCAAAGGCGACAAAGAAGGAATCGATAATGTGGCACAGACGAATGGGGCACATCCACTTGAGGAAAATGAACCATCTAGTCCAGAATCAACTGGTGGAAGGTGTTTCTATTAAGAATTTTCATTTAAACGACGTCTGTGTCTCATGTAAGAAAGGGAAGCAGAAAAGAAAGTCTCACAAGCCTAAGAAGACAAACTCAGTTAGTCTACCACTCGAACGACTGCACATGGACCTGTTTGGCCCAGTCAATCGGAAGAGCAAGAACAGTGACTCATACTGCTTAGTGATTACGGATGATTATTCTAGGTTTTCTTGGGTTGTGTGCATGAAGCACAAGAGTGAAACTTTTGATTACTTGAAGAATCTGTTTACTAAACTGGAAAATATATATCAGCTAAAGATCCGTAGGATCAGAAGCGATAACGGTACAGAGTTCAAGAATCACGCTATGGAGGCGTTATGTGCAGAAAAGGGCATTCATCATGAATTCACAGCGCCATACACTCCTCAGCAAAACGGGGTTGCAGAAAGAAAGAATCGGACTCTTATTGAGGCAGCCAGAACTATGCTCGCAGACTCGAACTTGCCTGTGATCTTCTGGAACGAGGCAGTTCACTACGCGTGTTATACTCTGAATAGGGTTCTAACGGTAAAGAAGCTTGGAAAAACCTCTTACGAGCTTCTGAACCGAAGGAAACCGAACTTAGAGTTTCTGGAACCTTTCGGTGCTCCATGCACCATGATACATCCCGATGGGAAGTTTGGTGCAAAGGCAGAAGAAGGTTTCTTTGTTGGTTACAGCACTCCCAACAAAAGAGTGTACAACAAAAGAACCAACAACGTTGAAGATTGGCTTAATGTCGATGTTCAGCGTTATACTGCCAATGCACCTGGTGTTGGACCTGATTGGTTGTTCGATTATAAGAGTCTATTTGATTCCTTCAACGTGGAGAATTTGGTGGATGATGCTATAGCGCAAATGTATTACGAATGTGAAAACGCAGCTAGCTCTCCGCTAATGCGTCCGATCGTGGTTAATGCACCTGCGCCTGCTCCATCTGATGCCTCTGCATCCACAGGTCCCCCTAATAAAACCGCAGCAGCAGAAGTTGAGGAAGTTTTTCAGGAAGCGTCAGCAGAGGTTCTCGAATCTTCATCTTCCGACGACGATTTTGCAGAGTCTCATGAAACTCTCACTGAGGAACAAGCTGGAAATGGTGAATCTACCACTACAGCTCCAGTTAATCCGACAGGAAACAATCAAGCTGGTCCTTCTTCTTCAGCAGCTCCAGGGATAGGTCTTCGGATCGATCTCTCCGGTTTTAATATGCAACCCGCTGCTCCCTCTAGTTCAAGCGCAGCAGAGACAAATCTATCTCAAGGTTTGGAGAACCATAATCTGCATTCGGATGATCCAGTGCCGGCACATCCGGAATCTCGGATTCACGACACTCATCCGATGCAAAATGTGATTGGTAATCCGGCTAGCAGAGTCATGACGCGCAGTCAACCCAGAAATGCTAGTCCAAGTGACAATACAGGTACTCTGGCACTCTACTCGGAAATCAGAAAAGCAGGTCATCAGAACGATTGGTCCTTCACCTTGTATGTTTCTCAAACTGAACCAAGAACTGTGCAAGAGGCACTGAGGGAAGAACCATGGATTGAAGCAATGCAAGCCGAACTTCAGCAGTTCCAAAAGCTAGGAGTGTGGGACTTAGTTGACTTACCTCCAGGCTCGAAGAAAATTGGAACAAAGTGGGTCTACAAGTGTAAACGGGATGACCGCGGGGTGATTATAAGAAACAAGGCTCGATTAGTTGTCCTCGGCTTCCGTCAAATCGAAGGAATAGATTACAACGAAGTATACGCTCCAGTTGCGCGCCTTGAAGCTATCCGGATGTTCTTAGCTTACGCTTCGTACAAACGGTTTAAGGTGTATCAAATGGACGTGAAAAGTGCTTTTCTGTATGGTGTCGTGAAGGAAGAGGTGTATGTTTGTCACACCCTCAAATTACCACTTGCGGGGTTTTACCGCGAGGCGCATGACAAACCAGGATCCAAGTCAACGATCACAATAAACGACACTATATGAAGTACGTAAATCCAAAAACATAAATTTCATCAGCGGAAGCATTTAAAGAATTTAATCTCTACAAAACAGTGTTCCCAAGTATTCAAGACATTCATTACAAAACGTGCACTAAAATCTAGACGCCAATGCAGACCCGTGCGCCTAGTTCCGTTCATTGCTACCTTAGCGACCTGAGAAAAACATGCCAAAAAGACGTCAACATATAATGCTGGTGAGCTTACAGGTTTGTTCAAAATGTTACTAAAGTGTTACCATGTCCATACTATATCAATGTTACCAAGTACGCTAGCTAGGCGTATGTTTCATTACTACTACGATTGGAAACCATTACTAGACACGTTTAGCAATGTTCAGCATGTTTAAGCAGCCCGTATGTTCAGCATGATACCAATGTACCTGTTCGAGACAATATGCACCCGCCCGGCCCTCCAAGCCGACGAGTGGGGCAGGTCACGCCCAATAGATCTATCCACATTTCCCCCGTTGTGCAAACCCGCACATTCATGGTTTCCCCCGGGACTTTCCAAAAGATCGTATAGCAATAATAAGTTAAAACCATAGTATGACATATGTTACCAAAACAGTTTAGCGCATGTTTTCTCCCCCAAAAGTTAAAGCAGTAAAAGTGGGGCCGTGAACTCACCTTAGATAGCGTTCTTCAAATATAAGTAAAGACGTTTAGCCCTTGATAATCCCTCTACCGGAGATCTATCAAAATGTTCACATAAGTGTTCCGACTAATAACCATAAGGTTATCTAGTCCCCGATTGTCCAGATCGTAACCAGGTATGTTTCAAAACGTGTTTAAATGTTTAACCGACACACTAGACCGACCCGACATCCCGTTGGTGACCCATTACCCTAACTAATCAAGTACACATAGATTACACACAAGGTTCAAGCATAAAACACTTAGTTTGTATCAAAAATCTCATTTCTGCATCAGAACGGTCGAACCAGTCAGTTTTGAGTCTCCTTCGCACCTTTTTGTCTCCTTCGCACCATTTACAGTACGTTCGACCGTTTGATGCTTCCTTCGCCCGTTTATGCACATTCGTCCAATAAAAATCCCAGGTTCGACCCTGGATCCCTCCTTCGCACCATCGACTGGTCGAAGGAGGCCAGGTTCGCCCCTGTTGTATTATTTTGCCTAAAAACGCTTAAAACACATTCAAAACGACTCGAAACATCACCAATAACAGCAGTCAATCATGATTATGTTATCCTAACAAAACCCCACTGATTTTGCCCCAAACCATATCCGTTTCAGCCCTTTCCCAAAATGGTAAAAATTATAGAAACGTCACTTTCATGCATGAAATCTTTACCCAATTTGGAAACTTTTGAAATCGACTCATGTTTGACTTGAAATACTCAGTTTGTCGATCATCCGATCATCCCTATGGGTTCTATTGATTATAAACACCACATGTTACGTCTAGATTCGTCAAAATCCCCAATTTACACATAATATCATCATCCAATCGATTCTAATTCTAAACAACAATCAATCAGCATTAAAAGCAATTCTACATCATGTCTCTAACATAGATAAAGCAGCAAAGCATTGAATAACACATTACACCACATAATACTCAATTAACACATGTTATTTATTATGAAAACTCATGTTAAATGATAGGGTTTTGTTTTAGAAAGGTGTTTAAAAGGTTTTTAATCATAAAAACACCCTTAGAACAGATCTGGACAATTAAGGTTAGATGAAAACAAATTAAAATGCTTTTAAAAGATTTAGGATTATGAACACACCTTGGATTCTTGTTTAGATGTTGTAGATAGGTTAGATTATGAAAAAGAAGAGCAAAAACTCCTTCTTTAGTGTTTAAGATCGTTTGAGAGCGTTTTGGGACGGTTAGGGTTTGTGAAATGATGAAAAATGACTAAGGTTGGTATTTATACTGATCCTCCTTCGCACCAATTGATTGGTCGAAGGTGGTCTCCTTCGCCCCTTTCACAGGGTCGAATGAGACTTGTCCAGGTCGAAGGGAATTCTTCGACTCCACTTCCCTGGTTCGCCCACTTGCATGGGTCGAACCAGACAATTTTCCTCTCCTTCGACCACTCGAAGTGGTCGAACCAGAGCCCCTTTTTAACTAGTTTTCCAGTTTGTCGTGTTTAACGCATTCTAACACATCTTAACACATAAGCATGCATCCTTAGTCTATATTTAACACATTAAAGCACAGATAATCATTTACACATCATTTAAACACGTCTATGTATATAAACCACCACACAACCCATAATCTACACATATACTTAATTAGTTCATGTAATGTCACCAACAACGGAACCTGGTACTAGTGTATTACCAAAACGACTCCCAATGATCCTCCAGATCATTGTACCCTGGACAATCCTAACTTGACCCAACTCAACTAACCCGGTTAAGTTTGTTTATAAACGTTTCTCGCTAAGGTAGACTTAGATGTTACTAATATGTTTAAGCCGAACATGCCGGGTGTCACATCATCCCCACGTTGAAAGAATTTTCGTCCCGAAAATTGCGCAAAGCCCAAAAAGAAAGAAACGAAAAGAACCGAACAAAAAGAAACTTACCGGATGTCACAATGTTGCTCAGCCACCAGGTTTTGAGGATCCGCTACATCGCGAAAAAGTCTACAAATTGAACAAAGCGTTGTACGGACTCCATCAGGCACCGCGTGAATGGTACCAAATGCTTAGCAACTATCTGATATCCAACGGGTTCAAACGTGGACTCGTGGACTGCACCTTATTCACCAAGGAAAAGGGTGGTGATCGTCTTCTGGTACAGGTTTATGTTGATGATATTATTTTTGGGTCTACTAATGATGTCATGTGCAGGGAATTCGAAAAGCTTATGCAGGATAAATTTGAGATGAGCTCGATGGGGGAGATTCAATTCTTCCTCGGTCTACAAGTAGAACAACAAGAGTCGGGGATCTTCATCCACCAGACAAAATACGTTGCTGACATCTTGAGCCGGTTCCAGATGGAAGACTCTACTCCAGTAGGCACACCGATTCAGACCAATCACGGGATTGGGCCTGACGAGAAAGGACAAACCGTTGATCCTTTTCTCTATCGAGCTATGATAGGCTCACTCATGTACCTCACTGCATCAAGACCTGATATAATGTTCGCGACATGCTTACTATCAAGATACCAGTCAAGGCCGAAACAGTCCCACCTGGTTGCTGTGAAGAGGATCTTACGTTATCTAAAGGGTTGTCCAACCAAAGGTCATTGGTACCCTAATGACGTTAAGTTTGACCTCATCGCATTTAGTGATGCTGACTATGGCGGATGCAAGACAGACTTAAAATCCACATCGGCTGGATGCCAGTTTTTGGGACCAAGACTAGTCTCGTGGCAGTGCAAGAAGCAAGCCTCAGTCGCCTTATCCACCTGCGAGTCGGAATATGTAGCAGCATCGAGCTGCTGCTCCCAGGTTCTTTGGATACAGCAACAAATGAGAGACTACGGTTTGAAATTTCTTAATACTCCCATTCACTGTGATAATGAGTCCGCTATAGCTCTTGCTAAAGACTCAGTTAACCATTCCAAGGCGAAACATATCTTGGTTAAGTATCATTTCATATGCGATTTCTATGAAAAGAAACTTATCGATATGATTAAAATCCACACAGACTACCAACGTGCCGATTTATTCACCAAAGCTTTTGACGGTCCTCGTTTTGAGTACTTGTTAATCTTAAACGGCATTAAAGTTAAGCAGGATTAGATCCTCATCGGTAATCGTTTTTGTAAATATTTTTCTTTCAAAAATCAGAAAAATCCAAAAATATTGTCTTTTCGCAAATTTTTAGATTTTTAGGGGGAGAAAATTTCAGAAAAATACAAAAACATTCAGAAAATGCAAAAATTCAAAAAAAAAATGAGAAAAATCCCAAAATCAAAAAAAATGCAAAAATGAGTTTCTTTGGTGAAAATGGGAAGATGATATTAACCAATCAGTCGGACTGTCTGGACCCTTATCATCTTAAAAATATTGGAACTGATAGGTAGCCTCTACAATGATGTGTCGGTAGGCTCAAAATCATTTCCAAGTTCGGCACGGTGATATAAACTTAAATCAACTGAATCATGTGTGGATCAACGTGCATTGGCATATGGTCTTGGTACCGAAATCTCGTTTGATAGCATGCCAAAATCCGAGGTTTCATGGTCTTTAAGAGGTTGGTACATCCGGGGTGAACTGGACGTCTCTCAGAATAAATAGGAATGGCACACGTGTCGTACGTTGGGGTCGCAGCCTACGACTGAGACACCCCTATGTCATTTCCTGAAAAAAAAAACAAAAACAAAAAAATAGAATAAATTCTGATCAGGAGACATCCGGGAATCCTAAAAGAGCAAAAAGATTCATATATGCCAAAACCCTATTCTCAATGAGAATTCGCTCTAAGGTATCAAATCATATACCTAAAGCATCGTACCGTGAAAAATCAAATATACGGTATTTGACTTGAACCCTGGTTTGGATCTCACTGGTCTCTCTGTTGCAGCGTTTCTGCAGACCTGATCACCACTGAGTCCACTACTTGTAAAATACGGATGACAACAGCTTACTCACCGGTTACGAGGAAGCTTTGTGCATGACTTGATACGGGAATGTGTCGCGTGGCGGGGAACACCTTGTATCTCAGCCTTAATATTACCTTAAACGTATCTAAAGTGCCTAGCGATAAAACTTGATTTTGAGTTTAGGTGGACAACAATATCGACAGTTGTTGTAGGATGCTTATTGGTAATTTAAGCGAAAACTGAAAATATAAGGGTTCTAGTAAAGTCCGTACACTGATATGATTCCCTAACCGTTGAAACTCGCAAAAATATGTTAGTGTACAGTTAGTTGATCTCCCGTTTTATTTTATTTATGCTTAGTTTAGCTTAATTAATCATTCTTGATTGCCGATGATGGAATCCTAATCCATTGTAATCTTACTTCTTCAAGAATAAAACGCCGAAAAATAAAAAGGACAACTAATTGGAAACTTGTGTTTTTGCCAGGTCAAAACCGTATGTTTTATCAAGTACAAGGGTCGAAAATGAAAGTTTTTCAAAGTCATGAGTCGTCATCGGTGTTATGTGTTTAAACGTGGTGGAAAACGTGTGTTTTAAACCTTAACGGGTCAAAATTGTGAAAAATGGTGCTGCAGGGGCATTTTGGTAATTACTGTGAAAAATAGACACAATTAGGATGCCTACTCGCGAGTATAAACAGGCGAGTAGCGTGTAATCGCTTGTTCTATTGCACGTATAAGGCTACTCGCTTGAACTTATAAGCGAGTAGAACCCCTTATCCTCTTATAACACTTTTGAACCTTGTTAGCGAGTAGGGCATATACTCGTGTGTGTCTGTATAGCGAGTAGGAGTATTCGCGTGTATCATTAAATGAGTAGAATCCTACTCGTGTATAAGGTGGTGCGAGTATCAGTTTATATAAAAGCAGCCCTTAAAAGTTTTTGTCTTCATTTTTTTAAACCTTCACTGTTCTTCGTTCCCTCCAAACCCGATTATAATCAAACCTCTGCTCGTGGCCTGTTGATCTTGAAATATTAATCTATACGATCAAGGTAATATCTTTATACAATTTCAGATCCTAACCTCATGCTTATCTTGTTCAAATCAGTGATTTTCAAACTGAAACCCTAGGTTTCTTACTAGAGATCATTGGGCATATAACATGTTAGTTGATGCTATATCTTGATGGGGGTTTGTTAATCGGACCATAGAGATTCCGTTTATGCAAAAATTTTGAACTAAATCACCTCAGAATCAAAAGCCCCAAATTCTAAAGTCTTATGAACCCTAATTTTTTCAAACCTTCAATTGACCCATGATTCGAGCTTGTCAATGTAATGTTTGTTAGGGGTTTTGTTCTTGGGTAGTATTAGACCTCATTGGGACAAAAATCCGGACTCGAATCAATACGTTTCAAGATTTGACAAAGTTGGTACTCGTTAACACTGTTCACGCGATTAGACTGTCTAATCGCATGAACAGTAAGCGAGTAGGGCTGTTTTTTCGCAAAGTTGGTACTCGTTAACACTGTTCACGCGATTACTAGTTCGGTTCAAGGAAAAGATGTTATTATCACCGAACAGATAATTCGAGAAGTGCTACAGTTTGGAGATTCTGATGCTGATCCTATAGTGTTTGACGCTATTCTGATACGTGGCGGCTTTCTTAGGATGAAGTATTTGGGTAGAGTCGACAAACAGACGATGCTGAAGAAAGGATTACTTCCGCCGGAGTTTAAATATCTTACTCATGTGGTCTTGAAGTGCCTTGGTCCGAGAAAAGGTGCTTTTGATGCGATAAGAGATACATTGGCCTCTGCGATTGTCGCTCTGTCACTCAACAAGCCATTTAACTTCTCCAAGATGATTCTGCACCACTTAAAGGAGATCATATTATTGCCGCCAACAAAGAAGACCTTCATTGTCTATCACCGGTTCTTACAGTTGATCATCGATAATCAAGTACCTGATTTGGTGAAGCATCCTGCTGAATATATAGGGACTGATGATATTACTGAGGTAGAAATGAACAGGATGAGAAGTTACAATGGGCGACCGAAGTCTGAATATCCTCCGAATAGACGACTATATGGGCACTTGAAGAGAGAAGACTATGCGTCACCACCAGGCAACAGGTGGAGACACGAAGATAGTGATTCGGAGGATGACTTTCGTATCCACAAGTTAGTGTTTAAAGAGGGGGACAATATAGGGCGTAAAACAGATGAGTTGGGAGAAAACGCCCCAGGCAGGATTTCTGACACGGCTGAAGGTGATGATGAGGAGTTTGATCCGAATGTTATAGGTTTCTCTGAACATTCGGGAGCTGCACAAGAACCTGATACCTCTCAGTCTAATAGAGGTAAGGCACATGTTGATGAAGACGCACCAGTTGACATAACTGATGCAGATGACGACTCAGAAGCTACAGAAGATGACTCACCCGATGTACTTTCTCTAGAAGAGGATAGAGCTCTCACAGCCGAGGCGAGAGACCTTGCAAGAGATCCCACTTTCACTCCAGGTAGTGGTGATCTTGTTGCAGATATCGATGCAGAGCTTGCCTCTTCGCCTCCTACAAAGAGACAAAAGACAACTGCCAAGAAGGACAGGGTTCGAGGTAAGAAGACGATGTCTGTTAAACCTCAAGCGGTGAAAACCCCAAGAAGAAGATGATTCACCCTTCCTGAAGCTTTTGGGGATCCAGTCACTCAATCCTCTCAAGCGGCAGCAGCAGCAGCTACAACAACTGCAGCTACAACAACAGCACCTACAACAACAGCAGCAACAACAACAGCAACAACAACAGCAGCAATGACATCTTCGGGTCCTATTTCAGTTAGCGCAGCGATGCCTGCCAGGGTCACTATGTCAATGCCTGCTTCGGTAATCTTCACTGAGCCAGTCTCAGTTACCGAGGCAGCGACAAGCTCTCAGATTGTTCCTAATACCATTGGTGACAGGATCCGAAGTATAAGACAGAAAGTTCGACCCACAGCTTCCGGGTCATCCGATCAGAACTCTTCGTCTACTTCTGCTACAAATGAACAACTTCAAAGAAAAATTAGCGAGCTAACTGCCATAGTAGCTGCGCAAGCACGTGATATAGCAGAATTGCGAACGAAGAATGCAAGCATAGAAGAAAATGAGAACGCAATGCTTGAGCTGATCGAAGAATCTATCCAGTCTAACACAGAGTTGAGAACGACGGTAGATGCGCTCACATTATCTAACCAGCAGGTCATAGAGTCGAATAGGCTAATGATGGAATCTCATCAGCAGCTGATACAGTCGAACCAAAGTACTTTGGAGAGACTTGCAGGTGTAGAGGCCTCAAATAGCGAACTTCGCCTAATCAATATGAACAATGAGCGGAGGATCACGAAGACTGAAAAAGAAAACGCCGAGCTGAGGGCTAGGATAAACGAGTTGACTGGAACTCAACCTAGACTCACCGGTGGTCCTAGTTCAGAGGCTGGTGCTGGTGATGATGATGATGAGGATAATGATGATGAAGAAGATGATGATGAGGATGACGATGATGATGAATCAGATGGTGATGATGATGCTGGAAAGGGTGGTGGTGGTGATCCTGGAGCCACAGGTGGTGGCGGATCATCAACTAGATCTGGATCTCAGCGTACAAAGAAAAGTCACGAAAAATCAGGCAAGGATCCCGCAGCAGGTTCTTCTGCTCAGGGGGAGTCTGATCAAAGGAAGAGCAAGATTCAGGAACTCAAAGACAAACTGAAGCGAGCTATAGTTCCTGTGGAAAATGTCGAGCCTCTAAACAGTTATTTCGACTATGATGATGATGGCAACCTGTATGTTCCTCCTGTGTCCTCTGATTATGATCTGGAAGAAGGTGAAATACCTCCTGAGGTTACACCTGAGGACCTGGAAAAGATTTTTGGCTTGGCACCTGGAGAATCTTCCAGTGCTGGCCACTTCGCTCCAGAATTGCATCCAGACAATCATGAAGTGGAGATGGAAGATGGAACCAATATCACTACACCTGAGTATGTGGTTGATGAGTCGAGCAGCGGGATACCTAAGATCTCTGAGGAGATGCTTAATCAGTCTGAAGAAAAGCTAAAGTCTGATCCTACACCTGTCCCAGACAAAGTGAAAGAACGACATGACAAGATCAGACAAAAGTATCCTGAGTGGTTTCCATCTGGAGGCGAGTCTGAGAAGAAAAAGGAACCTGTACAAGCTTCAATATTCAAGAAACAGTTGGTAAAGATGTCAGGAAGCGTGATCAGCTGGGCTTACATAAAGCATGCTAAGATGTTGGGAGTAAAGTGGCAGGATGGTCTTCTCTACTTTCAACCATACACGAAAGTCCTCAGTCTGCCCTTCTGGCATATACGTGATTTGGTTAGATTGCAGCCTCCTTTGTATCATGAGTCTCGCTATGAACTTCAAGGGTTCTACAACATTATGAGAAGAGAAAGTGTTGAGGGATGGGACCAGTTCCAACCACAGTACCCAAAATCCGTTGTGACAAACAAGATTCATCCCATCACAAAGAATCCTATTTGGAAGCACATCATCAAACCACCCGAAACCGCGTCGAAGATTCCATTAGTTCCGATTGAGCAAGACTTCTCTTCTAAGTTGTATTACTGGCACTATGACGCAGAGACAACAAAAGCCGTAATAGTCTTGAGCAACTCGCCAAAACCGTGCAGGAAGATTAGAATATGGGATCCAATGTGGCTGATTAACTGCTCGGAGAAAGACGTGGAGACATTGTTCTTATATCCAATACAACATCTGAAGGCCGAAGCCGATCAAGCAATGAAATTTCAACGGGTGATTCGTTTCTGTCACGCCAACAAAGTTCATGCGCAATGCGACTGGTCAAGACTTTCCAGGATCGAGACAATGTCGATTTGATGAAGACTGAAGATGCTGCATGTTTTGTTTATGTTATGTTTGCTATGTATGTTTTCAATTTTGAGTCTGTAAAGTTGCTAGTAGTTGCTGTAAACGATGTCTTATGTAATTTTTGTACGTATACTAGCCTGGTCCAAGGGGGAGTCTGTAAGTGCATGATGTCCCTAGGCTAGTATATAAGTTGATTGGACGTGTTACGAGGTGTTTGGAGATGTTGATACGCGTTTCGGGACGTTTGGGACACTTCAAGCGAGTACGGTGTGGCTTCCGACATTTACGGCCTATACCACATTAGCTTTAGGCATTTACAGCCTATACCACATCAGTCTTGATGTGTGATAGCCCTACTCGCCTGAAGATACTAGTGAGATAGGCACTCGCTAGTTCTTGATGTGTGATAGCTTCCTACTCGCCTAAAGGGGTCTGTACGAGTATGGGAGGTATAAATAGTCCCAGTCATTACCCTAATCATTAGTTCTTGCCTCACACACTCTCCAAACACCCTCCCATGGTCTGTAAGGTCTGATTTGATCTCTGTAAACACTCGAGCTCTGTTTTAGTGATTAATCTATAATCTTTTGACCCGTGTGTGTGTTGTGATTACTCGTTTATCATTGTTTCATCTTTGTTTCTGTTATTGAGACATATTCAAGGGATTCCGCACCTTGAATATAGCCCTCGTGATTGTCAGGTGACACGTTAGTCGATCCTACAGGTAAAACTGTCAAAACCTCTTTGGTAGCTCATTTCAAACTGTCAAGCAATGATTCTCCTAAGACAGTTGAAGAGAAAGTTTATATGGAGAAGGTACCATATGCATAGGTTATAGGAAGTCTTATGTATATAATGGTTTGTACTAGGCCCGACATAGCTTTTGTTGTCAGTCTAGCTAGCAGGTATCTTGCCAATCCTGGTAAGAACCGTTGGAATGCTGTATAATGGATACTTAGGTATCTAGCTGGTACTAAGAGTGTTGGATTATTGTTCAAGAGCAAGTCTGATGATAGGGGGTAAAATGGTCATGGTATTTGTGGACTCAGATTATGAAAAGGATCCAGATAAGGGAAGATTAATTCTGGATATGCATTTGTGGTACTGGGAAATTTGGTAAGTTGGAAAGCACAATTGCAGCAGTTGGTGGCCTTATCTTCTATAGAGGTAGACAGAAGGGGTAAATGAGGCATTATGGTTAAAAGGATTTGTAACAGAACTTGGCATTGATGCTGATGATACTGTGGTTGGATGTGATAATTAGGGAGCTATTCAGTTGTCAAAGAATATTATGTTTCATGATAGAACCAAGCACATCAAAGTTAAATTGCTTTTCATCAGATATGTTGTCAATGAAAGTGAAGTTAAGGTGGAAAAAGTGGACACAAATTTCAATCCAGCAGACATGTTTACTAAAACAATGCCTGGACCTAAATTTGATTCTTGGGTGAATGCATTAGGTGTTGTTTGATATGAATGCAGAGTTGTCTTTGATAATGGATCTAAGGTGGAGAATTGTTAAATGTAGATCTCATTATCAAGTCAACAAAAGTCATACAATATTGTAACACCCAGCTGATACGTGTTCGAAATTATCTTAAAAGGTATTATATAATATAAATGATTATTAATTAAATAAATGATTAAGATAATAATTTATAATTATCACAAAAACTTCCTTTGGAAGGTTGGACAACACACTCTGATCATCTTCCCGGTCAACCATGCACCTTCTCCGACTACCACCACCCACAATGGGTACATAAGCTCAACAACCCTTAATCTTTTCTCCAACCGATCACCTTCCCACGATCATCATCAATACCCGTTTGTAACCTTCCTATTCCGATAACATAGTCAATGATCACCGATCATTAGCCGTTTGTCCCCAAAACACATTAACCGTTCTAGAACCCAACCTTTTCAATATTAATAAGGAATGAGACCTGGTCCACTCAACTCCTATAACCAACCCTGGTTCGAACCCGTCAACACCCGAACCCACCAACACCGAAACCGTTCAACATCGAAGGGCTTGACGGTTATGTTATTGTTATTATTATTATTATTATAAACGTGAGACATGTGGGACGATAATATTAAACCGAATATCGAATTACCGATAATAAACCAATTTATATTTTATTCAAGAATATAAAGTAGTAAACAATAATAATAAAGAATTGTCCCCAACGTTATCACGTGATTTAGTCATGCACGCCCTAATGTTTATAAAACATAATAGGTACAACTTATATATATTGGAATATACTGATAAGTGGAAGACTACCAATCAAGAAGAATATTATTAAGGTGAGTACATGACCTTCCCCCTTTTTATTATCAAGTTTTTGGGGTGATTACATGCTTGTCTAGTCGTTATCAAGTTATCTTATATGGTTTATGTCATAGAATTATTATTAAAGTTATCATTAGAATATCATACAGTCAAGATCATTCACATAGAAACAATTATGGGTGGATCCACTTGGTATTACATTTAAGCAATTATCTTAATTCATAAAGGGGTTAAGAACCATTTATATACCATTGACAAAGTGGTACCATAGGCTATATATGAATGATCGGTTATTAAGAGAAGGGTCACGACTAGAAGATCCTAGATAAGAAGCCGATTTCTTGGTTAAATTTTATGTATTTCATTCGTATTGGAATTCAGTTTAATGTAATCGTTATTCTTAAATTTGTTAATGATAATCCGCTGCGCCACCCTGATCGTTAGAAATATAGAGTCAAGCCAAAGTCAACGAGTTTATATGGTTTTGAGCTGGGAATAACAGAAGGTCCAAAGTTCAGGGACTATTCTTGCCAACTTAGAAATAAGTCTGTTGTAGATGGTTACCAGCTGTTAGGTCAATAAATAAGGGCTCAATCTTCTTGATTGGGTATCTTGTATTCATTCAATCGTTTTTAAATTCGGTTTCAATTCTTTCTTGTAATCTTTCGATTAGTTGTTTATCAATAAAATATCCTGCAATCGTTGGCTTTATTTCTTGTTTTAGTTAATTCTCTGGTTCGTTTTATAACAACCCCGATGGAGGTGATCTCACTACGTCTAGCAATGATTATACAAGTTATAATGTAATAAGTAAGGCATAAAATTTTATATCTTAAGGTACAATTGAACGGTCAACATATTTTTATTGGGTGGTTGATGATATAGATATGTTGGCACTAGTTCTTAAGATACTAATTAATTTGTGTTGAATAAGAAAGAAGAAAAATATATGTAATTAGTTAGTCCAAAAATTTTCCACTCATATTGATTGACTATTAGTATGAAAGGTTGAATAAGTGAAAATAAAACAAAATTCCTTTCAAAAGAAGGAAAATAAATTATTGGCCAAATGAACTTTTCAAGATAACCTTCCAGGAATCAAACTCCCACAAAAATTGACATTTACTCTCTTAAATAATAATATAAAATGCAGTTTTTGTTTAATTTCTTGATATGATAATGTAGTAGAGATAGAAGAATGACCAAGATCAAGTTGATCTTTGGCTTCCTTCTACTTTATGCATCAGTACCTCCTACCCATGCTGCAGACACCATATCTGCAAACCAAATCCTTAGATATAACCAAACCATCGTTTCGCCACAACAAACCTTCGAACTTGGTTTCTTTAACCCCGGTAACTCCACAAACCATTATGTCGGAATTTGGTACAAGAAACTATCCACTAGAACCGTTGTATGGGTAGCCAACAGGAACACACCACTCACCGATGCCTCGGGTGAGCTAACTCTCACCATTCAGGGAGTTTTAGTTCTTCGAAACGCCACCACGGGCAGTGTCATATGGTCGTCGGCGAACTCATCAAGGATATCATTAAGGAATCCAATTGGTCAGCTTTTAGATACCGGCAACTTTATAATTTACGACAACAATCAAGAGGATCCCATATGGCAAAGTTTCGACTTTCCAACAGACACTATGCTTCCTGGAGCGAAAGTGGGCTGGGATATGGTTACCGGGATTGAAAGACGCTACACGTCTGCTAAATCCAATGATGATCCTGCTTCTGGTGAGTTTTCTTCAGGGGTTGATATCAGAGGTTACCCTCAGACAATCCTAATGGAGGGTCTGCATATAAAGTTCCGGAGAGGTCCCTGGAATGGCTTAAGTTTTAGCGGATCTCCTAATTTGAGACCGAACCCGATTTACAACTCCACCTTTGTTCTTAATGAGAAAGAAGTTTACTACCAGTACAATCTTGTAAGTAGTTCGGTTATTATGAGGATGGTGTTACAACCAAATGGTCGTATAGAGCGCTTAGTATGGAGTGATAGCAAAAAAGAATGGATCCTTTATTTTTCCTCAGAAAAAGATCAGTGTGACCAATATGCAGTGTGTGGGCCAAATGGGAGCTGCGACATTAACAAGTCCCCAGTTTGTGAATGTTTGAAGGGATTTGAACCCACGTCTCCTGATCAGTGGGCGGTTGGAGATTGGTCACATGGGTGTCGACGTACTGTCCCTTTGGACTGTGATCTTGGGGAGGGGTTTAACAAATACTCGAATCTGAAGTTACCAGACACTCGGGGGTCATGGTATAACCAGAGTATGACCCTTGTAGAGTGTGAGAAGATGTGTAAAAGCAATTGTTCGTGTACTGCATACACATACACAACGGGGAGTGGTTGCTTGCTATGGTTCAGTGACCTAATTGATATCAGAACGTCTGCTGAAAATGGGGACACTCTTTATATACGATTGTCCCATTCTGAATTAGGTAAATCAAAACAATATTAGTATTTTTAGTACTATATCTTTCTTCATAATTATCTGTGTAAATGATAAATGGCCAAAATATGTTGACACAGACAAGATAGGAAAAAGTAAAAGCTCAGGTGCAGCAGGGAGAAGAGTACTAGTTATCATCCCCGTAGCATTTGTAGTTTTGATCATACTAGTTTCAATATGCTTGTTGTATCGTTTTAATGGGAAGAAGCAACAAGGTATGAAGTTTAATGCCAAGTAGTTCTGCTCAAATCATGTTCTATATTTGTGACACAACAAAAAAAAATATATTGATTTACACATTTTTAATCATCTTATTAATATAAATCATTATGTAATTAATAGAAATCATGTAATGATATATATATATATCACAAGTTCATTAAAAATATTTTGATGTTTGTAAAAATTTGTTTCTAATTAACCAATTTAACCCGATGGCCCATACGGCCATACATAAAACTGTCGTAAAACAAGTTTAGACATGAATGTAGCAGTATTACTAGTTCATTCAACAGAAGCTGTCTATGCACTTCACAGGGACATCCAGTAACAAGTTTAGACATGATCCTGAAAATGGAAGTGTTGATGAAGATCTAGGGCTACTACTATTTGGCTTGCCTATAATACATAAAGCTACAAACAACTTTTCAGCGAACAACAAACTTGGAGAAGGCGGGTTTGGACCTGTTTACAAGGTATTATATCACTCCATGACCTTCAATATGGTACAGGCAGTTTTTTTTTTTTTTTTTTTTTTTTATGGGAGGATAATTTTTAGAATAAAACATGTAATTTTGAAGGTGTTTAGATGGCTTTTTGCCCCATCCTACTTAAGAGGTTATGTTTCAGGGTGTGCTCGAAGATAGAAAGGAAATAGCAGTGAAGCGGCTTGCAAAAACATCCACTCAAGGACTTCATGAGTTCAAGAATGAAGTCATCTTGATATCAAAACTACAACATCGTAACCTTGTCAAGCTCTTGGGCTGTTGCATAGAAGGAGATGAAGTGATGCTAATTTATGAATACATGCCAAACAAAGGCCTTGATTCCTACATATTTGGTAAATGAATTAATAAAAGAAACATAGAAAGGTATCAAATCAACAAGGGTATAAATTAAAATTCTAACTATTCACAGATGGAACTCGAAGGGAACTCCTTGATTGGCCAACACGTTACCACATTATCATCGGAGTTGCTCGTGGACTTCTTTATCTTCATCAGGATTCTCGGCTCAGAATCATACATAGAGATCTCAAAGTCAGCAATATTTTGCTTGACAAAGATATGAACCCAAAGATATCTGATTTTGGCACGGCTAGAACTTTTGCTGGAAATCAGAAAGAGGCGAAGACAAGCAGAGTTGTTGGAACATAGTGAGACTACATTCCTATAACTCATTTCTATTTATTTTGTTCATCTGTAACACTAACTTGATTCCTCATAGTGGTTACATGGCACCGGAGTACGCTCGAGGTGGTATCTTTTCGATAAAATCAGATGTATATAGCTTCGGCGTGTTGGCGTTGGAAATTGTTTCTGGTGATAAAAATAGAGGATTCGTCCACAAAGAACATTGTAACAACCTTATTGGACATGTAAGTTTAAGCCTATCTATTTTGAAAGTGAAAACTGTATTAATGGGTAAAATAGCTTTGGTTGTTTTCTTATTTTTTTAGTAATAGGATATCTTTATTTATATTTATACTAATACTAAATAATAAATGAAAATCATTTAGGACACATGTCATTTTCTGGTTTCTTTTCACTTTTTTTTTTTCATTTTTTTTCTCTTATTAGATAATAATATTAAATTAATAATTTTTTTTTTTGCCAATTCTCTCTCTTAATAACTTTTTTTCATTTCTCTCTTAAAAATTAAATGAAAAATATTAAATAATACTTTTTCCACTTCTCTCAGTATTTCTTTTCTCAACTATTTAATTTATTTTTCTGTTTATTAATTTTATTTATTCAGTTACGTGTATTACACATTTCTAACTGAATAATAAATAAGAAAAAAAACAAAGCAGAAGGTTACAATAAGTAAATAATACATCAAAGTTTATTTTTTAATGATATATGTTGAAGACTATTTTTTATTCATTCCATGTAATACATGGAGTTCTACAACTAAATGTTATTCGTGGCTGGTAAATGTTATTCATGTGTTCTTTGCTCTTGACAGGCATGGGGACTCTATAAAAAAGACAAATCATTGCAATTAGTTGCTAAATGTCTAAGTGAATCAATCAACGCCTCTCAGGTTCTACGATCAATCCATGTCGGTTTGTTGTGTGTTCAACAGAACCCAGAAGATAGACCGACTATGTCTGATGTGATAGTTATGTTGGGAAGTGATGGTCCATTACCTTCACCAAAAGAACCAGGATTTTATGTTGGAAAAAGTATGCAACATTCGGCACAGTCTTCAAGCTTTCATGAATTATATTCTAACAATGATCTTAGCATTACAATGCTGAATGGTAGATGAAATGAAGTCTTGCAACTATGTAACAAAAAAAGTGATGGCTTGTTTCTTATTTTGATAACCCTTTTTGTGCATTTCATACATCTTAGTAATAGATTACAATTAGTCAATTTGTATTATTAGTAAATTATTTATAATTATGATAATGTATATCCCTTCCATAATTATAGGGATACTACTCTTGTATTTATAGATGATCAATCAATGAGAATTGCAAGGTTGTGAACCATAATCTCTAACATGGTATCAAGCCAAAACCCTATTATCCCCTAAACACTTCTTCCTGCAGCCGCAACATTATATCCCTAATCACATTTTTTTTCTTCCTTTTCTTCATCGCAATACATCGAAATACCTTCACTATGTCTTCAATTCATCCCGCTGTGACCGTTACCAACATCAAGAATTTTATTCCCATTATTTTTTGATCACCAAACCGAGCATTACAATACATGGGCTGAACTCTTTACCATCCATTGTAAGGCTTATGAGGTTTATGACCATCTATTACCCCGTGTCCCCGCCCCCACGTCCTCCTCTTCGTCCGGAAAAGACACGGAATCACCTCCAAAAACCACCCACCAAGAATCTTGGGAGCGCATAGATGCCATAGTCTTGAAATGGATTTATGGCACTATCACCCAAGACTTGGTACACACCATCATGATCACTAACACCGCCGCCTATGATGCCTGGTGCCGCCTGAAAAACCTTTTCCTAGACAACCAAGCCGCCTGTATTATCGCCCTGCAAAATAAATTTTTCAACACCCGCCTAGACCGTTTTTCCGACATGTCCTCATATTGCCAACACATGAAACTAATTTTCGACCAACTCATAAGTCTAGGAGCCAATGTCACCGAAAACCAACTTGTCATGCAAATCCTCACCGGCCTAACCGAACCTTACGAAACCATCTCCCTCATACTTCAAAACACACAACCCTTACCCACCTTCTATGACACCCGTTCTAGGCTTTGTCAAGTCGAGGACCAAAAGATTAGTCAAACCTCTCTTGCGGCTCAATCGGCTGGTACCGCACTCAACACACTCACCTCCCATTCAAACCCATCCAATGATACCCGAAATTCTACCCCAACCGATGGTTCCGATCGCGGACGTGGCCGAGGTCGCGGTCGCGGTCGGGGTTCATACGGTCGAGGTCGTTTTTAACAACACGTATGGCAACCCTCCCATTGGCCCGGTACCCCACCAATCCCACAAAATTTTTCACCGTGGCCAAACTGGTCATACCCACCATGTCCTTTCCCATCTAGTCCTATAGCCCAATACCCTCATAATCCCCAGGCCCAAAACTCCTTTTAGTACCCCACGGCGGCCCACCCAATGTACCCACAAAACAATTCTGCATCCCAACAGCCTTCTGGACAGGCCCAGCAGTCACAGGCTCCCTCATCAGCGGGCTTACTGGGCCCGAAGCCCAACACTGCCAACTCAGCTCAATCTTACTCGACCAATTACTCTCCCACGGATATTCCTCAGGCTCTATACAATTTGGCGCTTCATCATAATGATCCATCCTGGACCATGGACACCGGGGCAACAGGTACAATGTCTCCACAATTTGATAAGTTCTCGTCTATTTTTAATTCTAGCATTATTCGCAACATTATTGTTGGGAATGGTAAAACCATTCCGGTTTTATGCCAAGGCAACATTACCTTACCACCACCATTCCCACCCTTTAAACTAAACAATGTCCTATATGCCCCTAACCTAGTTAAAAACCTTATATCTGTTCGTCGTTTTACAACTGATAACCATTTATCTGTCGAATTTAAACCCTATGGTTTTACTGTGAAGGACCTCCAGACCAAGAAACCTATCCTACGGTGCAATAGCTCGGGGAAACTCTACACTCTTAGCCCTTCCAACATCACCAATCTCACAACTGCTTCTACCTATGCAGCCATTTCTCAAGACATTTGGCATCAACGGCTCGGTCACCCAGGCCCAGCTATTTTGAATAATTTAAAAACTTCTAGTACTATTACTTGTGGTTCTTTAAATAATAAATTATGCAGTGCTTGTATTTTTGGTAAACACACCAAACTTCCTTTTGTTACTTCTAATACAAGTACACGTATGCCATTTGATCTAGTTCATAGTGATGTTTGGACCTCACCCATTATTTCTAATGGGGGCCATCGATATTATGTATTGTTCTTGGATGATTTCACCAATTTTTTGTGGACCTACGCTATCACCCATAAATCCGATGTCTTTGCCATGTTCACTAAATTTAATAATTTTGTCCAAACCCAGTTTAACACTAAAATAAAACAACTCCAATGTGACAACGGGCATGAATATGCCAACAATAAATTTCATAATTTGTGCTCCGCAAATGGCATGCTTTTTCGCTTTTCATGTCCTCACACCTCCTCCCAAAATGGAAAAGCCGAACGCAAAATTCAAACCATAAATAACCTCATGCGTACCATTTTAGCCCATTCATCCATGCCACTACCTACTGGTCACATGCCCTCGAAACCGCCGCTTACCTTCTAAACATCATCCCAAGCAAAATACATAATTTCCAAACCCCCACTCAACGTCTATGCAATTGCATGCCCACTTACGATCACCTTCGCGTGTTCGGATGCATATGTTACCCTCTCATCCCTCACACCACTATCCACAAATTAGCCTATCGATCCCACCCATGCGTGTTCTTGGGTTACCCATCAAACCATAGAGGCTACAAATGTCTTGACCTACAAACCCTTACCATTACTATTTGTCGTCATGTCTTATTTGACGAAACCATCTTTCCTTTTGCCAAATCACACAAAACCACCCCTCATACCTACACTTATTTTAGATGACCCTCCTCACCCCTCTCTCTTTGCACATCCCCCCACATCACCCAATCCCCCTTCGGACCCTACCCGAATATCCACTCCTCTACGTCCCACACCCAATCCCCTGATGGCCTTACTAACCAAACCTCAAACCAATTTTCCACCTCTCACAACACACATACTTATCCAACCCCACCTCCACATTCTTCAACTAATAAGCCCACATTCTCCAACACACATACTGACCAGACCACCTATCCTGGCCCAATTCCCTCTCCGGCCCATTATCCAATTCCCTAGACCGCCTCCCCTGGCCTAATGCCCACTCCGACCCACTTCCCTCCATTGTCCCCCACCGGCTCAAACCAACAAACCCCTCCATCCCAACCTCCAGCCCACATACCGAACCCACCACAGCCTCCACCCCACCCGCACCATTCACACCCGCTCCATGTCTGGCATCTCCAAACCTAAACAAATATTTAACCTCTCCACCACTACCATTGCCCCTATACCAAAAAAATCCCAAAGATGCCTTGTCTAAACCGGAGTGGTATAATGCCATGAAAAACGAATTTAATGCTTTAATTAAAAACAAGACTTGGGAACTTGTCCTTAGACATCCTGATATGCATATTATTCGTAGCATGTGGCTCTTTCGCCACAAATACAGGTCTGATGGTACTCCGGAGAGATATAAGGCCCGTCTGGTTTGTGATGGCAGTAAACATGAAATTGGTGTTGATTGTGGGGAAACATTTAGCCCGGTTGTTAAACCGGCCACCATCCATACAGTGTTGACTTTAGCACTTTCTCAGCCATGGTCCATCCATCAATTGGATGTCACTAATGCATTCCTACATGGACATCTCACTGAGACAGTATATATGTATCAACCCATGGGGTTTTGACATCGGGATTTTCCCGATCACGTTTGTCGCTTGACAAAGTCTCTTTATGGTCTCAAACAGGCACCCAGGGCATGGTACCAACGATTCACTGACTTTGTACTTTTTATTGGCTTCTTATGTAACATCGCGTGATTTTGTTACTTTTACATATATTTTAAATCATATATTTAACAAATTCCAAGTTCGCCTTTATTCGTTTTTTTTTTATTTTACTCCTATCAATCCATGACGAGTCGTCATTATAATTTATCTTAATCAATTTAGGCGTTATAAAAAAAACTCATTTAGTTAAAATCTTAATATATTTATATATATATATATATATATATATATATATAGGGGAAAGGGATACCGGAAACCCTCTAAAACGAGTAAACTCGGTAAACTCTAACTTCCCAAGCTTTTTATCATCTGAAAAAATTAGGGTATTTAATATACATGATTTTAAGAGTTTTGAGCCAAAAAAATCAAAAAAGCGCCAAGTGGATATTTTTAAAAAAAATAAATAAGTTTTTTTTGTGTTACGTATGTTACACAAAAACAGACATGTTACATATGTAACACAAAAAACTTATTTATTTTTTTTAAAAATATCCACTCGGCGCTTTTTTGTTTTTTTTTTTGGCTCAAAACTCTTAAAAACATGTATATTACATACCCTAATTTTTTCAGATGATAAAAAGTTCGGGAAGTCAGAGTTTCCTGAGTTTACTCGTTTTGAGTGGGTTTTTATTTTAACCATCCCCTATATATATATATATATATATATATATATATATATATAATACTTTTAGTAAAAAAAAAAAAGAAAAAAAAAGCACAACCTAATTGACCGTTGGCTTTTGATAAAGACTTGCATCTTGATTATTATTATTATTATAGTTTAATATATATTGACTTTTATTCCAAACAATAACAGCAACACACAACATATTTTTTTTTGAAGTTTGACGTTGGTTTTTTTTAGATGTCAACAACAGTGGCATTTCAAAAACAGCATGATCACTCCTAACCCCCACTTAATCTTCTCCTAACCACCCCCATTAACTCTATTTAATACCCAACTACCTTAACCCACTTATAAATACACCACCTCCCTACACCTTAACCTCTTGTTCATCTCATTTCTCTTTAAAACTCTCTCTAATCTTCAAGTTTCTTGAGAAAACTTTCTGAAAACATATCAGTAAGTTTCTAAGCTCAAACTTTCATTCTTTTTTTTGTTTTTCCTTCTCTTTTCTATCCAAAACTCCTTGGAGAACCCTCTAGGATCTTCCTCATATTTATCCACAGAAGTGTGATAAGGGTAGAGCACCTAAAAGAGGTCCCAAAGGTGGTTGTTTTTCTGAATTATACTATACAATAATATAAATATATAGTTTCAAGTTTCTATCTTACTAGTTTATTATTAACCTTTGGAAGGTTTGTGGTTACACCCTACCTTACCAACTCTCTTGACCCTTCTTGTGCTACGAATTTATCCACACTAGAAAGGGGAAATCCCGTGTCCAAAACCCACGTTTATTCCATAAGCGAAGTGGTTTTGACATGAACCTATCAAATGGATTCACATTCCTAACCTTATACCATCCGAATCATCTATGATGGTTTTGTGCTTGGTCTAACTTAATCTCATGACCGTCCGGATTGCCCTAAAGGCAATTTGTGCTTGGTTTGCCTAAAAGGCTTGCATGACTTTCGTGAATCTATAATCTAAAACTCGAACCTAAGACTCTAATTCTTAATTCTAGTTAATCGGAGCTAAAGCTTAATCTTCCAAGACTTATCTTTGGAACTATATCAAGACGCACCCAAAGGTGAGTTCATACATGTCCCCCCCCCCCCCCCCCCTTTATCCTTTATTATTTGGGGCTCAACATGTATCACTATCAAAACTCAAACGATTTTAATACTCTTAAAAACTATTATGCTCAATCTAAATGCTATTATGCTATGTCATGCTAGAATTCAAAGTCTTATATACAAATGTACGATTAGTTAACAACCCACCTTACATGTATAGCGCTATAGGTTGACACGCCGCCCACTTTATGGGTCATGATAAGATGAAGTCTTTTGTGTTATCGAGTATTGTTGCCGTTTGTATGGTTCTATGTGCATATGCCTATAACATGATGATTCGAGTAGACTTTTCTATACTATGTACTTAGACTCGAACTAGTATGCTCACCAATGCTTTATGTGTTGACGGATATTTTATACATGTTGCAGGAAATGTTTAATGCAGGTTTATCAAGAACCTTTTTGACCATTCCTTTTATCATGCTTAATATACTTGTTCTCCCTATCTTGCTTCTACTCAATTCTTTTGGTCCTAAAAATTTGTAACACCCCGGTTTTAGGGCCCATAATTTTCTTTCACATAATATGATTAGTATATAATTATTATAACCAAAGATGAATAATAAACCATATGATTTGGTACGAAATTGAAAACCGAACTATCATAAATAAAAATCTTACGCGAATGCTCGTTACGTAACATGATCGAAACCCGATAACGAACCCGTCCGAACCCATTTTGCTTACTCATAAGGGAGGACATCATCTTTGCACAACACATAATTAAAACCATTTATGGTTTCTATGAAACCATCAAACCTTGGCCACTATAAAAACACCCAACATAAAAACCACACACAAGTTTTGATCAGTTATTATTATAACACACCACACACACACACTCAAATGGAGTAGCAGAGGAATAAGGAAGGAACCGGAGGGTCCCTGCCACCGCCCACGGCGGAGCAGTCCCAACAATCACCTCACACCCACCCCCAAATCATACACATCTGAGAGAGAGAGAGAGAGAGAGAGAGAGAGAGAGAGAGAGAGAGAGAAAGTCGGGTAGAGAGAGATAGACAGACGGAGGAGCACGGCAGAGACAGACGGGATTCATGGCTGACTGGGGATCTAGAGTTCCGGTGAGTAGGTTATCATCCCATGAAGATTGAACAGAGGAGATGTGGATTGTGGCTGCTACTTTTGGGACTCAAAATATAGCGATGACGACGGTGACATAAGGGATTCCGATTAGGGGTTCAAAGGGGACTCGAAATATTGATTGGTTTCCCTTTTCCTATTTTGTATTTCTCAACAGTGAGTGTTGGCTATTGACAAGTGATGGTTATAATTGGTTGTGATGATTGATGGATCTTGATAGGGATGAATGTGGTTAATGAAATTAGAGAGTTGCAGCCATGAATGGGTTAACTAACAGAAGGTTATAAAATGGCAACAGCCTAAATGATCAATGGAAGCTTGGGAGTTAGAATAGGATGGTGGGCTTGAATTATAAGATGGTCAACAACCAGCAACGAAGGTCAACCGGGTCACTAGACCAGTCAAGTATAATATGGGAAGGTATAATTGAGTTCGAAAGCTATTTAATATATATAACTACAATATTATTATACGGACAAACACGTGTGGAACTAAATGAGCCAAGGCGAACCAACCCGTCGAGCCTATAATTTGGATATAAGTATATCTATGTAGTTTGACAACTGAAATATAAGAATGATATAAGGAACATAAAAATACAAAATCTGATTATAATATACGCCTTCGAACTTGGATGAGTAGATTGTTGACTATAGTTCTAATTTAGATATTAGATGAGGGGCTAAGTGTCCATAGTAAACCTTAAAAATTTGAGAAAACTCTAGTAAACCTTTAAAAAAACCTACTTTTCGAGCTTTTTTTTTTGAAAAAATTAGGGCATGTAATATACATGTTTTTAAGTGTTTTAAGCCAAAAAAATCAAAAAAGCGTCAAGCGGTTTTTTAAAAAAAAATAAAATAAGTTATGCACCATAACATATGTTAGCTTATTTTTGCACTGTTAACATATGTTATGATGCAAAACTTATTTTTTTTTTAAAAAAAAAAACCTTCGGCGCTTTTTTGATTTTTTGGGCTCAAAACACTTAAAAACATGTATATTACATGCCCTAATTTAAAAAAAAAAAAAAAAGCTCGGGAAGTAGGATTTTTTAAGGGTTTACTAGAGTTTTCTCAAATTTTTAGGGTTTACTACAGAACCATCACCTTAGATGAGATATGTGTGGACTGCGTATATGACATTTGGATATAGAGCATGAGATATTGGATGTAAAACGAATCACAGGAACTTGGGATACAAGGTAGTAGACACCAAGTACTGGAATATGTAAATAAGTAATTAATTATAATGTTGTTAATAGCATAGATATACATAAACTTGAGAATGATGCGTGATATATATGGAGCTTAGACAAATGATATGATTACGCGATACGTACGGTTGGACAAAAGATTAGGACATTTGGACTATGTACCATTGGATGCGAGACTATAAATAGACATTTAGGCCATGGACCATTAGTTGTATATTTTTATGATGACAAACAATGTATGTATAGGACACAAGACATTAAACTTGACATATGGGATTACGAGTTAGGAACTATATCTTATGTCAATGGATAAGTGAAACCATAATCGGACAATTAGAATGAACTCACATAAACAACGGAAGGTTCTATCATCCACTCGTGTAACCGTGAAGCTCGGGTACACATGCTAATAATTGTAATCATAATAGGACTTTGCATGTAATGGATAGACAGGCTTGAAGCATTGGAATACCATACCACTGGATAACACGACAGGTGAGTTAGGTGTACCATTCCCCTTATTCTGTTTTAATGTTTTGGGGTGAATGCATGCTTCCTTTTTTATAAATTGTTGTGATGTGACAAGATACTAGCTGCCGGATAATACTGACACTCATTAACTCAGAGGTGAGCCGCTTAATATATGGGTAGTACTACTTGGGGAAACCCCACGCATAGTGGACCCAGGACGTTAGGCCCGGGAAATCCTCCACTGAGGCCTGCGGACTGTTGCGGCATATATTATGCCTTGTAGATCTATAATGGCAGTAGATAGATCTAGTGTTATGGTTGAGGGGTCGCTTGTACATCACGTGTGTTGAACTGTATGAACTTGTAAACTTGTTTATGAACTGATAAACTGTTTTGGATCCAGTTAACTACTTACACGGACTCACCAGCATATTTGCTGACCCAAAACTCTTTTAAGCATGTGTTCAGGTACTACAAATAGATGGATGGCAACCGCGAGGTATATGCTTGATAGTAACGGATCAGAGGTTATCTGGTTAGAAGATTTGGCTATATGTGTTGCGGATTAGAGCACCTAGAGGTATGTACAGATAGAGATCGGATCGACTAGTGGATTACACTCCTCAACTGCTTCGACGACCGCCGTGTCTCGTCCCTGCAATAGACTTTAGTTATAATTATATCTTGTATTTGTATTATTTTAATACTAGAAATTGTAAAAACATTAAATATTAGTCATCGTTGCTTCCGTTGTGCAAGTCTGTTACCAAACTGTCGTAACCTCCAGCCCCCACCTGGTCGGGTTGTTACAAAATTTACCTTCTTATTCGTGGATTACTCTACATTCGAAGACGTTCGTATAACACAAACGAAAGGAAATCACCGAAATAGGCATGAAACCCTCACTTTGGTGATAACTTTCAATCCACGTAAAATCTTTGTGTTTTTGAAACTACACCAAGATAGGAGTGATATCCTCACCTTGGTGGAAATTTCACAATTCTCGTTCTAGTGGACACTTACCAATTGAAGGTTAGAATTAATTTTCTTACCACATTGGACAAAGTGTACAAACCACACTCAAAGAAACAACCTCGCTAAGATAGGAGTGAAATCCACAACTTAGCGACTAGTTTCAATCCTTGATATTTTTTTTTAAATCTCACCAAAGTCTCAAATTTACTAATGACAAGAAACATGTAGTAACTGGAAGGGTGAAAACCGTTAACCGAAAGTTTCGGCGAGAGTATTTCCACCTATTAGGCCAAAGCATGTTTTCAAACTCAAAGGTAAATTCAAATCACTTTGGTTAGTCTTAGTTCCGTTCCGGAACACTCTAATTGTTATTAAACAAGCCTCTCTTTTTATGCTAATACTACTTTCAATTATGTTTTCATGCTATGTTTTCATTATATATTCAATTTATTTCACTCGCATACAATCTCAAGACTCGCATTACAAGCTACTCTCGCAATCTCCAAACAATACTAATAATCGCAAACCAACATAAATCATAACTCCTTTATGTTAACTAAGTGCACTATACTTGCTTATACATATGTGTTACACTATTTGAACAATGTGAAACTTGTATACTATACGTGTAACTTGAACTTACATACTAAGTCTATGAGAACAACTTGAACTTATGTATATATATATATATATTCCGAATTTGCACCAACTTTACCGATCTAGTGAAATTTTACTCACAAGCTTTCATTGTTAATCAACATTCTAATAACTCCTTGCCTAAATTCAAGAGTCACCTTGTTTAAAAAAAACGTTTATGCAAATTTTCTTATGTATAATTCTCGTGGATGTCTTCCCGTCTCAACAGCATCGACCTCAACCAACTGGCAAGTCTTATTGCCCAAGAACTAGTCAAGATCCTCCCTAACCTAAAGACACCAACAAACCCAATTCCAAACCCCGACGATACCATCCAGGACAGCACAAACCATGTAGATACTAAACCCTCTACCCATACCCCTACCAAACAAACGAAAAAGGGTAACTGAAAACGCAAAACCCTCAAACGAAACCACACTTCGACAACTCCTGAGACTCCGAATTCCAACAAAAAGCAGTACCGTGGAACCTTTCCGCTATGCGACAGTTGTAAATATCACCATCCCACTCACACACAATGCCGCATATGCGCCAAATGTGGTACATATGCTCATTTAGCCAAAACATGTCGCCGTACCACTAAACCACGGCCCGAACAACCTACTAGTACTACCTCATTCACTAAAGCCAATGGATGGATATGCTCCTAGTGCAACGACCCAACCCATGAACGCAACCAATGCCCAAGACTTGCCATGGTGATCTACGATGCTGGTAGACCCACTCACCACACTAAAGAGAATTGATTTTTCTTTTCAAAAAAAAAAAATGAGAATTTCACTACTAGAAAAATGGTCATTCTTGACATGCATTTTATGACACACGCTTATTTATGACACTCAAAAGCGTGTGTCATTTAAAAATTGTCATGATTTGAAAAACCTAGTGAATTAATGACATGCTTTTTTGTGTGTCAACAATATATTGTCAAGAGATAAAAAATAAGACGTTATAAAATATTGTGTGTCATGTTTTTGTGTCATAACTTTTAAAATTTTTATTTCCCTCCCATAAATCCCGCCGTAACCCTCAAAACATTCTCTAAAACTCAATATCGTCACCCACATTCCCAAATCAAACCCAATACCAAGCACATCATCTCTCCCAATGGTAACCCTCATTACCAAATCATCGATCATACCTCAGACCCCGTAAAACTCCATACATCGTCACAAACCCTCAGACATTCTCTAAAAGTCAACCGTAACCTTAGACCTTAACCCTAACCCTCAAACCTCTGTAATCGTCAACCTCATAGGGCTTCTCTCATCGTCACCCTCACAGGGCTTCTCTCTTCAGGTATTGTTTGTTTGTTGTGAATATAGTATATGTTTTTAATTAATTTTGTTTTTTTAAAGAATATATTTATATTTATAAAATTGGTTTGTTGAGGCATGTTTGGAGTGAGAGAAGAAAAGAGATGTCTGTAAAACAAAAAGAGGGCGAGACCAACAAGGAGAAAAGAGGTGAGTATTTATTATATATAGTTTTTTTTTTTTTTTGTAATTCTGTTGCAAGTCAATTCATGTGTGCCGCTAAAAATATATCTTGAACAAATATTAGATAATTTAAAGCTCCAATGCACAATCAGTATGGTCTTTAGCATTTAAAATGATAAGTTTTGTATTAGGCTATAGGACAACATGAAGTGTATGGATGTCTTTTCACAGATCAATTGATGAAAACAACATGAAGTTATATGTTTCAGCTATGGTATTACAGTTAGAGCTCTGGTCATTAAGAGTATAAACTGTACAGATTTACTTGTGCTAGTAATGTTAGCTGTCAATTAAGTATGATAAGTATGTGTATATAGCTAGTCTTGTATAACTGTATGAAAATTCATTTACCATGTTTGTTGAGTCTATAATTTGCGTTCTTCAACAACACCTTTTGGTTTCCTTTGGGTTCAGTCAGTCAAGTCACTAGAATTGTAAACTTTGATTTATAAACACGTGCTTGACTAGTCACTTTGAGGCGTTTTTGAAACCGCATCAAATAGCTTAAGGTGAGGAATGCTGTGAGTCGTTCACACATCAGAGCCGCGTTAGTGTGAGGCATGGATTTTGCATCAATGGTTTTTGTTTAAATATTTTTTTAAGTGGGAAAGTAAATAGGTTCGTTTAAGTGACATTTACGTGGGCTTTTTAGTTAGTTTTTGTGGGTATCATAAAGACAGAAAAAATAAAAATTAAAGAACACTTTGGATGTCGAAGCTGTGTCGTGAGATCCGTGGCAAAGCGCGGTTTCAATTACTGATGTTTTTTTAATATAGAACGATTATTTTTTGATGTGAGTTCAATTCCTCATTGTGGACGTTAGATCCGCGGCAAAGTGCGGGGTCAATTACTAGTTTTATCTATGTAATAAGCTACATAATGCCACAATTTGACAGCCACGTCTTCTCCACAAAAAATAATAGGGATAATAGTAAGCTATTTTGTCAATGATTTGTTTCATCATATTTCCTTCAAGTGTGCCAACTTGGTTTGTTGGATTTTAATATATTTTAGGATGGTTTCTAAAGAGGCTACATGCTTGATACTTGATAGTTAAACCCAAGGAGCAGGGGATTCTTAAATCCTTTGAGCAAAATCATGCATGTGTTGTTGGAAGCTACTGAGTGCCAAAGAAACAAAATTCTTATATGATTGATCGTATCATAAATTTTTGTTTTATACTAATGAGGAATAATCCAAAGTAGATGCGAAGGTATTCTACTTTTGAACGAAATTGTATAGTAACAGTATGGTTTATAAGGAAGCATTTCATATATGTGCTTTAAATATGCAGATAATGCAGCTTACGGTTGTTCAAACTAGGGGAATTCAAATAGCCTAAACTAAGGTAATGCTTCTAATAAATCAGTTGGTATTCTTTAATGTACTTAACAGTTGTTATTTTTGGGTACTATTATTTACTTGAATGTCTATTAATATTAATTGTGGTTTACGTATTGCATTTTGTATAATTGTTTGTAATAAACAGGCCAGCTTGAAGTTAACGGGTCAAAATAAAATGATGCAAATACACCCGCCACAACGGGCAAACACCCTATTTAGGTATATACATGTCAATGTCTTTTGTAGTAGCCTCTTATCTTGATTTAAGTTGGTCTTAACATGTTAATTTTCATAATTCATGTTTCAAATCATATCCTTATCTTCGGCCACTCTCCCGCTGCAACGCGTGGGTTGAACACCACTAGTTTATAGTAACTTATAGGTGGGGACATTAAGGAGCACACTTCTAATCGATCCACATCAGCAGGAACTGGTTTGCAGAGGACAAAATGTACCACCTAATAGGCCATCTTTGAGACAACCTAAATCCATCCCACACGAGGTAGAATGTTGTTATCGAGAACTTTTTTATAAAATGTATTTTAATGATATATTAGCTGTTGTTGGTGTTTTCATATCAATATTTAATCTGGTGGCTAAATTGTTGAATATTCCTCTGCTCAATATCACTACCTCATTTGTGGTTGAAGAACATGTATTAGTTGAGTCTGATGATGGTAATTATAAATTCAGTATTCATAGCAACTTATTCAACATTAGCATGTTATTTACATGTTTATCATTATATATGTAATGATTAAGCTGATGATTGTTTTGCTTTTGCTTGATTTTGTTGGTTTAGATGACATGGCTAGTCGACCGAACAATAGCAGGATGTAGCCTGTCTTTTGATTTTTTTTTCTTTTCAAGGCGCTAGGCACACCCAAGACACAAAGGATGAGCATGTCGCCTAGGCCCGATAAGCAAGGCGCACAGTAAAAACATGCATTCTTAGGTTGGGAAGACAAAGACGAATACTCGGGTAATTCGCGAAAGATGGTCAAGTTTCGGGCAGCCTTTACTTATAGGTTGTATTTTGTAGCGACACAATATTTTTTGTTAATTTTAAAATTTTGTTGGTATATCTGACTTATGATTATGAAATAGATTGTTTTGGTATATATTAAATGAATTTGTTTTGCTATAAGGATTTTGTTAGTGTGTGTGTGTGTGTGTATATATATATATATATATATATATATATGAATTCAGGGTAAATTCGTAATTTATAGATTTTTTTTTTGTCAAAAAAGATGACACGCATAGCGTGTCGTAAACGTGTGTCATTAAGGCGTGTCATTAATGCGTGTCATGAAAGAATGTCATCAATGCGTGTCATAAAAGGATGACACGCAAAAGCGTGTCATATTAATTTTATGACGATGCCTATAATGACTTCCTTTTGCGTGTCATAAACCCCCTTTTATGACGCGCAATGCGCGTCAAGAAAGGTCTTTTTTCTAGTAGTGTTTCCTTATGTAATGTTTTCAAGAAATTATTCAACTGTGATTTTTGTTTTATGAATTATGAAATACCATCGTTATTTTAGGTTACAATCATAATTTATCAGCAAAATTCAAACATCACAAAACCTTTTCACCTCGCGCACAATCTTTTTCAAATTTTTTTGAACAAAATTCTTCCTACTATTTCTAAGAGGATGCCTATTCTTCTATAAAATCCTCACTTTCAAACCACTAACAAATGTGCGCGTCGAGTCTGTATGACAAACAAAATTCTAAATGGTAAAAGTGTTAAAAAAAATTCTTTCGTAAACAGAACTTGTGAGCAAAGACACGCTAAATCAAATAATCTACTTCTTTATAATCCCAAAACCTCTTCTCTTGAAATCGTATCACGAGTCAAAATATTCATCAACGCCAAACTAAAATTGTCAATAAACTATTTTTCTCGCTTAATAAAATGGATTTTTCATAAATCAAACGACCATTTTCGATAAGACTGTTACACTAAATTTCCCCCACTTCAACTAAATATGTTTTTCTTTAACATCCAACGGACTAAATTCTTCTACCATCAAACTTGACCCTTAGCCTCGAAAAGCTAGAATCGCTCGCATACTCATAAACTAAATTTGTAATGAACTCAAATTTTATGTAACTCTTAGTCAAAACATTCTTTTTTTTTTTTTCACGTGTGAATGTTTTCATTAAGAATCCAATTGTCCATACTTTTGCTTGATTTTATACCACTAAACGTGACCACATATACACAAGTCTACACCATTATGTCATGAAACCATACATCTACGCCAAGAACACGTCCGGTTAACACCATCACAAACCTACTTAATGCCTTTTTTACATTATGTGTTTGCATGTCACATTACTTGCTATGTTTACAATATCAAAACTGTTTACTGTCCTAGTTTAATGTATTTTCCTTTGTGTAGAAGTATTTGTGTTCACTAGCAACCCACACATAACTAAGACAAACTATGTGGACCATACGACAATTGGACAAATTACGAGTGCACACGTAATTAAGAAAATTTGGCAAATGGAAAACATAACAAGTCCCAGTGTGTGTAACCTATCATGACTTGAATAACAACACGGATGAGGTATGATAATGATATGGTGGATACGCCGCTGGTACATCCTATACATAAATGTCATGTCATACTACCAAAAGTAGAGTTATTCGAGCCACGAGGAGTTAAAATTTTGACCAACACTTACGTTAGTTATCTGTTGCGATAGCGTTTATGTTATAGTTTACTAGTCTAATTACGCTTGCATTATTATCTTTTATGCATAATATAACCTTGTTTTTAACCACACTTTCTACTGTGCAACATTATCCTTTGCCATGAATAATCTGTACTTGTAATCTCCATCAACTTCGTTTCTTTCCTCTTGCCTTTCCTTGCTCAATCAACAATCCACTCATTATCAAGAATCTATTTCTAAATCCCGTAAGCTCTGGCCTTAATCTCTAAAAGCATTTATACATGTAAAACAAGATTCGTCTCTCACTTTTAAATATTTCCTAGACTAATTATGTACTGGATTTCAAAACTAAATAACTACTATTTATTTCGACAAAAAGCTGTTTTCCAAATAGTCCAATTTCTCGTTTATTTAATCACTTCTAAAAATTTTTTCCTAACAAAATTTTTGACCTTGTGCAAACCAAATATCTATTACTAAATACTACTCATTCCCATATCTAGTCACTCATTATGCTCACATTTTTACTATTCCCTCCAATTACCCAAAGACACCTCTTTTACAAGCCAACAAATTCTACAATTTCATATATGATATACCGTATAACTACTTATTTTCCCAAAATTTCTATATGTTATACAAATATACTTACCTACCTTCACAAGATTTTTTTTTACTATTTCATGTATGTTATACTGTACATTTACTTACTTTTCCAAAACTTGCTGCATCAACTCCGTATACAAACCTATTTATACGTACCCTTATTTCACTATTTACAAAATGCTTACGTGGGTTAAGTTCTCAAATTTCTACGTACAACCTTGGGTAAAATTTTAAAAGTACTTTTCTTACGAGCATAATTATCGCACAAGTGACTAGATACCATGTTCACTTTAAACATAATAAACTAACAAGCTTTGTTCTCATATCAAACAACTTACCTATTTTCCAAAAGGTTGACTCTTAATTAAATTTTGAGATGAAATTTCCTAAAGTATGGGAGACTGTAACATCGCGTGATTTTGTTACTTTTACATATATTTTAAATCATATATTTAACAAATTCCAAGTTCGCCTTTATTCGTTTTTTTATTTTACTCCTATCAATCCATGACGAGTCATCATTATAATTTATCTTAATCAATTAGGCGTTATAACAAAAACTCATTTAGTTAAGATCTTAATATATATATATATATATATATAATACTTTTAGTAAAAAAAAAGAAAAAAAAAAAGCTCAACCTAATTGACCGTTGGCTTTTGATAAAGACTTGCATGTTGATTATTATTATTATTATAGTTTAATGTATATTGACTTTTATTCCAAACAATAACAGCAACACACAACATATTTTTTTTTTAAGTTTGACGTTGGTTTTTTGGATGTTGACAACAGTGGCATTTCAAAAACAGCATGATCACTCCTAACCCCCACTTAATCTTCCCCTAACCACCCCATTAACTCTATTTAATACCTAACCACCTTAACCCACTTATAAATTCACCACCTCCCTACACCTTAACCTCTTGTTTATCTCATTTCTCTTTAAAACTCTCTCTAATCTTCAAGTTTCTTGAGCAAACTTTCTGAAAACATATCATTAAGTTTCTAAGCTCAAACTTTCATTCTTTTTTGTTTTTCCTTCTCTTTTCTATCCAAAACTCCTTGGAGAACCCTCTAGGATCTTCCCCACATTTATCCACAGAAGTGTGATAAGGGTAGAGCACCTAAAAAAGGTCCCAAAGGTGGTTGTTTTTCTGAATTGTACTATATAATAATATAAACATATAGTTTCAAGTTTCTATCTTACTAGTTTATTATTAATCTTTGGAAGGTTTGTGGTTACGCCCTACCTTACCAACTCTCTTGACCCTTCTTGTGCTACGGATTTATCCACACTAGAAAGGGGAAATCCCGTGTCCAAAACCCACGTTTATTCCATAAGCGAAGTGGTTATGACGTGAACGTATAAAATGGATTCACATTCCTAACCTTATACCATCCGAATCATCTATGATGGTTTTGTGCTTGGTCTAACTTAATCTCATGACCATCCGGATTGCCCTAAAGGCAATTTGTGCTTGGTTTGCCTAAAAGCTTGCATGACTTTCGTGAATCTATAATCTAAAACTCGAACCTAAGACTCTAATTCTTAATTCTAGTTAATCGGAGCTAAAGCATAATCTTCCAAGACTTATCTTTGGAACTATATCAAGACGCACCCAAAGGTGAGTTCATGCTTGTCCCCCCTTTATCCTTTATTCTTTGGGGCTCAACATGTATCACTATCAAAACTCAAACGATTTTAAACTCTACAATCTATTATGCTTAGTCTAAAGTCTATTATATTCTAAATTCTATCATGCGCAATCTAAAGTCTATTATATGCTTGTACGCTATACTATGTAGAATTATTTACTCTAACATACAAATGTTCATATAGTTGACAACCCACCTTGCATGTATAGCGCTATAGGATTGGCTGTCCGCCCCCTACATGGGTCATGTTAAGCAAAATTCTTCGTGGCTAGTCACCGTTTGTATGGTTCTCTTGCATATGCCTATAAGCAAAACTTTATTATACTATGTATGTATGTCAAAACTAGTATGCTCACCAATGCTTTATGTGTTGACGGATATTTTATACATGTTGCAGGAAATATTTATTGCAGGACATTCAAGAAAACTACTTAGGATTGGACATAGAAACTCACTCTAGTTCAAGTTATCATATTCTTGTTGTTGTATTTTTCGTTATATGAACTACCTGTATTTCTATTTTTAGACAATAAATGAAATTCTATCTTTAAACTATATTGTCACAAAATCTAGTGTCATGAAGTCTTTGAACAATCTACCACTAAGTCTCATCTCGATGATTCCGCCATCGGTTGAGGTGTTACATCTTACAAAGCAAATGTGATAACTCTCTTTTCACATACCACCACGGGGTGACACAGCTTACTTATTATTTTATGTTGATGATATTATACTCACTACTTCTTCAGATTCTCTCAGGAAGAAGCTCATGGGCAGCCTCGCGGCTGAATTCGCCATGTAAGATCTTGGTCCGCTTAGTCATTTTTTGGGTATCAATGTTTCTAGAACAGGTAACAAGATGTTTCTATCACAAAGCTCCTATGCTTTGGATATTGTGAGTCGTGCAGGTATGGACTCTTGCAACCCAGTTGCCACACCAGTTCACACAAAATCAAAGTTAAGTGCTACATCTGGCGCACCATTTGAAAACCCATCTCTATACCGTAGCCTGGCTGGTGCTCTACAATACGTCACTTTTACCAGGCCTGATCTCACTTATGCAGTCCAACAAATTTGCATTCACATGCACAGCCCCACACTGGATCATTGGAATGCTCTGAAACGCATCATCAGGTACATTTATGGCACTTCTGAATTTGGACTTACCTTTTCAGGCTATGCAGATTTATCTCTTCGGGCCTATACAGATGTGATACCCCGCATTTTCAGGTTAACACTTTTTACTGAACTCTAGTTAACTTGCATATTCATAGTGATCAAATACTTAACTAGGATTAGTTAAGTAGGCTAAACATATGTTAGATGCTATTAACATATGTTATAAGTAGGAAAAACCTTGTTTTGTTACACACACGAGTCCTGCATCCCGAACGTTGGTGATTTATCTGGCAAACATAATAATAAGCACAATGGGATTGTGATGAACGTAGTGTTACATGTTTGTGTGAAGTACATGCTTATGTGAATTATCGCTTGACTAAAAATTTATATGTAAACCATGCAAGTTACGTGCACCTTATGATTGATTTGTTATGAAATAATAAAACAATAGTTTTTATGCAATTTAAGGTGATTAATATCATCGGGCCCGGTATTGGACTAGAACATGACCAACGGGCCCGATTAATGGACTAAAAGGGGCCCTAATACCCAATTGCTTAGGCAACAAGCCAAGCCCTCTTATAATTAGGAGACAAAAAAAATAATAAAAACCCTAATCCCTCCCCTCTATGCGCCGTGAACCAACCACCACCCCCATCCTCTTGATTTTCAACAAACATCAATCCTACTCATTCCTTTAAGCTAGTTGTGGTGCAATCTCTAGGCTTTGAGGACTCTTGATTTGAAAGGTATAATCTTTACATGATTTATGATGATTAATAATGTTGAAAAGTTTAAGAAAAATCATAGAGCATGCATGTGTATAATCGCATAACATGTGTTAATGAGAGTTCTTGAATGTTCATTGTGATTTGATGATGATAATTGTTGCTAGTAATCATAATTAAGGTTTTTGTATGATAATATAGGTGTTTAATCAGAATAATATGAGTTATGCATGTATTAGAGATTTTTATGCATGATTAGGGTTTGTGAATAACTTGGGGAGCAAGTTTCAGTTTCTGGCAGATTCATTAGGGTGTTTTGTAGGGGCTGTATCTTGATGTTAAATTGGTTGTTTTGATCGATTCTTTGCATGAATGGATTGTACATGGTCTTAGCTTTTTAGAATGGGCAAAATCATCTGATTTGGATGTCGTTTGATATGTTTTTGGAATTTTATTTGATTAAAGGTCATATCAGAATTTCGGAGTTATAAATTGGGTCAACTTTAAACGGGTATTACTCAAGTTTTACAAACAATTAAGTTATGAAATTTGGACAGGAGGTCAATTTTTGGGAATTTTTCTACTAAACTGGCCTGTTGTGGAAATTTTCTGGACATTGCTGTGTTGTACGAATTTTAATAATTTTTGTGTTTAGTTTTAGGACAAAACAAAAATATGGGTTATTAAATAAATCCCAAAGAATATTCAGTAAATATTTGGGAGTTTAATTCATTGACTAAGTATTTTAAATAAATTAGTTTTCGTGGCGCATAATCTGTCCTAAAAATGCAGATTGTGTATTATGTGTTTATGTGACTATTTGGAGTCTTATATGATATGTATTTGACATGAACTTATATGAACACTTATAGGAGATGTGTATAAGGTATAAAACTGATAATAATCGTTATGATCACCAACGGGATACGTAGGACTTACTTGTGCATGTAGAGTCACTAGGCGTCATTACACGATTGGAACTTTAGAAGTTTTGGACAAACGAGTTGCATGATGTGTTGGTTATGCACGTATACTCACCTAGTGACACTTGTAATAGGGAGTCGGTAGCTCGTTACTGTTTGAGGGATTTGGATCATTCACGTGCAACCTAAGGTGAGTTTCACTATTCTTTTCTCAAAAGCATGCGTCTCGGGTTTGAGACAACTTACAAAACCTTTTCTAGTCCGGTTTGGGACTACTTTTACATCTCGGGTTATGAGATGCTTTGACTCCTTGCGTGGGTCGGGTTTTGACTCCTTGTGTGGGTCGGTTTTAAGATTCCTTATGTGGATCGGGTTTTTGATCAGTTTAAAACTTATTGGTCCTTTGTGAACTAAATAGGGGTGTTCATCGAATCGAATAACGAATTTTCGAATTATTCGAATCGAATTTCTCGAATTTTTAATATTTTTACCTGAATTTGTATTCGATTCGTATTCGCTTAAAATTCAATTTATTCGATTCGTATTCGATTCGAATAAGAAACTCGAATTCGAATCGAATTCGAATAAATTTGATTTAGTTCAAATTCACTATAAATAATCAATTGTTTTACTTTTAGTTTTAAAACTAATACAAACTCATTATTTTTAACATATAAAATACAAATCTACAAAATTAATAAACAACAACGTGTCAAATACGGCAATTGTAAAAATAGTAGAGAGTATAGTTTGTTAGAGTTTTGTGATGTATAAGGTAAATATGTAAAATATGGTTATGGTAAAAGTTGTAGACACTATGGGTTTTTAGAGTTTGACTAAAATTTAGAAGTTCTTTTTTTGAATGTGTATATAATAATGTGTATGTGTGTATATATATTTAAAAAATATACATGTACAGTTTTTATTCGAATTTCGAATCGAATCGAATTTAAAATCATAAATTCGTATTCGATTCGTATTCGATTTACTTGACTCGAATTCGAATCGAATCGAATTCGAATTCTTAATAAACGAATCGAATTCCTGGTAATCGAATCGAACTAAGTCGAATTTCGAATTTTTCGAATCCGAATCGAATTCTGAACACCCCTAGAACTAAACACTCTATCATTTAGAAAGTCCTTGCATATTATTGGGTTAATCGCTGTAGGCGAGCGGGGTATTAGTTGATAACACTATTAGGTTGTGCAGCAACCTCATGTCTGAGGTGCTTGAGGCACGGGCATGAACTTCTGACCACATTTGAGAACTGGTGTTGATAGACACCAGTTATTGAGGCAAACTATTACATTACTGAAGGTGTCCCAATAATTCTGTTTAGTTGCAATGAGTGGGTTAGCTACCCCTGACACGCTTAAACTGATGATACTTGAACATTTTGGTCTGGAGGACCTACGCTTTTACTTGGTTACGTGGTTTTGGAAACCAGCGCATTTACTTACTCATTTTCTTTACTTAGTGAACTCACCAACATTGTTTGTTGATCCACGATATACATGCTTTTGCAGGTAGTTAGCTTCCGGTGCCACGATTAGAAAGCACTGCACACTTCACTGCATTTGGGGTCTTGGGCATACACTTAAATTATACATCATGCTTTTACATTTTCTTTCGTATGGTTTTTATTTAGGCGCGTTGTTTTGCGCATGGTTTTAAAAGGTTTAAATTTGGTTTACGCTTCCGCAGCTTAACTAAACTTGGTTTTTGAAAACGAACTAAATGGTTTGGGCATTTAGAGTTTGTTCATATGACTTATGGCAATGGGATCCTAGTATGTCATGCGCCTCGCGGTATAAACCCCGCAGTGGAAATTTGAGGGTGTGACAACAGATGCTGATTGGGCTGGATGCCTGGATACCCATCGCTCCACTTCGGGCTGTTGTGTTTACATGGGTCCAAATTTATTATCTTGGTCGTCTAAACAACAAAGCACTATCTCTCGATCCAGTGCCGAAGCTGAATACAGGGCCGTTGCCAACGTGGTTGCTGAAGTTTGCTGGATTCGCAATCTTCTCCTAGAGCTGCGCCATCCATTATGCAAGGCCACCTTGGTATATTGTGACAACATCAGTGCTATTTACCTATCACACAATCCCGTCCAGCACCAACGTACCAAACATATTGAATTGGACATCCATTTTGTTCGGGAACATGTTCAACGTGGCACTATTCGAGTTCTGCATACTCCTACACGACTCCAGATTGCTGATATCTTCACCAAAGGTCTACCGCGCATTCTTTTTTAAGACTTCCGCTCCAGTCTCAACATTCGCCCTCCTCTTGCTTCGACTGCGGGTGTAATAGATTACAATTAGTCAATTTGTATTATTAGTAAATTATTTGTAATTATGATAATGTATATCCCTTCCATAATTATAGGGATACTACTTTTGTATTTATAGATGATCAATCAATGAGAATTGCAAGGTTGTGAACCATAATCTCTAACACTTAGTGCCGATGCATTTTAGTTGGTTAGTTCAACAAACCTGCACCAAATCTTTTTGCGATTGCTTTTATAAACAAACAAGTCATGTAATACTAACCACGTGTATCTCATGAATGCAATACCTTACTTACCCTAGCTACATATTATACATGTTTTTGCATGACATAATGATGCCCATCAACCGGATGCAAAGCAGTCACAAAAGCGTTCACAAAATAATCATTAAAAAGCATTATTAGTTCATCGTGACATGGTTGAAAAGCATTCGCAAAAAATGGCCACTTGCAAACTGTTGCAAGTATTGCGACAACCATAATAGTTGCTAAATTCGGTTGCAAATATTTCATAAAAGGCTATTTGTCATTGGCTTTTGTGGTCCCAAATAACACCCTAAAAAATGCGGTCTCAAATGCTCATTTTTCTAGTAATGTATATAACCGATTTAAAAGCTAGATCTAGCTTATATCTCTTAGTTATCTTAAATTTTATTAAAACCAGTATCTATGGGACAAACATAGGATAAAGATATATTTCTTCAAATCTTTATCTCAATCCTTCAATGTTTTACCAGGTTTCCTCAACTATATAAAACATGTGAACTTTTATTTATTTCGCTAGTTGATATGAAATGAACACACATTTAAACTTAAGACTAGTATTATAACACTCCAAACATCTGTTTCATATAACTAAATTAACAAGGGTGTTTAATGGGTAATGAAATGAATGTTTTGTCCATAAATGAAACGGGAATTAGATTGTAAAAAGAGGGTTATTTTTACAAAAATAAATAACCTTGTTAATATTGTTATCTAAAATATGCAGTAGATAACTCTAAATGACTTAACAAAGTTAGATTGGGAGTTAAATACTCAAAAGGGTTTAGTGGGTACTAGTGGAGGGACCATTATTGTAATTATGGGGTGAAACAAAATCACCTGGATAACCATTTAAGTCTCATACTAATTCATCCCCAAAGGGTCACCCCATACCCTAAATCCATAGTCTAGCTTAATTCCATTGAAAATCAATGGTTAATTTTGTGCATGAGTATTTGGGTCATCTATGGTCTATGCAACCTTGAGGTAACCTTTAATTAATATGCAATGAAGTTTCTATGATTATCTAAAACATGAACACATGGGTTCTGTGTTAAATTATGTAATTGAATGCTAATTGATGTAGTCTCGGTGTTAAGAATCATCATATGAACACTAAATGTGCAAAAATAGATGATTCATACAAAAACAGAAAGATGATCAAGTATGTTAAGAGTGAGTTTTTACCTATAAGTGAAACCCACCATCCAATGATGAGTATGATGGTCTATTAGACTCGAATATTTGCTATGGATATTGATTTTGGAAATAAATAAGGATGTTGATTCCATAACTAGTGAAGTTAGGTGGGAAATACTTGTACAATGTGCTTAGAATGTGGTATGCACATCAAATGCTTGATGAAATCCCTAGTTAGAATTAATTGATAAAAATGCATTCTAGAAACCCATGAACTTGAAGTTATGTTGGGAATGAAAATGATCAACAAATAGCAAAATGAACGTGTGATAGATGGTTATTCAAGTGTTAGATAGCTTGAATGCTAGAAATACCACTAAATATGCGTTAGAAACATGAATTCTAGGCTTAGAAGATGGAAACACACAATAAGATGAAATCAGTCACCTAAAAGAAATTAGGAATCGAATGTACAATAGTTTTAATGAAATTGATGTGATGAATGAAGGGCACGTTCTTGTGAGGATTTTTGCCCTATGATAGTGCACATGGATATGTTTAGGGTAGTATGACTTTTTAAAAAGTTAAACTGACCCAAATTAAGCTTTTGATAAAATGGTGTGTATAGCTTCATGAGATGTGGCAGTTATTTGATAAAATGACTAACTTGATTAAAGTTGTGAGTATTGTGAAAGTTTGATTTTGTCCAGCTAGGTGGAAGCTTAAAAGGAACAGATCAAATAAGATAACGGGTCATGGAGCACATGAATTGAGGCCACAGTATGTGGCTTATTCTAATAAGATCATTTATGGTTTAAAAGATGTGTAATTGTGTAAATGGTTAAGTACTAACTTATTAGTAATAAAATGGTAAATTACCTATAAATAAGTAATGTTGAATATTAAATTTAACCTAAAGATGGATTGAAATCTCATAAATAAAGGGAAATTGGTTAAGTCTGGTATGGGACCCCTAAGAGTAATATATCATGTGAGTAACCTAGTAAAGGTGTAGATACTTAATAAACAATAAGAAACTGTGAAAAAGTAATCAAATGGGTTTAACGCATCAAATGGTGATTTTGTCATCATTTGAACTCGGTACTTAATACTAGAATATTAGGTATTATGATTAGCGGGTCAAACATGTCAAGTGGTGATGCGGTCATCATTTGAGCCCAATACAGAATGCTTGTAAAATAAACATTGTGACTAAAGAGGTCAAACGGGTGAAGTGGAATGTAGTCACCATTTGAGCCCGACACTTAATTCTTTTTATGTGAAGCATTAAGACTCAAAAAGTTAAATGAGTCAAGTGGTCATGGGTCACCATTTGACCCAGAAATTTCATGTTTGTTTTGTTTAGCTTTACCTACTTGTATGAATATTGGGAATGGCATGTATTACCTTGAAATGGTTGAATAGAATTGCAAGTTATAGTAATGGGTCAACGTTATCGGTAAGTTCATATTTTAGTGGGCGGCTTTGAGCTTTGAGCCAAGAAAAATTTTGGGAAAATAATCCACGTGATGTGTGGTTATCAAATTGGTGAGTTATTAAGTTAACCAAGCCTGATATGCGTCTATGGTGCGTAGAATTCGGCTAAAATTGAGAAAAATGAATGAAATGGTAAATATTGGGGCCTAAATGTTTTTAGACATGTTTACGGGATAGAAACAAAAGGGTTTAAGTAAGTAAATAAACCTACGGGAGTTGGGAATAGAAAAGTCGCGTACAAGGGTAAAATGGGAATATTCAAATTTGATGAAGGGTCGAATATTAAACCAGGTCATGGTAATTTAGAACGAATGATGCATTTATATAAAAAAAAGTACTTAAATGAGTAGAGAAATGGGAAGAAACTCCGCATAGTGCCTAAAATTCCATGACAGGTCAACTTGAAGTGTACCGCGCTAGGATGCCCAGATGAATGGGCATCCGTAGTACAAACAAGTCCAGGACTTAGGAAAGTGCCCAAAATTTTATGTTGATGTTCAATGGATGGGAACTTGGGTAAAAACATTGTAAGAAATGTTACTACCACTTAACGGGTCACTTTGATCCGTTAAGAGTTAAATATAATAAGAATTGATTTTTTTTCAAGGAATATGATGTAGAGAAGAACTTAATGATTCAGATCCGTTTTATGTGAAATGGGTTCATTATGAAACGGAAAAGCCACCTAAATATCAAAATTTTGGGTTAATAAAAGAATTGGATAGCTGGAAATTTTTGAGTTTAGACTCGTTTAATGGGACGAGTCTTACATATATGGCTTAGTTTGGGATACAAATAAGCATGCATACTCCAAATAAATAGGAGAGCCAAATGACCCTCTAGTTAAAAGAGCCACGACTTTTGCCTAAATTACATCCATAATTACTACTCTTCGACTCATGACTTTTATTTTCCTAAAACACTATGCAAATGACAAAAATAATGCAAATAATATTTTGACTTGTAACCTTATGCAAATGACAAAAATAATGCAAATAATATTTTGACTTGTAACCTTATTATGAACTTATTATATTATTGGTAATCCATGCATGCATTCCTACTTGTAGGATCGATCTAACAAGAAATTAATATCACGCGCGTATCAAATCAAGGGCGGAAATCAACGATTCGGTTAGTTGTTATAGGTGGGTGTTTATGGATATGATGATAATAATAATAATATGAGAGAGATCACACACACAAAACACACACAAAAGGTTGCACTTGTATGAAATGAGCAAAAGTCTTTTAAAAAGTTACTAAGTCATGGGGTATATATAGGGGACTTTCATATACGTCCCTCATACACGTTCCCTGTACGTGTATGAAGAGGGTGGGACGTGTATGAAGCTTTACAACTTACCAAAGTACCCTTATGCCTATATAAACACTATAATGCAACCCGATGACATCTAAAACGCTATACAACCATGCCTACGACTATTATGGACTGATCACTAGCTCGGGACATACACGAAGTGCACTAACAGTCCCCCCCTTGAACCTAGCTAGTGATCTGTAGACTTAATCAATAATTGAGCTGAGAATGTCTTGAAAGACGTTCATAGACTCCCCCTAAGGTCTAGCTAATGATCTTCGGTCCTCAAGTCTTCAAGTCTTCATATCTAGCAATCTTCAATCTGGGAAGACACACCGCAGTGCTCTAACAATCTCCCCCTTGAAGACTTGAATACTTGCTGATTTGAGTTTTGGTCGTGGCTTCATGAGATCTCGTCTTGGTCTTTGATCAGCTTCGATGACTTGGGAGGAATCAAGAAATCTACACTGTTTTGATTGTAGATTCTGAGACGAAGACGGAGATCAACAACATCTGCACTTTCATTTCTTGATTCTCATCTTCTTCAGCTGCGGTTGCTCGAGCTCTACCATGATCTGGTGTCTCTGAAGATGGAATATTGGGTTCTTGCTGCTTAGGATGATCTTGTTGTTCAGGTTGGGGTCTTGTTCAACTTTAGGCTTTGTCGTTTGATGCATGATGAGCACACTAGTTGTATTTGATCCTGCAGAAAAAATTAATAAAAATTGCACACAAACTACAACTTTCATTAGATTCGACAAATAATCTGGACTAAATCAAGTTCTTGAAGTTTATCATTCAATAAACTTTAACAATTTGTCCATTTTGACCACCATTTAGAGAAACAAAGCATTCTCCCCCTGAACATTTGAATCTTTTCAAAATTCTCCCTGAACTTTGAAACTTGTCAATTTAAACCCTTTATGAAAGTTGCATTCTGACCCTTGAATTTTAAAGACCATATTTTATTGTGTTTCGGCTTCAGGTCTGAGAGTTCAATTGAAAAACTTAGTATTCCAACATCGGTTAATCGAAAATAAAATCCTTGTTGAGTTTTTCATAAATGCTGAAAATTAAAAAGGAAATGCAGTAAGTAAATATATACAAGCATTCATCTTTTTGTGATTTTTCCGGTAAGAGGATCATATCAGTCTTTGAGAAATCTATTCACATCGTTTTTCTTACAATTTAAACTTTATAGACTGTGAGACTTGGCAATTGCTGATATTGTTGTCCACATAAGCTCACATGCAAACCGTTGTGCAATGCTTTAAAATGATACTAATTATGTGTATTAATAACTAACTTGCATATGGTTCCCACACACACGACATACTCCCGTATCAAGGAATTTTAACAAAGCTTCATCTTGACGCGTGATTATGCCATAGTCATCCGTATGTTACAGGGTATGACGCACAGAGGTGGCAGGTCAGCAAATCAATGCTACAAAGCAACATGTGCGCTCAACCAGGGTGAGGCTTATATCAATCATGATTTTCATCATAGATATGATACAATCATTAGACAATCTATGATCATCGCCACACATTTTAAGTTTCTCATTCGGTAGCATGGGATTTTGCATTGTAAGCTCTTTTAAGATAGCCTGACTGAGTCTAGGTCCGTAAATCAATACGACAGAAGATCAGTCAGGCAACCCGAGATAACTATCAAGATAACGACCTGAAACCTCTGATTTTGGCAACCCTATCAAACAAAATTACGGTACCAAGACCATATGCCCATGAGGTGTTCATCCACATAGAAAGTAGTTCGTTATGTTTGTATCACTAAGGCATACATTACTAGGTTCACGAAGCCTATCAACACATCAATCAATGTCATCACATGTCATTTTTATCTTTACAACTCTTTAGCATGTGATAGATCCTCACTGATATACTATCATCTCCTCTTTTTCTCCAGGAAAAATCATTTTGGGTTTTTCTGGTTTTTTTTATGTTTTTCTGTTTTTCTGGAAATTTCTCCCCCTAAAATTCAAAAAGTTTAAAGAAATTGAAATCTTTTTGGATTTTCTAATAGAAAACGGTTAAATAAAAACTGATTTTCCGATGTGGTTTACTCAGATTTTCCCAAAATGCCTTTTACCTTTCAAAGATAATCAAATTTAGATTTGTCAAATGATTTGATAAAATTGTTGGCAAATTCATAGTCAGTGTGGACTATAGTAATCACTGGATCCTTAGTGATTTCTATGGAAGTTACATTATCAATAAGAAAATAGAGGTGATAAGAAAACGCAAACCATAGTCACGCATGTGTGTTGATAGATCCATTGAAGAACTTGGAAATGATAGCTCGATGCAGCTACCTAATTCGGCTTCGCAGGTTGCAAGAAATACATGTGACGACCTCCCATGAACTGATATCAACCCGTTGCGGATCCAGCTTCAACATTGTAACCACCATTGACCAACTCACGAAAGTCAACGAGATCCAGCTTATATCTATTAGGGTACCATAGACCTTCGGTCGGTAACCCTTTAGATAATGAAGGAATCGTTCTACAACAATCACCCAGTCCACTTTTATTCATTACTGACACCCGTTGATAAGCCGAAACACTGGGTCATGACTTTAATATCATCAGAAATTTTCTCTTCTTCTTTCTTCTTCTTCCTTTGATTGGCTAAGTAACATATCCTCCAAAGATGTTCTAATCAAGTCACTAGAGCGATATGTCACCTACTTTATGCTAAGATGCCCCACTGTCAACAACCAATGACTGCTGATAGTTCTGGAGGGGGGCAGGCCTTGATTTTCGTTGGTCATCCTAGGTCATCAATCATTGGTAGTTCCATCCACCTACCGTGAGGAGTTGGAGTAAGATCACCTGAGGATTAAACCTTAGATGAAATTACTGATTTAGGTCTCCAAACCTGCTTTATTTTATCTTTCACAAATTTGGGTTTTGCAGATTTGGGTTTTGCCTTAGGTTGAGTCTTTGGATTACCCTTTGGACTAGCCTTAGGGTTTTTCTTCGGCTTTGAAACCTTAGGCTTTACAACCTTCTCAGTTTTAGGCTTTGGAATTTCAACAACAATCTTTGTCTTCTCTTAAATGGGTTTGGTCTCTCATTTTGATTAAAATAATCATAAAATTTTTGTTTTGGAGAGCCAAACTGATGTTTGCTGTTGTTTCTCGGGGGTTCATGAGTTCTAGACTTCATCTCTCTTAGATAGGGACAATGAAGTCTAATGTGTCCTACCTCGTAGAATTCAAAGCACGACCTCCACTCTTCATAGTATTCAGGTTCATACTGAGAATACCTCGAGCTATACTGAGAAGATCTCGGGCTAGAACTTCCAAATTTAGTGGCACTTGAGGATGCTTCATGTTCATGTGATTTAGGTGCACCATATCTTTGATCCTTTTGTTTAAAGTACTCAAAATTTGATTGGTTTTCATAATGTTGCACTTGATCCATACCGCTAGATTTGACAAACTTAACTTCTTTAGTCTTGGGAACTGACTTGTTCTTCCCTGGCTTTTTCTTTGGAACCTAGTTGATTTTGTTTGACTGGTTCTGTTGGTTCCTTTTATTTTGATCAGTTTTCTAAGTAATAGCTTGTGGTTTCACCTGTTGAGGTTTACCATTTTGCCTTTTGACTTCAGGTTCAGGATCACATTCAATGTGAATCTCAAGTGGAATAATTGGTTTTAATCCTAAACCTGGACTCTCAGATTCCTCATCAGAATCTTCATAATCGGTTTCGACCAACACATAATTCTCATCTTTAACAATCCCAGTTTCCTTGATCTCAGATGGGTTAGCTACAAGTGGTGTTGTGACAACAAATTTTGTGAGATCTGTCTCCTCTGGTGACTTTGAGTAATTGTCACGCAAAGGAGGAGGGACTGCATTGTAACCTACCCCATTCCCTGTTGTTTGTGTGATTTGGCTCTTGATGATATGATCAAGGACATACCGAGAGTTGGAATAGCTTTCCAACTTCTTTTTGATGGTTTCATAGTCACACAGTGCCTCTGCTAATGCTTTCTTAGTTTGTTGCAAATCAGTGATGTAGTTGTTAATGACATCTTGTTTGTTTAAAACTGTTTGTTTAAGTTCACTTACATCTTTCTTTAACAACAAAACCATTTCTTTAAATTCCTTTTCATTCTTTTTCAATGTTGCATTAGCATCAGTGCATGACCTCAAATCACATACCAGACTCGTGTTGTGTTACAACTTATTCTAAACATTTATATTCTAAACATTTATAACAAACAAGTTTAGACGGGTTACAACTTACCTGAGTATGCTGCTCAGTCTGATTTTAAGTTGACTGAATTGGAATGTCATCATCTCTCTCCTCTTTCTTTTCTTCCTTTGAATCATTCCTTTCAGATGTTGAACACTCTTCATCTATGCTGCCGGTTGAATCACAACCTCTTTCTTCATCAGATGATTCACTTTCTTTACCCGATCCTTCTTCATAAGTCATTGAGCTTGAACCGGAGCTCTGACTTTCCTCACTTCAGCTTTCATCTAATCCACTGCATTGTTCATCTGAACTCCGAGCAGTATTTGAGGATTCTTCTACATCCCGAACTCGTGTCAACTCTTAACACCCTTTATCTGCATGTTCAACCGATGCGTTGACTAACACGATATTTACCGAATCCGTGTTACAGCTTTGTGTTTCCTTCTCTCTCACATGATTCCTTTGGATTCTTTCACTACTAGAAAAAAGGCCTTTCTTGACACGCATTGCGTGTCAAGAAAAGGGTCTGATGACAAGAAAAAAAGCGTCAAGGATGGCGGTGTCATAAATTTTAGATGACATATTTTCGCGTGTCATCTGTTTATGACACACATTTATGACAGCATTTATTGACACACTTTATGACACTTTTTAGTGAAACATTTTTATGACAGTTTTTGTTGACATTTTTTCGACGTATATTATGACAAAATTTTATGACGTTTTTTTGCGTGTCATAATTTATTAATCTAAAAAGAAAATTTCCTGTAAAATTACATATTTACCCTCCTGAATTTATAGCCATTTTATCATATGCAAAATAATTAGCAAACTAATAACAGAAACATCATTTCATTATATAATCCGGCCATATTTATCAACTTACAAACTAATCCGAGACGTTTAACGTTTACAAAAATATTGTATCGACGTTACAATGCCTTCAAATTAAACAAACAAGTTTGGATCATTTGAAAATAAATGTTGTGGCGTAGCCTGACCATTCTTCGTGAAGGGCATCCATGACTTCATCCCCGTAATGATCTGCTCCTCCCCCAACCTGACCATTCTTTGAAAATTTCCCAACTTTTATTTGAGAATCCAAGTACCTGTTAACGCAGAGCACAAGACACAACAGTTGATACAGGTACATTATTCACTGATCAGAAGTTAGATAGAATCCTACTTCCTATTTGTCAAACAAGTCGATTTCAGCCTTTTGTTGTAATCCTAGTTGAAGACTTGATAGTTGATACATTTTAGCTTTCTAGTGAAATAGTTTCACTCTCAAATTCATGCTGTTAATTTAATAGTTTTCTGTATTTATGTGAATTTAGTATGAAATAGAATCATAGTGTAGTTCGGTTGCTAGATTTGATCACCATAAGATTCATACATACTTGTTTCATCACTAATCATAATTCCTTCTGAATGGGCCCACTTAAAAATAATCTGGATCTTAATTCCAGTAATATTGTTTTGTTATTATGCTTAACATATTATTCTTATACTAGTGTGAATGCCCGCGCGTTGCCGCGAGTAAGTATGTTTTATTATTGCATTGCATGTTCCTTAGTGGGCTTCACATAATTTATTTTTAAAACCCATATTATATAACACAATTGGTAGCTTGGTTTTAAAAAGCGCTAGGCGCACAAAAGCGACGAGGTCTAAGCGCATCGCGCGAAGCGCAAAGCGCAAAAAGCGTGGGATTTTCGTACTCGAAGCGCACACTAATTATATAATTTTTTTTATATATCCCATATATATTCATGAGTTTTTAGCTTCATTTACCCAAAATATAACTATAAATAAGGTTTTTATGTGATTTTACCTATATGTACAAGCCAAAAACAGCAAGGTACAACATTTTTATGCATAAAAAAATACCCAGAATACATGAGGCGCGCGCCTCAGGCAAAAAAGCGCCTGAAATTTGACAAAAAAGCGCCTAAGGCGCGCGCCTTTGGGAAAAAGGTTAGGCGCAAAGCCCTGAGGCGCCCTAGGCTGCGCCTTGATGCGCCTCGCGCCTAGCCGCGCTTTTTAAAACCCAGATTGGTAGTGTAATATGGTGTAAAGGTCAGCTGAAGGTAATTAACGGTGTCAAACGGAAATCTATGCTAAATAATATTTATAGTGGATACATATGAATAATTGAATATTACTCTGTTTGATAGTTTACAATGGGGGAATTTGACACAGCAGGGATGTACCTAACATCTGCTCTTTGACTAATAAAGGCACAATCTTGAGGGCATTTTTTACACCCAATAATCATTTGCTTCAAGTAAGAGTAGAACACATATAAGAACAAAAACCATCAAAGTATTAAGTAAATCAATAAAAGAGAGGAAAAGACCAAAGGTAGGAAAATGGCAGGGTCTGGCGGGTTCAGTAACGGGTCAAAACTTATCATTTTTCCCCCAGTTGGATTGGGTAAGATCAAATTAACTTGGATATTTTTATGTTCAAAAAAAGTTGAGTACTATGTTGAATATGGTACCAGAACCTATCGTTTTATTAACAATTCATTTAACCATTTATTTTATTTTTTATTTTTTTTAGAAGAACCATTTATTTATTTCTAATAAAATGGTGGTCTGACCTCAAGAGTTCTTAACTGATCTTGGTGTTGAGATTATGCAACTCTGGCTCCTATCCTCAGATTCTTTTTAATCTTCATGTTGAATTGCAAGTCATGTTTCAACAGCAAAATAAAAAAACAAAAAAAAAAAACTGATCATTCGCTCATAAACGTTAATTCCATTACTATAAAGCTAGCTGAAATCGAATTTGCAGCGAAATCACTCATAAGCCTTACATTTTTTACTTGGAATAAATCAAGCCTTAATCATACAAAACTGATACTACATTCGCCCAAACAGCTACAAATAAATCATATACTATGTCAACCGAATCGCATATACTCAATCAAATTGCAAATTACAATAAGACATAAAAAAAATAAGGACACTCACTCACACAAATAATAATGCAGATTCATAACATACAAATTCATGATACATCACCAAATATAGACCACAATTATGAAGGCATAAAACAATTACAAAAACTCAAGATGATGATAGCAAGCAACTAATTAAAATCATTTTATACAAAACTGCTACAACTAAATTGATTGCATACCACCACAGAAAAGTTTAAACTCCTCGTAAAATCTGCTTAACAATCACAATAAAAGGAGAGAACGTATAAGCAAACAATTATACTCAAAATGCATGTGTGTGCGCGCAAACACATATAGGTATGACTGTATGAATAGGTGGATAATTGTCAAATAAACAAATTGAATAAACTTCAATTAATCCAATTACAAATCACAATAATAAAAAAAGATAAGAAATATCTCATTAACATTGATTAGATTTATAACCATTGCTATCACATGACCTTTCTCCGTTTTGTAACGCGTCACATCATATACATGGTACTAAATTGTATGCCTAATTTTCACCAAAGTTTGGTTATTCACGGATATACAAACCAACTCAGCTCCAAAACTGATAAAGAACTGCTGGTTAACAGAAACCAATAGGTTTTCAAACTCCTATAACCGAAACTCATTTATGGACTATGGTTCGGTTAGGGTCCAAAACCGACCGATGCTCACCCCTAAACCAAGTGATGATACTATAAAAGAAAACAATCGCAGTAGGATATAGCTAACAAGAACACTACTTTGTTAAATGAACAAAACAAAAGAGCAATTCGCAATAAATGTCGTATTCAGTACAACATTTATAGTTCGTTTTCACTCTTCTAAACCAACCTCCACCATTCTCAAATCTCAATTACCGATGTTATAGGTACCATATATTCATTTATCCTCGCATCACCTTCTCATACTAACTAAGAAAAAAAATAAAACTTTAAAATAGCGGAAATGAACTTCTTCAATAAGAAACACTAACTATCATCATAATCTAGAGTATTATCCCAATTAAAACCCTAAATAACTAATTAAAACTAAAAATAAACAACAAAAACAGAAGGAGAGAGGATAGATACCACAATGAGCAGGAGCAGAACGAAAAACCGTTAAATCAGAACGAAAATGCGCAGAACGAGCAGGAGCAGAACGAGAAGAGACCCTTCAATTAAAACCCTTCAATCGTTTTTTAATATTAAAATGCGCAGGTTTCAAGAGAGGAGTTTGATTAGGAAGGATCAGAATTTTGAGAGAGGAGTTTGATTATGATGATACAGGGGTTTGATTAGGAACGAGCAAAAGGGTAAGAGTTTGATTAGGGTTTGATTTGAGAGAGAGAGAGAGAGAGAGAGAGAGAGAGAGAGGGGGGTTTAATGTGAGAGAGAGGGAAGACTTTTGAAAAGGTGCCTCTTATTTGCACCTGCCTAAAACTTATTTGCACCTTTCTACTACTCGTAGAGGCCTATACGAGCCGTAGAGGCAACTCTACTGCTCGTAGAGGTCCCTACTGCTCGTAGAGAACTCTGTCAAATGTGGTCCACACTTGCCAATCATTGGCAATCATTTAATGACACCTCTACTGCTCGTAGAGGCCTCTACGAGCAGTAGAGTCACTTGAATTCGTTTCATTTCGTTAACTGAACAAATATTACAAAAATAACTTTTTATTATTATTTTAAATTATTACTATTATTTTAAAAAAAAATAAAATAACAATGTGTGCTCTTCTATGACTCGTTACACATTTAGTTTTTAGTTTTTTTATTTGTAAGCGGTTTTTGTTTCGGTTGTCGTCTCGATAAGCGTGTAAGCGTATAACAAACATTTATATAAATAAACAGACAAATATAAGCAAGCATTTCCAAACATAATATACGAAAATATAATAATAATATAATATAAGAGTGTACTAGCATGCATCATATGAAAATAACACTACTGGGGGGCGTCTGCTGCGTGGTGTCAACAGGCCTGTAAAAGTAGCCCACTGATCTAAAGACATCCCTTTCTCAATGCCTAACACCCTAAACGAGATATCCGGGTTGTCCGGGTCCTCAACCTCACCGGCCGCACGTGGGCGGTAGCGAAAAGTAGACAAAAACTCAATAACGATAGGCCTGTAAGCCTCCCCATTACACATACTAAACAATCGATCCCATACACTGCCCTTTGGGACCCACTGTCTCGCCCTCTCCTCCGCGCCTAAGTGACTCAGCGCGTCCCAGTCAATGCCACGCTGTGCAACGACCGAACGTTCACGTAGCCTCAAAAAGCGCTCGAGCGCTTTCGAGTCCACTGGAAACCTACAAAAGGGCCACTCTTGCAGGTCCCCCCCCCACATAATATCACCTGGCATACCTGCAATATAAAGAATATGTCATTAGAAATGCAACCAGATATGAAATGTATTATTGGAGCATATGCAAAACTTTTGACATACTGTGAGAAATGAAAATTAGTTCATAAAACAATATAAAGAATATGTCATTAGAAATGCAACCAGATATGAAATGTATTATTGGAGCATATGCATTGCTTAGGAACCAAACTGAATTGAGAATTGTAGTTGATAATCAAACTCAGATGTGGCTAAATTAGTAAATTATGCAACATTAAACAACATAAATAGTTATATATCAATCTTTGATGAATGATGATCTATACATCACTTAATAAGACAAAGTTGAAAAAATTTGTAGACCACAATCAATTTCACCAAGAAAATTTTGACTCTTTTCTTAAGACAGAGGATCACGCATGGCAAACAAATGTAATTTCAAAAAAAATAAAAATAAATAATCGAACGCCTAGTAGTAGTGAGAATCATACACACAACACAACATATAAATTTTGACTCTTTTCTTAAGACGAGAATCATACACACAACACAACTTTCATCCCTAAATCCTTAAAAACAGAAACCCTTAGTAAAAATATAAACCCTTTATCCCTAAATCCTTAACAAAAGCCTTAAATCCTTAACAAAATTGTTCAAACAAATCCCTAAATCTTTAACAAAAATGGTTCACATAAAACCCTGCTTCAAAATCCCTATTTATACACGGATAAAGAGATACAGAGAGAGAGAGAGGGACAGAGAGAGAGAGAGAGAGAGAGAGAGAGAAATATACCTGGTGGTGTGAGTCGAAGGTGGTGGTGGTTGAAGGTGCTACGAGAGTTGAACGGTTGGGGGTTGGGGTTGAATGTGGGTGAACGAAAGGAGAAAGGAGAGGGTTAGGGTTAATTGATTTGGGGATTTGGGGTTGAATGTGGTGGGTTATTGTCAAACGAATGCATTTTAAACTTTTCAGTGTTCTCTACGACTAGTAGTGGTCTCTACGAGCCGTAGAGTCAATATAAATTCAATTAAAACTAGCCTGTAGAGGAGCTCTATGACTCGTAGACGCATCCTCTACGACTAGTAGAGGTCTCTACGCTCGTAGAGTTAATATAAATTCAATTAAAACTAGCCTGTAGAGGAGCTCTATGACTCGTAGAGGCATCCTCTACGACTGGTAGAGGTCTCTACGCTCGTATCTGTTCCACCCTCTACCACCAGTAGAGTCCCCTACGAGTGGTAGAAAACCTTTTTCTTTCTTTTTTTTTTTTTTGTTAATTTTATGTATGTTATTTGAGATTTTATAAAAAAAAAATTCCACTACTTGTTATATCTATAAAAGAGCGTAAACGAAAATAAAAAATTCAATTAATAATACGTTACACGTTATAATTACAACATAAGACCCTGTTGCAGACGATCCCAGTATAGCCTAACCCATGGGTTTGTATGAACGTTATGTCGCCCAACCAAACGGTTCCAAAATTCATGCGTAGGTGGCATTGGAGCGTCTTCTGCTGTATTAAGCACGATGAAGTGGTCGTCGTTCACAAAGGCTAGCGATATGATTGGATGTCTAGGTAAGTCGTCGGGATGAGTAAACACAGGGAAGTAAGTGGTACACTACAACAAAAATGGGCTTTTAGTACGCACAAAAGCGTCCTAAAATGTTATTTTATAGGACCTTTTATTTAATAGGACCAACAGTAAAAAGCGTTTCATGTAAGGGGGTCGTAATAAGTCATGAAACTTAAAAAGCGTCCTAATATCTCAAATAAGATTATGAAACCAAGTTTATGGTCGCATAATATGTCCCCAAAAAAACTCCTAATAAAACATATTAGGACACTTTTACAAGGTTTTAACATGTGCTTACCTAGTTTTAATCTTTTAATACACATGCAAGAGTCCTAAAAAACTAATTTATAGGACCCTTATGATGTAACATTATACGAGCATTAGTACCAAAAAAGGGGTCCTAATATCTTAAATAAGATTATGAAACCAATTTTATGGTCGCATAATATATCAATGAACAAACAATATAGCGTCCTAAGAAAAGCATATTTGAACACTTTTAGAATGCTCTAACAAGTTAAATAGGATAAAATTTCAAAGTCCTAACAAGTCATATGATACAACGTTTTTTTAAACATTCACACACAATTATATGATATACTGTATATAACATCAATTAATGAAAGAAAAAAACTTTATTATATTTCAAATAAGCATATTCATAACAAAAACACTAAACATAAATTTATCCAACATAAACTCTTGTAACATTTAACAAAGAAATTAAAAGAAATGAAAGAAACAAGAATCATGAGTCATCATGCGTCCTCAATCCTCATAGACTACCTACAAATAAACCATCCATGTATAAGTATTAAGTTCCAGATTATTAAAATTATTCGTATCACAAGATTAATAAATACATACCGAGATGAAAGGACAAGGCCATGCAATGGAGGCACCAATACAATCTTGAATTGTGGAAAATAACCCATATGGTCTCACCAACTTTTCATCTATTTTTATTGCTACTTGAACGTTTACCTCACACCATTCTGGTCCAATCTCTGTACCACCAACTAGCTCATTTGGGTCCAAGCTCTTCACCCATCCTCTTGCTACAATCTCGGTAGAGTTTAGAATGCTTTTAAGAACAACTTCATCTCCCACCTAGATTTTAGTTTTCAACAAACATATATCAAACTCTAGTTATAATAGTACAAGTAACATTTCACAAAAAAAAATAATAATAAAGATTTATATAGAAAAATACCCGTAAACTTGGAGGTCCATTGGTTGCAATAGGGAAATGTGGTGATGTAAGAGGTGGAACACTAGGACCATCCCTACACCCTTTAATCTCCGATACCTGGGCTTGTAGCCGAACCACGGTACTAGTAAGTTCTTCACATTTAGACTTCAATTTGATGTTTTCTCTACGACATGTTGAACGACTTGGTGTTACACCCCAAACATCAGAAGCACGAACACCCAGACCATACATGACTGCATCACCATTTCGATCTTTCCCCATTACTTTAGAAAAAACATCATCTGGTCCAGGCTTATCGATCGAACCATCAGGAAAATTAGAACTAAGTTGTTGCATCTGTGTCTGTATTAGATATAATAACAAAAATAAGATATGTATTTTTAACAACATCAAGAACATAAAGAAAAGATATGTATATGAATATATAAGATATTACTTACAATTGCATTTGCAGCTTCCACATTTTTTGTAGTTCCATGTTTGGAGAAACATGCACGAAACATTTCTAATCGACTTGGATCTTGTCCCAAAGTTGTCTGTTTGAATAAAAAGAAAATAAGTAGTAACAATGGATATCGACATGCTACATTAACAATTACATTATTTCATAAAATCACCTTTAGCTCTTCACGGACTCGAGCATAACTTTTTTTACCCGTAACTTGCACCATCTTTTTTTTTGACCGATTCGCCTTGTTTTTTTCACTTACCATCTTCAATAGAAAAATAAAATATCACAATGAGAAATAAACTAATTGTAACATCCCAAATTTCGAGGATTTATATTTGAAGTGTAAGGCTATTTCATACCTTAGACTTTGTTTTATTCCAATACTTCACAAGTCTCCTCCATTGTTTTTTTTGAACTTGTTTTGGCCTAAAATTTATTTGTTCCTGAAGTGACAAAGACGGATCATAGTAGCTTTCCTTAACTCTTGCCCTCCAGTTCTTGACCTTCTTCCCAAATGATTGCAATATCCAGCCTTCAGCATCTTCAGGAATATCAAATTTTGTCTAAAAATGGAACATGTCACATTAGAAAACAAATACTTTAGTCATTCATTAACAAACATATTTTTAATTATGTACCTTTATGAAGTCGAGCAACGTTTGTTTTTTGGTGTCCTTAACTTTATTCCATGGTTTATAAATCGGACAGTACTTTCCACTCCTTGAAAGGGTTCCCATGAAATGGGTTAGTTTACTAACTTTGTCACCAATAGGTTGTCCAAGTTCATTAACTAAAATAGGAATTCTATCCCCTTTTTCTTGGGCCCAAACTTCTGGCATACGCGTAGGTCCTCTCACTCTTTTACGTACATGTCGAACTACAAAAAGTGAACATGATTTACAATGTACATGTATACATTAAAAATACTATATAAATTGAAAGGCAATATATTAAGTCTGTACGTTTTCTTAGTTTTATTATAGTTTCTTATATATTCATCATGTGTCAAACAATATATGTATTGAGAAACAAAAAAAAATGAAGCAATCAAGTAAATTAGATAAACCTGCTTCATTTTCTGGTTGTGGGACTTCAAACTCTTCATCCACCAGTTCATCGATCTCATTTTCTAAACCATCCATGTGTTTATTTACATCATCTTCAGCGGCATCTTGTTATTAATTGATATATATAGTTACAAAAACAGTAAGCATCAAAAACAGTTAATTGAATCAAACTTAATACTAATTGAATATCATAATAAAATATTTTAGAAAGAGAAAATATAGGTACCATGAAATATCATGTCACGCTCCCCGTGGTCATCATTGTTGTCGACTGCAAATAACTTTCTTTTAGCTACAACTGATCGCCCTCTCATGTGGCCTTCATCAGACTCTGGTACACCACTATTTATTGGCCTCGTTGTGTCAATCACTTGTACCTTTCACATATGAGATTTTGCAGATGCTAGCACATGAGAGACATTAGGAGCAGTAACTCGTTTCTGTGTTGAATAAGCATATCTTTTCATGGACTGCGGAGCAATGTATCTTGGATGTTTCTGTAAGTCAAACAGTTAGAAAACAAACATAAAGACATTATATTATCCATATTTGTTATTAGTACCTTTTTATTTGTAGCAACTTCTTTTAAAGACTTAGAAGCATTTTTCAATCCCAGGGCTTGTAATTGTTTTTCGTTCTCTAGAATATTCAACCTTCTACTCTTTTCATAAGCATTCATAGGGCTTTGGCCTTGCATGCTTTTATCTTCCATTAGTAGTGTACACAACAAAGAAAAATTCTTATCCAAAAAAAAAAAAGATTACCTTCAACTACTGACCTTTAGGCTTCAGATTTCAGAAACAATGAACAAAGATGATTTCCTTCTACTTATCAATGATTTATCTTGATTGAATCCAACTATATAACTAACAAGCAATGTTCGATTTCTCGATTGCTTTGGTGGGTTTATTGTTGTACTACTGGTGAATAATGATGACGAATTGATGAGTCGATGACTGGATCAATGGGTTTAGGGTTAGCAATTATTTAGGGGCGGGAAGATGAATTTTGGAGGTGGAAAAACCATGGTAAGGGCGGGAATATCAATACTAAAAGAATTTAAAAAAAAGTGGGTTCTTTAAATTATTTACATAACTTGATTATAGAAGTAATGTACACATTAATCAACATTTAGAAAGCTTCGTTTTAAAATTTTCATTATATAAACTAAATATTATTATGTATCTATATGGGAGTATCAATTACAAAAATAAAAAAAAAAGGTATGCCAACTAGCTAAATAACAATATGAAATAATAAAATTTACATGTTTACGGGGTGTATCGGCCTTAATAGTGATGATAACTTTTAATTTATCATTAACAGCTTTATTGGGTGGCATTAAATTTAAAAAAAAAAGGTTAGACTATATTATATCATAATTGGTTGTAATAGATCATGTATGTCATGAATCATGATAGCTTTTAATGGACCGGTTTGTGCTTTATTCTCTCAAGGTAGGTCTTAAAGGGTTATATCCAGTTATAGTAAGTCAAATTATATAGTAAAGGGCGATAACATGCCATACATGTTTTAATGGCCATCATTGGCTCTAGTTGACCATAACTCAAACCACTTTATTTTTAAATGGCCAAATCATCCGATTAGGCCTTTGCCTCTGATACCAAAGTCAAGAGTATCCAATGGTTGGCATATTAGTGTCAGGTTGAACCGATGCCACGTGCGTTTGATCACCCAATGCGAACCAATTAACTACTAGTATCCTCAGTGGACCACCAATGACCCAATAGACCATCAATGACCCAGCTGACCTTATTTATCCTAATTAACCAATAGCAGCCCTCACTAACCATAATTGACGAATAATGATCAGGAAAATTTAGTCCCGCGCGTTATAATGTTGTCTATATATTTTATGAAATGGATTATTTTGCTACATGACTTTTTTTATTATAACTCAAATATCAAGTGTCTTATTACGGTGTATTATAATAATGCCACTATGGTTAAGCGTCTTATAATCTAGCGAATAAGCGTCCTATAAAACTGATGTTTTATGACTTAAATATCATATGTCCTATTACGTTGTATTATAATAACATCACAATGATTAAGCGTCCTATAAATGTTAAAGTTATAAGACCCATGTGTCAAGGGTCCTATTAAGTTATGTTTTAATATGACTTCGACAAGAAAGGGTCCTATAACATCGAACATTTATGACTTAACTACAAAGGGTCGTATTAAGTTATGTTATAATAGGACCCCCGGTGATCAAGTGTCCTATTACATTGCCACATAATGGGACACCAACAACTCAATGTCTTATAAATTACTTTATTAGGATCTACATTTTATGTGTCTTATTAAGTTATATGATAATACGACCCAAAAGAATCATCTATCCTATTAAATAGCTTTTTAGGACACTGGTTTAGTAGCGTATATTATAAAAGGACCCCAAAAGTTCATTTGTCCTATTAGATAGTTTTTAGGACCCTATTTTACAAGTGTCCTACACAAAAGGTCCTTAAAAGCCCTTTTTGTTGTAGTGGTAGATAATCCTCTTCTAGGGTGGAATACTTGAAGAACCACACCATATTTCTCACAAATGACAATTCCGTGCCCCGGCAACACCATCCATTTGTCTCGGGGCGCCAATCCAATTCCAAAGTAATCTAATGGCTGGTATACGGAATCGACCGTATACCAACCCCACCTTGAGTACATCCCTTGCCACATAGCATAGCGTTCACGTAGTTCGTTCATCAAATCCTGACGGATTGTAGCCCAGTCATTCTCATGACCCCTTAAAGACACAGATACGGATCGGAACCCACAGTTACCGTCTCCCCGAACATTTTGAATATGTGTAATAAACCGGTGATACTCTATAGGAAGCTGGCATTTCCAATGCATGATTTCCAATTTATACCTGTTAACGCCAACATTAAAAAATCATGATTAGGGTGTATCTACGTATTTGCGTGCGTAAAAAAACTTGTATGCATGAAAATTTTTATGTACCTGTTACCCACCAACAATGGAAAATGTTTATCACAAATGATATTTTGGTCTTTTCCTGGATCTGCCGGCCTACGTCTTCTAACAGGCTCTTCCTGTTTTATATAATAATAATAATAATAATAATAATAATAATAATAATAGCTATGTTACTAACCTTTTTTTCATCATCATCATCATCCTCCTGTTTTATTCCTTTACCTTTTCCTTTCGGGCGCCCGCGAATTTTAGTTTGCACCTCTGGAGGTTGATGATCAGTCATACTTGGATTCACCACCGACTTTATTTTTGAGATCATGTTTTTAATAATGTGCGGTGGTCGAGACTTTAGTATCTCTTTCAGTCCATCAATCTCCGTAACAAGGTCAACATCGCTTTCTCCGCTACCTTTCTCCACACTGTAATTCAACTTTCTCCGGAAATGGTCTATATCGGACAAAGGTATTTTTATTCCTGTAACAATATTAATTAATAATAATAAATAAATAAATAAATAAATAAAGTAATTTTCTTACCTTGAGCTATATAAGAATCTAAACGACATGCACACGGTATCCCACAACTCATTAAAAGCCAGTGACTGCAACCCGTTCCACTTTGCTTGAAGTGGTCTATCTTTATTATCTCTTTTAATAACAAATCGAGGGCTTTATGGGAAATGTGACCCCGCAAGAGATCAAACAGGGGTATGTTATGATGTTGCATTTTCTTCCTTTGACTGGTCTCAAAGGAGTGGTTTATGGCCCTCTCTTGTGAAATCACAATTTCTTCTACAAGCCCAACAAGTTTGTGGAGGGAGCTGTTAGGCCCTTTAATTTGCAGCTTAATCCTTGCATGCTGGCTCTCAGCTCTGTTGGTCGTATACTCACCGAAGTTGTAATTTTTGTCTGTCCATGCACGAACAAACTTTTCTTTATGTTTATCAAACCACACCTTGTTCAAGTATACCATAACATCTGTCAAAAAAAGAATAAAGATATCATTAAGGTGTGTACTTAGATACATATGTATGCGTGCTTTTAATATGTACCATTTTGATCTTGCTGATTAAGTTTAATATGGAGTCGGGATAACGAGTGCCGGTAATTTTGCTGGGTCTCAGATGCACACACTCCTTAAAAGATCCGATAAATGATTCCCATTCTTCATTGTCAGGAAACGATTGTTTGCAGTGTTTTACAATGTTTTGTGAAATGTGAAACCTGCATAGCAATAATGATCATAATAATGATTAATTTAAAACAACACCACCAACAACAACAATATTATGTACTACCTGCATAACAACTTCGAAGCAGCTGGGAATACTGTGTCGCATGCATTCATCAATGCCTGGTCAGCGTCAGTTACTATAACACGCGGCTCCATACTTTCCTCATGCAGCAACTCTCTCAGCCTTTCTAGCACCCATTTGAAGTTATCCATCTTTTCATGTATAATAAATGCTTGGGCGGCAATAAACGACTTGGATGTTGATGTGACACCCACAATTTGAACAAACGGGATCTTATACTCGTTCGTACTATAGGTCGCATCAATCAACAACACATGCGGGAATGCACGCCACATTTTTAGAGATGTATCATGCACAAAGAAAATATCTTCAATCGCATTTGTTTTTGGATTCACTCGGGTGAAGAAAGTAAAATCTTTATCAACCGGTAAGCTTTCGAGTATCTGCAAAACAATAATAATTAGGGTTTAATAACAATAACAACAACAAAAACAACGATAATACCTGCATTTGAGTCTTGCCGCTATACAACTCCCGTTTAATCTTGGTTAATGCGTTATGCACGTCTTGTAAAATGACAGGGCACTCTGGGTATTGATTTCTAACGGCCGAAAGAATCTGTATTGGTAAAACGTTTTGTAAATAAAGCGAGTTCACCAATTTTAAACAGTCCTCGTGCATCCTCCAAGCATATGCGTAACCCTCGATATATTGAAACGGTGGGTGGTTATGAGTTGGGTTGATGACCCTCAAACGCCAACCACCGTATCTCGAGCTGTATTTCGCTTTAACTTCAAACGGGCAATCACACTTTTTACTACCCGTCTTCCGAAGTGTGGCTACACTACGAGGTTTGCCATATAAGGTACAACCTATAGTAGCCGAATCTGGCCTCTTGTTCTCCCCCTTTCCCTTGTTTTCAGTACGTTTATATACAGTGACGTAACCAATAGCTCTTGCTCTGAGGGAAACCCATTCTGTCACCTCTTTAAGATTTGCGAAAACCTGAAAGTTTATATACGTGTCTAGTCAAATTTTTATATATTGACAATATAAATTACGCATACCCACGAACAAACATACATACATGTATACATACCTACATACATACGGGGCAACATATATACGGGTATAAATTATAAACATGCGTAGATAAATAAACACACCTGAGTTGTTTCAAACGAAATATCCGGGTTCGGTTCCTCGCTACAGTCACCCGCCTCGTGTGCGTATCGTGGAGCGCTTGAAGGCACGTAACATGACTCTGGTTCTTCAACATACTCCCCGTTTAAATCGGGCAGCTGTGGTTGTTCATTCAAATCCGATAGCGCTGCTTTCCCGGATATAACCTCTAGCTCACCATGCTCACTATCGCTTTCCGGGACGCAACATACGTCAAACCATTCACCCGAAGACATTGTGTTACGAACTGGTTGGCCGGATGGTATTTTTGCCGGAGAAATTCCGGAACCGTCGGAGAAAAAAATTTGAAATTTTGAGGTCTGGACTGAAAATCGTGCATGGTTGATGGTTTAAAGTGCTGAAAGAAAACTCTACCAGTCGTAGGGGTCTCTACTGGTCGTAGAGTATGCATATAAATGCTCACAACAACCAGACCTCTGCGGCTCGTAGAGGTCTCTACTGGCCACAGAGGGGTGATTTTACTGAAATGTCAGTCTGCTACTCGGATACGTTGTACTTTCTAACCCTATACCACTCGTAGAGGCCTCTACTAGTCGTACCATGCCTCTGCTCGTAGAGGTCTCTACGAGTCGCAGAGCTGACTGACACGCCTGTATGGACTCTGAACATTGAATGATCAGTGGGCCTCCATCTCTACAGCTCGTAGAGGCCTCTACGAGTCGTAGTAGGGTTAGGTTTTTAGGGCAACAAAGCTCTACCACTCGTAGGGGCCTCTACCAGTAGTAGAGTTTTATGGGTTTCAGTGTTCTGACACCTCTACTGCTCATAGAGGCCTCTACGAGCAGTAGAGTTGTGTAAAAACCTAAAAATGCCTCAGGTGCAAATAACATCACCCTTTGAAAAAACACGTGAGAAATGAAATATTTTAAGATTTTAGGTGACAGAAAATCATGACACACGATTTTAAAATCGTCAAGTTTTTTATTTTATGACGGAAAATTATTGACACACATAAAAAAACATCAAGAAATTATCATTTTTTTCCAAAGATGACATTTTTTTTATGACATGCACTTTTGCATGTCATAAAATATGGTATGTCATAAAAAAGTGTCAAGGAAGGCCTTTTTTCTAGTAGTGTTTGCAACCGATTTGCATATGTAGTGAGTGCCCATGGATCTGTCATGTTGACTGTTTGTTGAGGTGAATGTGAAGGGAAATATACAAATGGGTCCTTTACAACAGACGACACGAATGAAGTCTGAGGTCGTGAAGAAGTAGTAATAGAGGATGTTGCTGGAGTTGCAGCATGTATCCAATTGGATCATTTACAACATACGGATGTTGTACTTGCAGGGTCGGTTGGGACGAAGATTGGAAATCAAGATAATGGCATTGACTTCTTTCAGCTTTTCTTGACTCCTCTATTGCTCTATTTTCCAGCATTACCAGATATCCATTGATGGAAAGCATCTTATACTAACCCATTACCTTCAAGACATCCACATAGTTCGTCCATTTTTGCGAAAGTGCATTTGCAAACCGTTCAATTAGCTCACGGTGAGTATAATTAAGTTGAAACTTATGCATTTCAATCATGAGATGATTATATGAAAATTGCATGTGTTTTAGTGTCTCCTGTCCAATATGGCTAAAAGCTTCAAATTCCTTCCTTAACTGATCCTGTCTAACTATAGCCTGAGTCAGACAACATGGACATTTGTTGTTGAGGGTTCATTGCATTGGAAGCATACGGATAATTCCAACACATGATAAACTTCACATGTATAAGAGAAAACTGATGTGATAGAGACATATTAACTTATAAGACCAGATGTATGAAGAGAACAAACACACGTAGGACAGGGCTTATACACGTATGAGGTTCAATATTGAAGGTTCATAACACGGATCAAAAGCAAGGTCACGTATGAGGACATATCAGATTTGACACGTATGAAGATGTAAAGACTAACACGTATGAATGATCAGTCAAAGGAACTCGTATGAATGAGACACGTAGGAACCAAACACGTATGAGACAGACCCGTATGAACCAACACGTATGAGACAGACCCGTATGAACCAACACGTATGAGACAGACCCGTATGAACCAACAAGTATGTGACAGACCCGTAGGAACCAACTCGTATGAGACAGAAACTTAACTCGTATGTAACAAGCAGACAGTGACCCGTATGAAGTGAAACTTATAACCCGTATGGACAAGACAAACAGTGACCCGTATGAAGATCAAAATAACACCCATATGAAACAGGGAACCCGTATGAACAGCAGAAACATTCTAATACATTCTGAAACAGAACACAGACTCAAACACAGCTGAATTCGATCGAAATTGATTGTTGTTTGAGTTTTGATGATCTGAAAGTGAGGTTTTGTGTAGGGGATGATTCCAAACAAGTTTGCAACACAAAATTCAACCCAAAAACACTAATTATAATAAAAAAAATCCTCAAGAACATGAAGAACACAAAACTTATTAATTTTCATAAAAAATCCAGGTCTGATCCAAATAAACGTTGTTTAACACCTAATTTTGAGTCGATCAATACCCAAAACACTTTTCTAAACTGAAATAACAATCAAATCTTCAAAACAATCCATGATCATGATTTTCACCCAAAAACCCATAAAAACCCATAAAACTCATGAACATGAAATTTTTTCACAAAATCCTTAGATCTGATCCGTTTTCCCTCAAATTTGATTTGGTTATTTGTAAAAACAGATTCTAAACCTAAAATCAAAATCAAATCAATGATCCAATCATCAAACACACCTCAAAATCATAGAAAACCATGTTTTTAGTAAAAAAAAAAACGAGTCAAAATCGGTTTTCAATGGACAATTGCTTAAAAACTTTTAGATATGATGCAAACCACTATAACAACACGCGTGATACTTGTAGGATCAGTCTAAGAAGAATTATTATCAGGCGCGTATCGAATCGATGGCGGAAATCAACGATTCGGTTAGTTGTTATAGGTGGGTGTTTATGGATATGATAATAATAATAATAATAATATGATAGAGAGCACACACACAAAAGGTTGCACTTGTATGAAATGAGCAAAAGTCTTACAAAAGTTACTAAGGGATGTAGTATATATAGTAGGCTTTCATACGCGTCCCTCATACATGTTCCTCATACCCGTATGAAGAGAGTGGGACGCGCATGAAGCTTTGCATCTTACCAAAATACCCCTATGCCTATATAAACGTGATAAAAAAGATCCGACTACGATATCCAAGCTAGGGACATATCCGTAGGGTGCATTTACACCAAGCTCTTAGTATTCTTCTATCCTTTTAAGCACCTTTTCCACTTGTGAAATGCAGGGAATGACATGAGAAAGCATCATTCATTCCCCCAAATAGCTTCTTCAATAGATACCCTAACCCACTTAGCCAAACTTTCCTTTAGAGGTCTGTACTTTCTCCTATGAACAACTCTGTGATCTAGTATCTTCTCTGGCTGTCGCATGTTATCGGCGATGTCAGAAACAATAAGAATGGTGGCCAGGGACGGCGGAATGGAAGCTCCAATTGTTAATCAAACATTAGCACTCGAAAAGGCCCATAAATTCTTGGAGCTTATTTCTAGGACAACTGATCGGATGTCACGGTCCGGTCAAAAATAGTATTTATGGAGAGTTCCTTATTACCTTTAACTATGTAGTTAGTGGTAATAGGGTGTTGAACCACGAAGAGTTTGTGGTTGGTGCTAGCGATTAAAGTTGATGAAAACTTGTTTATGAAGATGTTTAATTAATTATGAAGCTTGCTATTTTGGTCATTTAAGACGATTTGAAAAGACTTTGATTATTAAATAATTCTAAAAGATAAATTGCAATGTATTTAGTTGATAAGAATAAGTTGTAAACGATTAATAAGGAAAATATCACACCCAAGTTCATAAGCAAGTGATGGGTTCTATCACACTTTGGGGATGCCATTGATTCTACAATGACTACTAACGGACTCATTATTACAAGACATAGGTGTCAAAAATTGTCAAACACTAGACATGGACAATTATACACTTTATTGCTCAAGAATGCTCAAATCCTAAATCAATACCGACTATGGAAACGAAATCATTTCGTGATGTTATTAGTGCAAGTGTAAATTAACTACCGCGAATTCAAAACAAGATTACCACATCAAATATAATCGTTCAAATACTCAAATACAACTAGAAATATAAAAATCCCCAAACTGTTCAAGAACCCTAACTTACAAATTATATCGGGGTGAACCTAAGAAAATTAGCCTCTCACCTCTCATGGCAGTGGTTGATGCCAACACAATTAAAGTAGTATCCATCTTTCTTTGTTCTTCACAAAGGATTGTTGGGAGAATATGATTTTGAACAGAAAATATTTTCAGAATTTTCAAGCATAAGAGATGATTCTAGTCATGATGATCCTCCTTGATAATATAGTTTCTTCAATGTTGTAACTCATAGGAAAGATCCCCATATTTCCTCTTCATTAGCCAATGATAGCCCAAGACAAAGATCATCTTTAATTAACCTTAAAAATTGCAACATTTTGAATTTTCCTGGCCCTGCAATTGGCAATGGCAGGACAGGCCGTCGTCGACGGCCTTTCAGTTGTCCCCAAGTGCCATCGTCGGCGACGGTAGGTTACACCGTCGTCGAGGGCCTTGCTTTGTCATGCCACAATTACCCGCCGACGACACTATCAAGGACTCAAACTCCCATCTCTTGCCGCCGACGACGACAATTTAATGATTGTATGATGGGAACTTGAGGTAAACGTAGTCTCCTACCTCAATAAAACATCATGGTGGTGCCAATCGGCACACATCTCCATGGTATTTTGAACTTGGAACAAATTCCTTTTAAGTGTTAGCCATGATAATTAGAGGAATGATAAGGTATTGAATCTGTAATCTTGTATTTCTTGTATATTTCAAGACACCAATCAGAAAAAACATATAGACCATACACTTTTACTAAACATGGTAATATAATAAAACACATCGAAAACATATTGGTTGTCAATTAGCTAAGCCAGGAAATCAGTAAGATGTCCCAATCTTTGTCTAGGAGGTCAATGGTCTATTTTTGGAAATGATAGAAACTAATCTACTGAATATTTCAACAATCCACCACAAGTTGAATAGTGGGGTTTCCAATATGCAACTTGCCTATTGACCGCCTTTGTTAATATATCTTTCCTATTGATCAAGACAACAAGTAGAAACAACAGTGATTAAAATCTTTCCTATTGACCGCCTTTGTTATTATATCTACGAGTTGGTCTTCTGATCCAATGAATGGATGTTCAATAATCCCGCTCTCAAGTTTCTCTTTGATGAAGTGTCTATCCGCCTCAACATGTTTTATGCGATCATGTTGAACTGGATTTTCTGAAATTTGAATAGCTGCCTTGTTATCGCACATGATTTTGTTGGTTGGATTGGGGGATACGGGATTTCATTCAAGAGCTTCCGTATCTAGAGCGTCTCTGCTAGTCCACATGCTATTCCTTGAAATTCTGCTTCCGCACTTGAAAGAGCTACCACCTTTTGTTTCTTGCTTCTCCAGGTAACAAGATTCCCACCAACAAGAGTAAAGTAACTAGATGTCGATCCCCTAGTTCCTTTATCTCCTACCCAGTCAGCATCAATATATACTTAGGTTTTTAATTGTTTGTTTGCCTTGAATATAAATCCATGGCCATGTGTTCCTTTGAGATATCTCATAATTCTCTATACAATTGCCATATGGGACACTTGTAGTTATGCATGAATTGGCTCACAACCCCTACTGCATAAGCAATGTCTACACATGTATGTGAGAGGTAGATTAGCTTCCCCATTATCCGTTGATGATATTATCCTTGTCAGCCAACTCAGCTCCTTCCTCTGTATAAAGTTTTTGATTAACCATCATATGAGTGTATACACATTTGCAATCAATCATCCTTGTTTCTGCTAGCAGGTCAAGGACGTATTTCTTTTGGAAAATAAAAATTCCATGTCAGGACTTCGATCCCAAGGGAGTATTTAAGTCTTCCCAAGTCTTTCATTTCAAATTCTTCAAATAATATTGTCCTTAGCTTCATCATATCTTCCTCATCAATAACTGTGATTATCATATCATCAAAATATATAATTAAGCAAGGTATGAGTTTGTTTCTCCGTTTGAGGAATAGAGTGTGATCTGAATTACTCTGTTTAAAGCAATGTTTTTTATGACTAAAGTAAATCTGCCAAACCAAGCTTGAGGAGACTGTTTTAATCCATATAGGGTTTTTTTTTTCAAACGACACAGACTTCTTCTTTAAGTTCACCATGTAGGAAAGCATTTGTTACGTGAACTTGATGGAGATGCGATTCGTTGTTTGCTGCTATAGAGAAAAAAACCTTGATTGTGTCAATTTTGGCAACAAGAGAAAACGTCTTAGAGTACTAAATTTCGTACGTTTGAGTGTATCCCTTTGCTACTAACCGCGCTTTGCATCTTTCGATGGTTCCATTCGGCTTGTGTTTTATAGTGTATAGCCAGCAACACCCCACCGTTTTCCTCCTATGAGGAAGCGTGAATCTTTCCCATGTGTCATTTTTGTTTATTGCATCCATTTCAAATTTCATTGCCTCTCTCTAGTCTTTGAATTCTAAAACTTGTTCTGTGGAAGTTGGAAGTTCTTCATAGTAGAGAGAAGTTGTAAAAGCCTAAGCTTTTGGTGATAAATTCCCCTTTGCTAAGGTTGCCATGGGATATCTACAACTTCGAGTTCTTTTTTAGGAGAGCACCTTTTTGGAGGTACTCCTCTGCTAACTCTAGGAGGGAGTTCATATCTAATGGGTTCAACTTCAGTTTTATTTGCTTGTTGACCCTACAATGACTGCTACTCTAACTCAGTGTTAAATGAGTCAGGAGATTCACTATTCTCTTGTATTTCACAATTAATATTTAGATCAGAGATTGAGTCCGAAATTGAATCAGTAAAAGAATCAACATGCTCTAAAGATTGAGAATTACTTAGCTCTCACAGTAGGTTGGGATATCATTGTTAGTGGTACTATTTCCTGGGTCCATGGATTGTGATAGTGATTGCGATAGTGACGTGTGATTAATTTCTTTTGATGAATATATATATACACACACACCCACTACTATATAATAATGCATTCTAGATTGGCAAAAATGTAATTTAACTTCATTAAAGGAGGGCATCATTGTAATTTACCTCAAATATTAATTTACATTTATACATTATTTAATATAAACTTTTAATTAATTAATACACTTCTAATTATAATTAAATGAACTTAATGCATTTTCTTAATAATAAATTTTATACTTATATAAATAAAAAAACTAGGTAGAAATACATATATAATTAAAACAAAAAAAATTAAAGAAATTTATAAAAACAAAATGAGTAATAGTATTATGTTATTATATATAACTAAGGAGCAAATAAATAGACTTGCTGTTATCTATTTCTAAATATCATATCGTTGAGACGACACATAAAATTGAAAATATTATATTTTTCAATTAAAATAACATTGTTAATTATATGTAATAAGAGTAAGTTATTTAACAGATTATCAAATGCATTATATTCTTTGAATTAGTAACTTAAAAACATTGTTACGTGCGTAACACCATTATCAATCGTAAGCTACTATGCGTTGGGATAACATATTAGTTTAATGTATGCTTGTAAACTGCTAAGTAATCAACCAAATACAAGGTAGCATATGAATATGTTTACCTAACAAGTCAAAGAAGAAAACTGAAACTTTAATCCGATGAAATTTGAGAGGCAAATGAGGAACAAAAGGGATTAAACCCAACCCTAAAAACCGAGCGATGACCTAAATAGGAAGAAACACATATGAGGTGCAATTTTATAACAAAAAAAATTATAATCTAAAATCAAAACAGATCAAAGCAGGAACAACAGTAATTAGGTGAAAATGTAGCAAAATCGACCTTGCAGGTCAGCGATGTCCGAAAAAGAGGAGATGAAGAGCTCAGGTGAAGAAGGGGTGAAACACCTGCAAAAAGAATCAATATGACGACCTATGGAGAGGCTAAGACGCGGAGAGTAGGCACATAAAAAAATTGAACAACAAAGGAGATATGAGGCGGTGGAAGTAGAGGACTTGAAACACTCATGGGTAGGATGAGGTGGAAGGTTTGGAAGAATAGTTGTCAAAGAGATGTGGCAGAGAAGAGCGTGCATTCTGAAGATCACTGGTGTACCCGTAGAGAATTCTCCCTTGGCTAAGAAAATCACTCATACATCTAGTAAGAACCAGAAATGTGTCACTCAGAGCTCGTAATCACTATTTTATCTCATGCCTTTCTTCGTTCATGATTTGATATTCTAGTGTCCTAAGCGTAGAGGAAGCACACCAATCCATCCCAAACTTGGTGGTTAATCTCTACTACGTTGATGATACTGTATGCAACACCAACATTAGTTGATTCCGAATTCAAGACAATCCCTTTCTTCGTTCATGATTTGATATTCTAGTGTCCTAATTCACCCCCCATTATTTCATCAAGACCATGAATACGAGCAATGTGATCACCTACTTGAAGTACCGTACCGGTATTTACAATCATTACTTCTCTACATAATACTGTAAAAATTTGATAGGTTCTATCTATGGTCATTGACGCCTCCTAAAATATCTACTAAATTCATCGAGTTGTTCCAAAGAATCAAAACCGCCGGTGATTAATGGAATTCCTTGTCGGTTCTCAGTGAAATACTCATTTGGCCGAGGGCTTCAAACACATCGTAAGCTAAACCAGTGCTGACGAATAACCAACTCGCAATGAATAGGGAAGTTATAGTAATGCTATGAATGACCCAGTAGCGAATACTGGTAATAATATCAACAAAAGAACATTCTACTTTGCTTCCGGAAAACGGCCATAACAAGTGCACTATCACAAAGAGCCAAACCAATAACGACCGAAACCCCACCACGTTATATAATTGTTTTCCGGTCCGGTTCAACATATTAGGTAATATTGATGAGTTAAACAACACATATATTAAATTTACTAGCGTACACTAATTATTTTTTATTAATCCTTTATAAATAAATAAAAAAACAAGATCGAAAATAAGAAAACCATAAAAAATAAATAAAAAAACTTAAATAAGAAATTAAAAAACATAAACCTTCTTTTCGTTATTTTTATTATCTTACTACATTTAACTAAAGAAACAAAAAGTGACATATGATAATTGAGTAATATGCATGAATCCGTCAACTTTTTTTTTACAGAATGAGTGAATTGAAAAAAAAAGAAGGGAAAAAAAAAAAGAAGTGGTAATGGTAGCATTTGTACTATATGTGCAAATCAAAATCAGGCGGATCTTTACCCCGAGTAGAGCAGAAACCTAAAAATATTAAAGATTGGATCTCGATGAAACAATCAATCAATGAGAAGTGAATTGGATAAGTTTTATTAGTTCTTTTTTATATTATATTATACGTTATAATTAAAGGAAGACAAACTCGTAGCACCCACCCCTCGAGTATATGCGTCAACAGAAATCACACAAGGGTAGATTAGAAACCTCTAGTAAAATACTAAAATGACCGCCCGTAACCCAACAGATAAAGTACATAACATAGCATTACATAGTCCGTTTTAGGGATTGGCGACTTACCCATTTAGTGACTTTGGCACTAGATGTTAGTGCACTTGGTGTATGTCCCCAGCTAGCGATCGGTCCATTATAGTCGTAGGCATGATTGTATAGCGTTTAAGATGATATAGGGTTGCATTATTGTGTTTTATAGGCTTAGGGGTATTTTAGGAATTTATATGTTACATACACCTCCTTAGTATCTGATACATGTGACCCCACATGTATGAGATTCATACATGTATCCCCCACATGTATGAGTGATAAGTGTGCAAGAAAGGGAGGTGTATGAGTTCTACTATAAATACCCCATCTTTAGTCATTTTGTAACTTTTGCCTAACTTTTGTCCATTCCAATACAAGTGCAATCCTTTCTGTGTGTTTTTGTGTGTGTGATCTTATATTATTATTATTATCTTATCATTAAACACTCACTAATAAAAACTAACAGGATCGTTGATTCCGCCCTCTATCCGATATGTGCGCAATATTCAATTCTTGTATCGATCCTACAAGTGGTATCAGAGCTAAGGCTCATATAACGCGTGTTGTTATAGTGGTTTGCATCAGATCTGAAAGTTTTAGGCAATTGTTTATAGAAAGTTGATTTTGACCCATTTAGAGCTTAAAATATGGTTTTCAATGATTTTGGAGTGTGCACTAAAACAGAGCTCAAGTGTTTACAATGATCAAATCAGACTCTCAGACCTGGGGAAGGGTGTTTGGAGAATGTGTGATGTGACAACTAATGATTAAGGCAATGATTGGGCCTATTTATACCTCCCGTACTCGTACAGAGCAGTATAGGCGATTAGGAATGCTATCCACCATGTAAAACAGGCGATTGGGCCTAATCTCCTGTAATAACACACATTTAGAAGCCTAATCGCGTGTAAGAACATGCGACTACCTTGTAATCGCATATAATGAACATCCTAATCGCCTGAATGTCCCAATCACATCCAAAACCCTTATAAATACCTCCAAACACCCTGAAACGCGTCCAAACAACTAATATACTAGCCTAAGGACATCATGAACTAACAATGATATAATCAAAGGAGGGGATTTGTTATCAAAGAAGAAGAAAGATGAAGAAGAGAAAATGTCCAATGAGATTAATTTAAGACTCAGTGTTTCGACTTATCAAATGGTGTCAATAGTGAATAAGAGTGGACTGGGTGATTGCTGTAGAATGTTTCCACCATTATCTAAAGGGTTACCAACCAAAGGTCTATGGTACCCTAATGGCGATAAGCTAGATCTCGTTGACTTTCATGATATTGTCAATGGTGGTTACAATGTCAAAGCTGGATCTACAACGTGTGGATATCAGTTCATAGGAGGTTGTCACATGTGTTTCCTGCAACCTGTGAAGTCGAATCAGGTAGCTGCATCGAGCTATTGTTTCCAGGTTCTTCAATGGATCTATTATAACACATGCGTGACTACGGTTTGCGTTTTCTTATCACCTCCGGTTTCTTATTGATAATGTAACTTCCATAATAATCTCTAAGGATCCAGTGATTACTATAGTCCACACTAACTACCAAATTGCCAAAAAGTTTACCAAATCATTTGACTATCTTTGAAAGGTAAAAGACATTTTGGGAAAATCTGAGTAAACCACATCGGAATATTAGTTTTTGTTTAACGGTTTTTCTATTAGAAAATCCAAAAAGATTTCAATTTCTTTAAACATTTTGAATTTTTAGAGGAGAAATTTCCAGAAAAACACAAAAACATAAAAAAAATATAAGAAAAACCCAAAATGATTTTTCCTTGAGAAAAAGAGAAAAAGAGGAAATGACAGTACATTAGTGGGAATCTATCACATGCTAAAGAACTATACCGATAAAAATGACATGTGATGACTTTGAGTGATGTGTTGATAGGCTTCGTGAACCTATTAATGTGTGCCTTAGTGATACAAACATAACGAACTACTTGCTATGTGGATGAACACCTCATAGGAATATGGTCTTGGTACTGTGATTTCGTTTGATAGGGTTGCCAAAATTAGAGGTTTAGGCTTGTTATGTTGATAGTTATCTGGGGTATCCTTGCTGATCTTCTGTCGTATTGATTTACGGACCTAGATTCAGTCATGGTAACTTAAAAGAGGTGACAATGCCAAATACCAAGTTACCGAATGAGGAACTCATATTGTATGACGATGATCAAAGATTATCTAATGCATCGTATCATATCTATGATGAAAATCATGATTGATATAAGCCTCACCCTGGTTGAGTGCACATGTTGCTTTGTAGCATTGATTTCCTGACCTGCCACCTCTATGCCTCGTACCTTGTAACTTATGGATAAATACGGCATAATCTCGCGTTACAATGACGCTTTGTGCAAATTCCTTGATACGGGAGCATGTAGTGTGTGTAGGAACCATAGGAAAGTTAGTTATTAATACACCTAATTAGTATCATTTTAAAGCATTGCACAACGGTTTGCATGTGAGCTAATGTGGACAATAATATCAGCAATTTCCAAGTCTCACAGTCTATAAAGTTTAAAATTGAGAGAATAACGGTGTGAAAAGATTTCTCAAAAACTAATATGATCCTCTTATCGGAAAATCACAAAAAGTTGAATGATTGTATATATTTAATTACTGCATCTTGTTTTTAATTTTTTGCATTTATGAAAAAAAGTATTTTCGATTAACCGATGTTGGAATACTAAATTCATCAATTGGAATCTCAGATCCGAAGCCGAAACAAAATAAAATAAAGTCTTTCAATATTCAAGGGTAAAAATGCAACTTTCATATATTAAAGGGTTTAAATTGACAAGTTTCAAAGTTCAGGGTGAAAACTGAATAGATTCAAATGTTCAGGGGAGAACGCTTTGTTTCTCTAAATGGTGGTCAAAATGGACAAATCTTGAAAGTTTATCGAATGATAAACTTCAAGAATTTGATTGAAGTCTCGATTATTTGTCGTTCTAATACAAGTTGTAGTTTGTGTGCAGTTTTTTTTTTTAATTTTTTCTGCATGATCAAACACAACCGGTATTCTCATCATGAATCAGACAACAAAGCTTGAAGCTGAACAAGACGAGAACCTGAACAACAAGATCATTCTGAACAACAAGAACCCGGTTTCTCCATCTTCAGAGACACCAGACCTTCGTAGACCTCGACCAACCGAAGCTTAAGAAGATGAGAATCAAGAAATGAAAGTACAGATGTTGTAGATCGCCGTCTTCATCACAGAATCGTCAATCAAAACAATGGAGATTTCTTGATTCCTCCCAAGTCATCGAATCTAGTCGAAGACCAAGACGAGATCTCATGAAGCCACGACCAGAGATAAAATCAACAAGTATTCAAGTCTTCATGGGGAGATTGTTAGTGCACTGCAGTTTATGTCGAAGACTTGAGGACCGAAGATCATTAGCAAGACCTTAGGGAAGTCTGTGAACGTCTTTCAAGATATTCCCAGCTCTGTGACTGATTTGGTTTGCGGGTCACTAGCTAGGTCCAAGGGGGAGACTGTTAGTGCACTTCGTCTATGTCCCCAGCTAATGATCGGTCCATAATAGTCGTAGGCATGATGGTATACCGTTTAAGATGTTATATGGTTGCATTATTGTGTTTTTATAGGCTTAGGGGTATTTTAGGAATTTATATGCTACATACACCTCCTTAGTATCTCATATATGTGCCCCTACATGTATGAGATTCATACATGTATCCCCCACATGTATGAGTGATAAGTGTGCATGAAAGGGAGGTGTATGAGTTCTACTATAAATACCCCATGCCTTAGTCATTTTGTAACTTTTGCCTAACTTTTGTCAATTCCAATACAAGTGCAATCCTTTGTGTGGGTTTTTGTGTGTGCTCTCATATTATTATCATTATTATTATCTTATCAATAAACACCCACCTATAACAACTAACCGGATCGTGGATTCCGCCCTCGATCCGATACGCTCGTGATATTCAATTCTTGTGTCGATCCTACACTAGACGTTCCCAAAACGGGTACTTCCGGGTCGGTTGAATTCAGTAATAGACGCCTGTTGGCATTCCAACCTTCCTTTTGTATAGAATTAGGTCCTTTATAATAGTTAAAGTTTTAAAAACCTGATAATACTATATAGAAATCAATAAATTAATAATGAAAGTCGTGTTTTTAATCATGAGGGAAGAATTTGAATTCTGAAATTACTATGTATGGCTAATCTGATCTAAACTATACAATACGGTCACGGGATTCTATGATTGGAGAAGAAATATTATGTTTATAATGAATTTTGAACAAAGATATTAAGAAATATTCATATAAAAGGAATGGATAATAACAGAACCATAAATTAACTAAGGGTTCTTCTTCTTGTGTACTTCAAGTCCACATTTCCGACTCAAGTAAAATTTTCAGTTATTTATTGAAAACCGGTTGGACCGATGTCCATAATCGATTAACCAAACTGGAACAATCTACGAACAAGGAAGCTATAAGTAATGCAACTATGAATCTCACGGAGAGTTCGATCCTGGCTCAGGATGAACGCTGGCGGCATGCTTAACACATGCCCGTCGCACGGGAAGTGGTGTTTCTACCTCAAATTTTAATAAACATTTATACATTATTTGATATAAATTTCTATTTAATTAATACTTTATTTAATAAACTTCTAATTATAATTAAATGAACTAAATGCATTTTCTTAATACTAAATTTTATTCTTATATAAATAAAAAACTAGGTAGAAATACATATATAATTAAAACAAAAAAATTACAGAAATTTATAAAAACAAAATGAGTAATAGTATTATGTTATTATTTATAACTAAGCAGCAAATAAATAGACTTGCCGTTATCTATTTCTAAATATCATATCGTTGACACGACACATAAAATTTAAAATATTATGTTTTTTAAATTAAAATAACATTGTTAATTATATGTAATAAGAGTAAGTTATTTACAATTTATCAAATGCATTATATTCTTTAAATTAAAATAACAATATTTAATATGATATGTACTAATATTAAGTTATTTAATTGTTTATCTAATGTTTAAAATATAACTTGTTGACTACATCCAACTATAAATTATACTTCTTTTTGTACTGACGATCCTAAAAAGCATTGTATTACTTATTAGGAACATTATATAAAAATTTACCCTTGCACATAATATAATTTGAAGGTACGTGAGGAGATACGCTCCTTGCAAGTATTACTGGATATTCATATTGGTTCAAGTTCTCTATTCGTGCTTTCGAATACAGAGAATTGCTGAAATAAAATGGATGTTGAAGTGATGTTATTAACAAACTTATATTAGAACTTATTTGACATCCATTTCAACCAACTCACTACGTCATTGTACTCCGTTTTCCCTTACTAGTGTGTTGGGTATTATAGAAGTGTTCAATTTCAAGAAAGTTACAGTTCATGGTGGTGAACACGCTCGGATTGTAACATCTATACCCATGTTGATTGACCCATTGCTGACAAACACACATTTTTCAGTGCATGGATCAATTTTGGATGGTTCTGTTTTTGTATGTGAACGAAAACAAAGCAACAAAAAACCCGAGGTTCAAGAGTAAGCGCATACGGGAGTATATGGAAGTTTGACAATACTTTGAGCGGAGTTTTCAAGTCAAGAGCTTTTGTTGGGAGACAGTTTAGTAGGTAGGTGGCAGTGACAAGAGCTTCAGACAAAAAGATAGCTGAACTTGGGATTCAATCATGAGGGCACAAGGTATTTCTAAATGGAAGCAGTTCTTTACTTTCATATACTCTGTTTTGTTTGGGTGTATGAGCACAAGAGGTTTGATGGATTATCCCCTCCCCCCCTTTTATTGACAGAACCCCCTCATGGACGTATTTACAAATTCTCCCCTATTTTCAGATCTAAGAATTTGTACATCACTTTTAGATTTGTGTTTAACCATTGCATAGGAACTTGTGAATTTTGTAAGCACTTCAGATTTATTTTTTAAAAGACAAGTCCACATCATGTGTGTATAATCGTCAATAAATAGTAAAAATAAGGGAAATTTTGCCCCCCCCCCCCCCAACTTTTGCGGGACCCACACATCCGAATGAACTAATGAAAAAGGATAATCGACCTTAGTATCATTCGATGTGAAAGATTGTCAATGACTCTTGGCCAAAATACATGTTTCACAATTCAAGATTTTATTCGTAGGAAATAATTTAGTTAATAAACGATGTAAATAACCGGCAGATGGATGTCCCAATCTTCAAAATCGTTGATGCGATAGCCAAGCCTTGCTATCTGTCGATCCATGACCTAGCATCACAATTCCTTGTTGAGTCACTTCATCCACAGAGTATATAACCCTTGGCGCTCAGTACCACATCGAATGGTCTTTCCCATCCTAATGTCCTGTAAGATACAAAAGGTAGGATGCATTAGAACTACACAGTTCAGTTCTTTCACGAGATGATATATTGATTGATAACAATTTATGAGATAAAGATGGGACATAGAGGGAGTTTCACAATTTCATGTTTTGTGAAATTTGAATAGTCCATCCTGCTTTTATTTGAAGAATCTCTCCATTTGCAATATGTATCCGAGATTTTTGGGGTTTTGACATTGAACACATGTAAAAACTTTCATAGGTCATTGTATCGGTGGCACCATAATCAAATATCCATGTGTCATTATTATTTTTTTTCATCACTTGTTGTCACGTTAACTTCCCTAGTAGTAAAAGGAATTTGTGAATCTTCCTTTATTAGAAAAGAAACATAAGGGGGGTTTCCGTTATTTCTGAAACTTGAGACTCATTTAATAATTCAAGGATTTTTTGGCTAAAATATTTGGGGTTTAGAATTGGAGCATCATTCTTGTTTTCACCCGTAAGAACACAGGAGTTTTGGGAAGAGAGAAAATTTTAGAAGTAATTCCCGAAGCCTAAATGTGTGTCGATCTCCCCCTCTTCTTCTTTCACAGCTACCATAAAACACGTTCCCGGTACTCCTTTCCGGTTTCGGTATTTTTGTGATTATTATTGCTACGGCCGTTGTTGCTTGTCTCATGGTTGCCCATGGCGGCGGCTGCCTTGCCATCCCTTCCCTTTTTCTGGCCACCAGTCCACCATTCAGGATACCCTACAATCTTGAAGCATTGTTCTTTGGTGTGTTTCATCATGCCACAGTGTTCGCATTTCAGTATGCTCTTATCTACCCGGGATCGGGATGGTGACCGAATAAACTTCTTGTCTGACTGGCGACCTTTAGAAACGATCCCTACCACATCAAAGTCTCTAGTCAAGTTCAGCCCGGATGCTACCACTTGCTGTGTATTTCTGCGAATATTCTGATGCATTTGCAGCTCGACTGACGGCAAGGGGTCTCACTCTAGTATCTCCCTTTTTATGCAATTATATTTCGATCAAGAGCATTAAGGAATTGAAACAATTCATTTTCTAGACCAGATTTTATTGTAAGTAGCAATGTCGGTAGAGCACGTTATTGGGTTAGGATCTCTCGGTACAATTTCTTCCCAGATGCCTTGCATCACAATTAAGAATTCTTCTAAAGGTATGCCATTTTATTTGAACTCGTTTGCTTTAACATGGAGATCAAAAGTTTGGAGCTTATCTTTGCCACTGCTATACGTAACCCTAAGAGCACCCCACAAAATTTTTGGTGATGGTGGTGATCCTGGAGCCACAGGTGGTGGCGGATCATCAGCTGGATCTGGGTCGAGACGTACTAAGAAAGGTCATGACAAACAAGGCAAGGATCCCGCAGCAGGTTCTTCTGCTCAGGGATAGCCTGGTCCCGTGAAAAGCAAGATTCAGCAACTACGGGATGCTATGAAGAAATCCGTAGTTCCAGTAGAGTATGTTGAGCCTCTGAATAGTTATTTTGCTTATGATGATGAAGGCAACCTACTTCCTCCACCTGCTATTCCAGAGTATGACTTAGAGGAAGGCGAGATACCTCCTGAGATGACATCTGATGACATGAAAGAGGTGTATGGACGCGCACACGGAGAATCTTCCGGTACAAGTCAAAGGCCTCCACCTGAGATTCATCCGGAGAACAACGAGGTTAATTTGGAAGAAGGAACCAGTGTGCCAACTTCTGAATACATGGTTGATCATACGGGCACTGGGATTCCTAATATTTCCAAGGAGATGATCCATGAGGCTGAAGAAAAGCTCAAGTCTAATCCTACTCATGTTCCTGATAAGGTGAAAGAAAGACACGACAAGATCAGGCAGAAATATCCAAATTGGTTTCCATCAGTTGAAGAGGAAAAGAAGAAGAAGGGTCCAGTACAAGCTTCTATCTTCAACAAACGTCTGTCTAAGATGTCTGGAGATGTTATTAGTTGGGCTTATGTGGATAAAACGAAGATGTTGGGCGTGAAATGGGAAGAAGGTCTATTATACTTCAGTCCCTACCGGAATGTCCTTAGTCTCCCCTTCTGGTATATCCGAGATCTTATCAGACTAGATTTTCCTCTGTATTATGAGAAAGAATCCAGCTTAGATACTTTCTACAACCTTCTAGCCGAAGAGAGCCGAACTGAATGGAGATCCTATAAACCTCAGTATCCCAAGTCATACAAAACAGACAAGATTAATCCGCGCACAAAAAGTCCTATTTAGGAACATAAGATCAAGCCACCGAACTGTGTATCAAAGATTCCTATTGTCCTGGTTGAGCAAGACTTCTCCTCAAAGTTCTACTACTGGCATTATGATGCAGTTTCTACTAAGGCAGTGATCGTCTTGAGCAACTCTCCTAAACCATGCAGAAAGATCAGGATTTGGGACCCGATGTGGCTTATCAACTGTTCGGAGAAAGATGTGGCGACACTGTTCCTGTATCCCATTCAGCATTTGAAGGCCGAAGCTGATCAAGCATTGAAGTATCAAAGGGTGATTCGCTTTTGTCACGCCAACAAACTTCATGCTGGATGCGACTGGTCAAGACTTTCAAGGATCAGGACGATGTCGATTTGATGAGAAGACTGAAGATGCTGCTTGTTATGTTATGTTATGTTTGTTTTCAAATTTTCGAGTCTGTAAAGTTGTTGTGTTTTTGTTATAAACGATGTCTTTTGAAGTCTCTGTACGTATACTAGCCTGGTCCAAGGGGAGTCTGTTAGGGCATGATGTCCCTAGGCTAGTATATATGTTGTTTGGACGTTTATACGCGTTTTTGGGTGTGATTAAGGCTATAGGCGAGTACAAGATGGCTATAGGCGATTACACCCTAATCGCCATTACTGATCATGCGATTAGGGGTTCCCTATAGGCGATTATGGCCCAATCGCCTATAGGTACATGTCTTATAGCCTCTACTCGCCAATACTGACCTGTACGAGTACGGGAGGTATAAATAGGCCCAATCATTGCCCTAATAATCAGTTTTTGCCACACACACTCTCCAAACATCCTCCCCAGGTCTGAGATTGCTTGGTTTGATCATTGTAACACTCGTGCTCTGTTTAATGATATAAACGTTAATCTTTTGACCCGTTTGTGTGTTGTAATTGCTCGTTTATCATTGTTTCAAGTTTGTTTCTGTTATTAAAGCATATTCAAGGGATTCCGCACCTTGAATATAACCCTCGTGATTGTCGGGTGACACGTTTGTCGAACCTGCACTACTGATGAAGGCTTAATGCCTTAGGTAGGAAATCCTCTGAACCAAGAAAAAGAGGTACATGAGACAACTGGGTTGGGCCGAGCTCATGATGTAACTGATACTGTCCTCATTGAGGAAGTAAGCAGGGATTCAGATGATTCCATTGATTTGGATGATGATTCACACTTCACCAAAATTGAATTGACGGCTGCTAGTGAAGGTCCTGCACCTGGTGTATCTAAGCTCAAAGAGCTGGTCACACCAGATCAGGTTAAAGACCACTTGATCCCTGATTCCCCTAAAGTGGCATCTTCTGTACAACATGAAGATCACCCAAAAACACACCCCTCACTAAAAATGCCTACCCAATTCCCTGGGTCATCCAGTATAGACTTGAACCAACTATGCAGCCCAGATGGTCCCTTATACCAGTTGATGAACACCCTAATTGCCAATCACCTTAAAACTTTCACAACTACTTTGGAGTTGTCAACCAAAGCTCAGTTTGAGGTGATCAACAAAACACTTGGTGAGCTGTCCAACAAAATAGACAACAACTCAAGACAGCTTGCTGAACTCACTGGTAGAACTTCCAAAACTAGCAGGCTTCCAGAAGTGGATAAAGCTAAAAAGGGGGAGAAGATTAAGGAACCTAAGGAGTCACTGGAAGCCAGGATAAAGGCAAGAGTGGCTCTACAACAACAACTTTTGGAAAAGGCCCAAAAACAAAAAGAAGATCAACAAAGGCTTGTTTCTGGAACTGAAGTTGAAGCAGAACCTTCCCAAGGCCATAATGAAGAAACTGCTGAAGAAACCTCTGATGACTTAGAAAGTACTAAAGACAATCCTTCAGTAGTTGACACTTCTGTCAACACTTCAGCAGTTAACACTTCCAACATACAAACAGTTGAAGAGCCTTCCAAGACAACTGAACAACAACAACCAACTCCTATTCCAAGGCCTACAACAACTACAACAATGACTGTGCTGAACCCTTCTCCACTATCAATGTCCAAAGAACTACTTGAGAAGAGTTTGATTGCAGCCCAAAGAAAGGCTAAGGAAGAAGAGATCGGGAATAACTTGAAGGCAAGGGAAGATCTAAGCTTAAATGAAAAGCTTCAAGCTTATGAAGCAGAGTTGAATAGGCAAGCTGAAACAGAGAGAGTTGCTGAAGAAGACAAAAGACAACAACTGGTGTCTTTTATAACAAAGAACAACAAAACAAAAGCCTATTCACTCAAAGGGCTCTCAATGGATGAGCTGACTAGAAGAGCTCAACTTGTTGCTGACAAACTTGCAACAAACAAAGATGGAAAAGCCAAGAGAGCTGAGATGATTGAAGAACTGGTAGCAAATGACAATGGTTCAAAAGCCTCTATGTCAAGATGGAAAGAAGATAGACTACTGGACACATACAAGAAGTACAAGGCTGCCAAGGCTGCTAATCCAGAGAAGTTCAAAACTTCTGAAGTATCTACTTCAGTAGTTAGAACTTCTGGTGTTAAAAGACCAGCTACCAAGAAGAAACCAGAGGACAATACAAAGACTGACTTCAAGATGGTGTTGCTGGAAGGCAACACAGTTGTGTAAGGAGACTTTGATATTAAAGAGAAGCCTCTGATAACTCAATTCAGGGATCCTTCAACATTTGCTTACCAAATTCAGAAGACTATCACTGACAGACTACACACAAAGGTAGTTACTGAAGATCATTTACCAACCTTTAAATTACCTGAAGTAGTGCAAGAAGAAGACAAAATTGAATCCCACCTGAGAGTCACAGAAATAGAAAATATCCAACACTCAGGAACATCCTAGGGATCCAGCATGTTTCCATATACTTCAGACTTTGACAAGTCTAAAGTGCTGATCATCAAATGGTCCTTTACTGATGACAACTCAGTATTGGTGACAATAAGAGATCTTACAAGCAAGGCCTACAAGTCCATGAATGAACTGAAGAAACTATCAACTCAGGACTTTCTTACAATTCAACATCTGGAACCTCAAAGGGGATCTCTCACTGATGAATAGCTTAATCAACTAAAGAATTCCATGTTCAAGGAGATATGGAAGATTGTGAATGACAGAAGAAGACAATAAAGAATTAGAAAAGGTTTTGGCTTCATCAATCCAGGGGGAGATTGTTAGGACAAAAAGGATTGTTGAAACCATTTTTGTAAACCTTAGTCTAATTCACTTCTGCAAATATCCTAAGTATAGAACTACTGAAGAAAGAAGACTAAAGTACTGAAGAAGGATTCAACAAGTACTGAAGGAGAAGTATCAGAAGTTCTGAAGTCTAACCAGACAGTTCACTGAAGAACTACTGAAGACAAACTACTCATCAGTAGTTTGTCATTCATCAGCTCTTGTTCAAGAATCTTTTTCACCGACTTATGTTTCAGTAGTTTATTAGAGTAATATTACTTTATCTGTTTGTACAAGTTCCAAGAATGCAACTTGTTGCTACTTGTTACAGACTTGCTTTTTGGCAAGGTTCATGCATATGTAAAGTCTATAAATAGATGGGTTCATCCCCTCTGTTTTAGACATTGATTTTTATTGAAACAAGAATCCTTCAAAGCTTATTATTGTTCTGTCCATTTCATTTATTGAGAATCTGTTTGAGTATTTATTATCATTCACTATCAATACTTGGATTCTCATTAAACTTGTCTTTAGATTTCAAACATCCAGGGGGAGTAATAACTCCTGTTGAAATTGTAGCTTTACTTAATCATTCCGCTGTGCAAATCTGATTGAACTTGCTAAACACATAAGTGTTCACTAGCAAGCAATACATCAAGAGCAATACTGATCCAACATTAAGGTTAATTTTTAGGCTGCCAAAATGATTTGGTTTGGTATTTTGGGTTTGATTTTGAGCCACGACTCTATACTTAAGGAGGTTGTCAATTTGAAGGGCTAGGCTGTTGTTGATGCCTTCATCAGACATGGTTTTCTATTTCGGTAAACGATGAGCACAATCGGGTGTTGGATCATCAACACGGCTCTGGTACCATGTTAGCCGTGATAATAAGAGGAATGATAAGGAATTGAATCTGTAATCTTGTATTTATTATATATTTCAAGACACCAAGTACAAACAATATATATAGCCTATACACTTTTAGTAAACATGGTAATATAATAAAGGACACTGAAAACGGATTGGCTATCAATTAACTAACCCAAGAAATCACCAACTTGTCCCAATCTTTGTTTAGGAGGTCAATAGTCTATTTTTGGAAATGATAGAAACTGATCTTATGAATATTTCAACATTAAGTTCTTGAAGAATGGTGGAGCGATCTCTTAAGACCTTATCTTGTTCTTTTTCCTTTATGTTCTGAGCTTATTTGTAGTAGAGTGAGTGATGGTGTTGTAACTAAACTCAGCAAATAGTAACCATTTAGCCCAAGACTTTGGACGATCGCCTGCAAAACACCGCAAGTATTGTTCAAGGGTGCGGTGCGATTTACACCTCAATTTGCCTATCCGTTTGGGGATAGTAACTGGAACTCATACTTAAGGTAGTACCGTGGATGTTAAATATGGTCTGCTAGAATGTACTAACAAAAACTGTATCCCCATCGCTTACTATAGAAGCAGGATTGCCGTGCAAACGGACCACGTTACTAATAAAAATCTTTTCCACCGAGACCGCCATAAACAGATGCTTGAGAGCAATGAAATTCCCTTATTTAGACAATCGATCAACCACTACCAAAATTGTTGAATAGCCACTTGAAAGAAGAAGACCTTCCATTAAATCCATGGAAATGTTGGTCCATATGTGGTCCGGATTCGGAAGCGGCGTAGGAGCCCAGGCGGTTTCAAATTCTAAGATTTTTATTTTTGACACACCATGCATTCTTGGATAAATTCCCTAACCTTCTTCCTCATGCCAAGCCAATAGAAGTTTTGGGCAAATGCGAGCCAAAGACTTTTCGTAACCAAAGTGTGTGCTGTAACACCCCAACCGATGGCGGAAACATCGGGATGTCACGTATTGATGATTGTTCAGTAGCTCATGGTGAATAATAAATTTCATTAAATAATTTAAATGAATTACATACAATTGTTCTAGAATTTGTACATCAAATTGAATAAAACTATACACATATCTTCAAACATCAATTCAAATCTTCAAGCAAATAGAACCTGAAACATGTTAAGTTGAAAATGTTTTGGGTCAACAAAAGTTGGTGAGAATACATAGGTTTTTGAAAATAATTGATAACAATAGTTTGTACAACATTCAAAGTTGTATGATGATAGAGTATGATGCCGACATGTAACAATGCGTCTTTGTACAACCAAACCTTGTGTCGACTGTTGACTAACTCGCAAGTTAGTTAAATGTTATTACTGTTATTGATCATCCCTGAATCTATGCGGGGGATGGGTTTGTCAGACCTATAGCGCTATAATCTAAACAGTCGGCTTGATCATTGTTAATGATTGTACTGTGTCTTTTTGTTACAGTCAAATGATAGAATGAGTAAATGATAGTGTAATTGAATCATGAGTAAATGATAGTGTATGAAATGTTTAAACATGTTTCACCCCAAAATGTAAAACAGAAAAAGGGGCTATGTAAACTTACCTTAGCAAAAGTGTTATCTCTTGAAAAGTAGAATAATGGTGTTGCCCAAGTATGTCAAGTATCACCCTATAATAAGGTAATAAATATGTCTAAGTCTATCTAGTCTACAAATGCGTAAGTTTCTAGGGCTTCGAATTTGGGGATAAATGCTCGTTTGATTAATATTAAAAATATTCGCCAATTGAGAGAAATTTAGTAAATAAATAACCAAAAATCTTTTTATAAATTTTAAATCTAAGATGGTCACAAGAACGTGTTTTAAAGTATAAAAATAATTTTTACAAAATTATTTTCTTTAAAATAGAATATTAATTCTATTTATAACAAATAGTCAAAATTTAACTTTAATATTTAAAAATATTAAAATTAAAGAATTATTAGCTTAAAAATTATATTTCTTTTCTAAATATTCAGAAATAATTTGTATAAAATTTTGGTGCAAAAATATTAAAAATTGGATTTATTATGATTTAATTATGATTAAAACTAACAAAATTGATTAAAAATATTAAATAAATGATTTTTCAGAATTAAAAATCATTTCTGAAAAGCTTAATGTTATAAATACTCAGAATAAAATTTGTGGAAATTTATAAATTTGTTTTGATATTTTAATGGAATTTTAAAAATATAATAGAATAAAATTGATTTATTTAATAATTATATTAAATAAATAAATTTTTGAAAACTAAAAATTGTAAGTTGAACTATTACATCAGATTAATATAAGATATTTTTTGTAGAATTTTTAAAAGAGTTTTAGTATTTTAAAATGAATTTATAAAATACAATTTATATATATATATTTAAAGCTTATTAAACAAAACAACAAAAGGAAAAAAAATGGTGTTGCCAAGATTCGAACCCGTGTCAGCCGGGTCAGAGTCACCAAGCACAACCACTTGGTCTAGACCTGTGGTTGTGTTTGGATCCTGTTCGTTAAATATTTATAATGAAATGCGATTGAATGTTCTTCCCCAAATACATTCATACGAGCCTTAATTTTCAAATTGATCAATCCACACATCAATAACCCAATTATCCTTAGGGCTATTGATGTGTGGATGCCGAAGATAAAAACCCACAACAATAATTAGACTTACAATCTCGTTTTAATACAGAATTGATCGGTCAACCCTCGAAGTCAAAACGCGATCATATGCTAAGAACAAAGGATAAATAAGAAGAATTGGGGATTGAGAAAGATTGAGTGGCGAGTTGAGAAGGTTCACAGGGGTTCAATTTATAGTAGTGATGTCTAGGTTGTATAATTGGATAGTTTGACTCGTTTTTGAATGGTCACGCGTAATATTAATTAATTGGGCATGAATTGGTAAGTAATTGATGTGTAATGGACCGAAAATGATGTTTCCATGTTGATTTAGATGAATCTCGCGTGAAATAAGTAAATTAGATGTGATAAAAATGGAATTTCTTTGACCAAGGCTGTTGCAGCGCGCCATCAGGGAAGAAGAAAGAAAGACGCAAGTGTGTTTAAATATAATTAAGACTGGGTTTAAAACAAATGAAGGGTGTGGCCCAGGTGGTTAGCGCGTGTGTTGTGTGTGTGAGGTCTCCGGTTCGAGCCTCAGCGGGGGAATTATTTTTTTTTAAAGTGAAGGAGGGGTAAGGGTGTTTGGGCCGGGTTCCAGGTGGGCCGGAGATTGTGACTGTTGGGCTTGTCTGAGTGGGCCAGCAGTTTTGTTTGGGTTAAGTACATCAAGACAAAACCAAAAAGAAACTAGATTATTTATCTTTATTATTATTATTATTGTTATTATTATTATTATTATTATTGTTATATATATACATTTATATATATATATATATATATAAATAAATATCGTTGTATTAGGGTTCAAAATATCACTAAAGAAAATAATAATAATAATAATAATAATAATAAGGCTTGTCGTTGTAATCCGTAACGTACAATTTATTTAATGCGAAATGTTACAGTCTCCCCTACTTTTAGGAAGTTCGTCCCGAAGTTAAAGGAAGACACTAGGTTTACAATTAGTCAACTACCGAAAACCTTGATAAAATTTCACACTACCTTAATGTACCTGTAAATTCATGATTACGTTCCGGACCGTAATTACCAATTTACCTTACATTAGGGTCTTGCGTCCTTTTATGACTCTACCGATTGTTGAGCAGGTTCGATAGTCCCCACTAGTCGTTGGGCAGGTGGTAGGGCCTCTCCGGACTATTGGAAAGACATGATGACCTCTACCAATCGTTGAGTAGGTTTGATAGCCTTCACCAGTCGTAGAGCAGGTTGCAGGGCCTCTCCCGACTGTTGAAAAGGTATGATGGCACATAGATTGCAAATTGATAACATGTTTATGCAAGTAAGTTTACAAGCACAGTATATGAATTGTAGTTGTATATATTTAGTTCACATTCAAACAATCATGTAAACAACTCTCAGACAAAAATATCAATATTAGAATTTATTACTTGGATCAAATAGCGTCAATACATAGAATAAAAGCAAACAACGTTCGAATGGTGGGACATGTTGTTAAGTAGCTGGAGGGTCTTGATCTCTGTTTAATTTAGGGCATCGGTTACGGAAGTGATTTGGGTCTCCACATTCATAGCATTGACCATAGTTGTATTGATTAAGGTTAGCAGCTTGAGCAGGGTTGGTGGGTTGGTTGGCATTAGGATTTGGGGTCTCGCGACATGTATTAACTAGATGGCCATACCTACCACAATTGGTGCACAAGCGACACGCTGAAGTAGTGGGATGATGTCGGTTGCATGTGTTACACAATGGATGGTTTCCTGTATAAGGTTTCTTGTTAGAAGCTTGTGTAGTGAGGTTGACATCAGGATCCTTGGCCTTACGCTTCTGATTCTCAGTAGTTACCGCGGCTACAATACTTGTTTTATTGCCTTTCCGAACTAAGGTCCCGTTCTTTACGTGATTATCAGTTAAGGTAGCTGCTAAACGTTTGGCTTCCTCCAAGGTGGCAGGATTCCTTCCCCACACCGTGTCCTGGATTTGCATGGGCAGACCACCGATGTACTTCTCGATGGCTACCGGCAGGGGAGTGACTTTGTGGGGCAACAATAAGCTAAGCTCGTGAAAGCGGGTATTGTAGGCAAGGTTTTCCCCACTATCCTGAGCAAGGGTGTGGAACTCATCTTCCAATTTCTTGACCTCGTTACGTGGGTAAAATTCATCTTTCATTATCTCCTTGACTTGATCCCACGTCATAGTAAGTGCAACTTCAGCTCCTCGGGTACGCTTTTCCTCATTCCACCAAGTGAGTGCTCGTTTGTGAAGAACACTCATAGCATAACGGACCTTAAAGTTATCGGGACACTCACTATTGATGAAGGTATTTTCAATACCCTCAAACCATTGTAGGAGTCCTGTAGCTCCTTCTTCACCACTAAACTTTGGGGGATTACAAGAATTAAAGTGCTTGAGAGTGCAGGCTGGAAGTCCATTCCCGTTGTGATTTCCATTTCCATTCCCGTTGCCGTTGCCGTTCCCGTTGCCATTCAACTGGATGACCTGTGCTAGTAAGTTGGGAACTAGAGTTGCGATTTGCTGCGCCATTTGTTGAGAAATGATTGCAGCCAGTTGAGCATCAACTCCATTGTTGTTGTTGTTGTTGTTAGTGTCATGGTTATGATTGTGATTGCTACTTCCTTCATCATGATTGTTACCACTGTTAAGACGAGCACTGCGACGTGGAGGCATGATCTGTAAGAGACACAATGAAATGAATGAGGTTACATAAGGAATGTAATCATTTATTCATTAATTAAAACGAATAAACGAAAACGTTGACTTATCAAAGATTCTAAATTCTAATAACATATGAAGACATGCTTTAGCCTATAAGTGAACACTCATCCCGAGAATTCCCAGGTAGGCATCCGGGTCCCTCGTCTGATTGGGATATATGCGCAATGCCAGCCTAGACAGAACACTCAGAATACAGGCGTTCACCCTTCCAGATTGCACGTGTTCGTTATTAAAATCTAGAACTTTGACGAGATCTCAAGGTGGTTCAGGTTAAACCTGAGGATCTTATCTTATTAGTCTAAGAGTGGATCCGGTGATGGAGAGCAACCTTCTTGTAGGGATGAAAGTAGAGATATGAAGTAGGAGGGAGATGGAGAATAGCAAGTAAGAGAAGCAAGTACTGGTTAAATCCTATGGTTATAGACTAGATTATTTTTCTAATAACCTAATTCCCTATAACCATGGCTCTGATACCAATCTGTAACACCCCAACCGATGGCGGAAACATCGGGATGTCACGTATTGATGATTGTTCAGTAGCTCATGGTGAATAATAAATTTCATTAAATAATTTAAATGAATTACATACAATTGTTCTAGAATTTGTACATCAAATTGAATAAAACTATACACATATCTTCAAACATCAATTCAAATCTTCAAGCAAATAGAACCTGAAACATGTTAAGTTGAAAATGTTTTGGGTCAACAAAAGTTGGTGAGAATACATAGGTTTTTGAAAATAATTGATAACAATAGTTTGTACAACATTAAAAGTTGTATGATGATAGAGTATGATGCCGACATGTAACAATGCGTCTTTGTACAACCAAACCTTGTGTCGACTGTTGACTAACTCGCAAGTTAGTTAAATGTTATTACTGTTATCGATCATCCCTGAATCTATGCGGGGGATGGGTTTGTCAGACCTATAGCGCTATAATCTAAACAGGCGGCTTGATCATTGTTAATGATTGTACTGTGTCTTTTTGTTACAGTCAAATGATAGAATGAGTAAATGATAGTGTAATTGAATCATGAGTAAATGATAGTGTATGAAATGTTTAAACATGTTTCACCCCAAAATGTAAAACAGAAAAAGGGGCTATGTAAACTCACCTTAGCAAAAGTGTTATCTCTTGAAAAGTAGAATAATGGTGTTGCCCAAGTATGTCAAGTATCACCCTATAATAAGGTAATAAATATGTCTAAGTCTATCTAGTCTACAAATGCGTAAGTTTCTAGGGCTTCGAATTTGGGGATAAATGCTCGTTTGATTAATATTAAAAATATTCGCCAATTGAGAGAAATTTAGTAAATAAATAACCAAAAATCTTTTTATAAATTTTAAATCTAAGATGGTCACAAGAACGTGTTTTAAAGTATAAAAATAATTTTTACAAAATTATTTTCTTTAAAATAGAATATTAATTCTATTTATAACAAATAGTCAAAATTTAACTTTAATATTTAAAAATATTAAAATTAAAGAATTATTAGCTTAAAAATTATATTTCTGTTCTAAATATTCAGAAATAATTTGTATAAAATTTTGGTGCAAAAATATTAAAAATTGGATTTATTATGATTTAATTATGATTAAAACTAACAAAATTGATTAAAAATATTAAATAAATGATTTTTCAGAATTAAAAATCATTTCTAAAAAGCTTAATGTTATAAATACTCAGAATAAAATTTGTGGAAATTTATAAATTTGTTTTGATATTTTAATGGAATTTTAAAAATATAATAGAATAATATTGATTTATTTAATAATTATATTAAATAAATAAATTTTTGAAAACTAAAAATTGTAAGTTGAACTATTACATCAGATTAATATAAGATATTTTTTGTAGAATTTTTAAAAGAGTTTTAGTATTTTAAAATGAATTTATAAAATACAATTTATATATATATTTAAAGTTTATTAAACAAAACAACAAAAGGAAAAAAAAATGGTGTTGCCAAGATTCGAACCCGTGTCAGCCGGGTTAGAGTCACCAAGCACAACCACTTGGTCTAGACCTGTGGTTGTGTTTGGATCCTGTTCGTTAAATATTTATAATGAAATGCGATTGAATGTTCTTCCCCAAATACATTCATACGAGCCCTAATTTTCAAATTGATCAATCCACACATCAATAACCCAATTATCCTTAGGGCTATTGATGTGTGGATGCCGAAGATAAAAACCCACAACAATAATTAGACTTACAATCTCGTTTTAATACAGAATTGATCGGTCAACCCTCGAAGTCAAAACGCGATCATATGCTAAGAACAAAGGATAAATAAGAAGAATTGGGGATTGAGAAAGATTGAGTGGCGAGTTGAGAAGGTTCACAGGGGTTCAATTTATAGTAGTGATGTCTAGGTTGTATAATTGGATAGTTTGACTCGTTTTTGAATGGTCACGCATAATATTAATTAATTGGGCATGAATTGGTAAGTAATTGATGTGTAATGGACCGAAAATGATGTTTCCATGTTGATTTAGATGAATCTCGCGTGAAATAAGTAAATTAGATGTGATAAAAATGGAATTTCTTTGACCAAGGCTGTTGCAGCGCGCCATCATGGAAGAAGGAAGAAAGACGCGAGTGTGTTTAAATATAATTAAGACTGGGTTTAAAACAAATGAAGGGTGTGGCCCAGGTGGTTAGCGCGTGTGTTGTGTGTGTGGGAGGTCTCCGGTTCGAGCCTCAGTGGGGGCATTATTTTTTTTAAAGTGAAGGAGGGGTAAGGGTGTTTGGGCCGGGTTCCAGGTGGGCCGGAGATTGTGACTGTTGGGCTTGTCTGAGTGGGCCAGCAGTTTTGTTTGCGTTAAGTACATCAAGACAAAACCAAAAAGAAACTAGATTATTTATCTTTATTATTATTATTATTGTTATTATTATTATTATTATTATTATTATTATTATTATTATTATTATTGTTATATATATATACATTTATATATATATATATATATAAATAAATATCGTTGTATTAGGGTTCAAAATATCACTAAAGAAAAAAAAATAATAATAATAATAAGGCTTGTCGTTGTAATCCGTAACGTACAATTTATTTAATGCGAAATGTTACATGTGCCTACCGTGGACGAGTGGCAATATATAGTATACTAGGAATAAGAGACGAGGTTGGACATAAATAGACTCAACCGGATTATACCCATACGCTATCACGGAATGTGATATTCACAGCTTCTGTTGAATCAAATATAGAATCAAAAAAAGAGTTGCTTATTGTTTCTTCTTAGACCCTTTTCCACCAATCTACTTGAGAACAAGTGACAGTTAGAAAATTGAATTCAGACACCATAGACAGGGAATCCACCGTGCGGTTTTCAGTTTCGATTTTATATTTAATTTTATAGTCATACCTGAGGAGTTTTGAAAACTAGTGAGCTTGTGCGGAACTTGGCAACATTTATTTTTCGTAAGTAGATAAGTGAAGAGCAAAACCTCTTAATAACCCACAAAAATATGCTATCGGATAATTATCTTGAATTAAAATGGCGCCTAAACTGCCTCCACTTGCGTCGCACTCCACACCAAAAGGGTGGTTTCAATTAGGTAGTTGAATATTGGTTGGTGTAGGCATTTCCTTCTTCAACCCGTCAAAAGGTTCCTTAAGCCTCGAGTATCCTATGGAAGCTTCATTCTTTGTTAAGCAATTTTATTAAAGGGGCTACCAAGATGCCAAAATGGTGTGCAAGTTACTTGCAGTAAAAATCTACCACACCCAAGAACCTGCGAACCCCTTTGGCAGTCCTTGGGGTAGGCCATTCTAGCACAAAAGTGATTTTTGAAGGGTTGACAGCCACATCGTGTTCAGAATGATGTGTCCCAAATATGCAACCTGTCACACTCAGAAAAATACACTTGGATTCCTTGTCGAATAATTAGTTAGTTTTCAATATATGAAGATCTCTATGAAGATGGTCAAGATTATCTGATCATCATTTAGAATAGATAAGAATATCATCAAGAAAATCTAGGATAAACTTACACACGAACAGCCGAAATAGATCATTCTTGAGTCCTTTAAAGTTGGCCGGTGCGTTGGTGATCCTGAAGGGCATTACAGTGAGTTCGTAGAGGCCCTCGTGTGTTCAAATGCAGTTTTGTGAATATCCTCAACACGAATCTAAAATTGGTGATACTCGGACCATAAATCACGTTTCAAGAAAACCTTAGCCTCCTATAATTTAACAAGTAATTCATCAATAATAGGGATCAGGTACTTGTCTTTGACGTTGAGGTCATTAAGGGCTCGGTAATCTACATAAAAATGTCACGTTCCTACACTTTATCAAGTAATTCATCAATAATAGTGGCTTGGTCGAATCACAGCGAAAAGTAGCATCTCTTGAATCATCCTCTCCATTTCCTCCTTTTGATAGTATGGATAACGGTAGGGGCAAACACTTATAGGTCAAGAACCATCCTTCAACACTATACGTTGGTTGTATGAATGGTATGGAGGTAGGTACGAATGTTGTTAAAAAACAACTCGAAACGCACTTAAAGTTGTTACTCTTTGTTGTTGCTAGTCGGTTCCAAAGAATTTGTTAGAAGGAGAGGTTGAATTTTAAACAAATACCCCAAGCCATTTAAATTGTGTAGTTCCTTGTTTGACAAAGCATCATACGTGCTTCCGGTTACGAACCTACCTGACACACACACGCCACTCCCGCTTTTCTATCCTCAAACGTTGTCTCCCGATTGACTACCAACCTGAACTTAATGACTAAGGATTGTTCGATGAAGTTATTGGTACTCCCCCAGTCGACAAAATCAATAACTTGTTTTTTCGCAATCTTGTCCACAAGTCGATGACAGAAACAAGAAGTGGGTTGGGTGACTATAGGGGGTTGGATGACTAAAGGAATTGTTTATTCAATAACACTTTATACCTAAATATCACTATATAACATGTCTTAAATTGAAGTATATGTTTATTCAATACAACTTTAGCGCATTTAGATAGCATGGGTTTGGAATGCATGTTAAAGTGTTTAAATGTTAGATCCTATGTGTTTGTATGTGTTGATATGTTAGAAGCTGGATAACTATGCGAAAACGAGGTTTTGTAGGTTACACACGAAGATTGGATATGTTTTGGAATATACAAATGTTGTGGAAATGAAGATATTGGGATATGGCATGATAGAGGGTGGAAAGAAGAAACCGTGGCCACAAACGAGGTAGAAAATGGAGTCAAAGCCAAAAAGTATTGAAGATAACAAAATGCATTATAGGAAGGCGTCGATGAGGCCTTGGTGCTGCTATAAAATGGGATTTGAAGATTTTTTGACCCTTTAATGACCATTCAACTTGGGGGTATTGATTTTTTTAGATAACACCTGGACGACCCCCAAAACAGATCACCCATCATTCTAATTCAACTCACATCATTCCCAATCAGTTATATTGATCTCATTCAAGATTCAAACACCAAACATTGAAGATTAGAAGAGGAATTCATGATGATTGTTGGCTAAATCTCCAAAATCGTCCCTGGGTGAAAGAGTGTGAGTGCTTTAAGGTTGTTTTAGTTACTTTGGTTGGTGAATACTTTTTGTCTTTGAAAATGGGATTTGAAGATTTTTTTACAATTTAATGACCATTCAACTTGGGGGTTTTGATTTTTTTAGATAACACCTAGACGACCTCCAAATCAGATCACCCATCATTCTAATTCTACTCCCATCATTCCCGATGAAAGTTTAGTTGTTATTAACTGATGAAAGTTGGGATTTCTTGCATTATTGACATTGTGAGATGATAATTGCTATTAGTTATGTTTCACTCTAGAGTTTTTTTTTAATTAATCTTGATTCATAAAGCATTCATGTTTCCTTGATTCATATTGTGAAGGTTTTTACTTTCATCATTTGCGTATGGTAGATGAATGTTGATGCCTAAGATTAGGATTTCAATGTTGCTAGTCAAAATAATCATTGTGTTATTAATTAATCAAACCATTGTAGAAGACAATTCTGAACACCTGTTAATCTGAAACCCTGGTGTGAATTTTTAATATATTATTGTTAACAAATGCAATTTTCATTCTCCATTTAATCTTGCAAAGCTATAATTGATATTGTTAAATACTTTTATAAAACCCAATTCGGGATCATATCATTGATTCCACACTTTCAAACAACTTTTGATAAAGAATTTGACAATTTAATAACCCCGTAAAACAACTAACCTTTAATCACCAACCATAAACTCTATATGGTTCGACACCCTTCGTACCATTAGCTACATAGTTAAGGGTACTAAAGAACACTATATATCTAATCTTTACTGAACCCTTGACATCCGATCACATTTTATCTACCGTTCAATTCTGAAATGCTTAGTTCATTGTTTGAACTTGTTTCATATGAGCTTGAATACGGAGTATATTGCTTAGTTTTTCCCACATAAAATCCTGGTTCTTTGGGTGAAGGGAGTGGACCCTCACTCTCAAGCATTCGGATAACAGAAGTCATAGTGGGCCTATCTTCTGGATGACATTGAACACACAACAAACCAACATGGATAGATCGTAGAACTTGAGTCAAGTTGATTGATTCACCTAGGCACTTAGCAACTAATTGCAAGGATCGGTCTTCAATATGGAGTCTCCAGGCCTGCCAATAACAAAGTGTAACGACCCAGCCTTACGTGGCCGGGTCATCGGGTCGGGTTATCGGAGTTATGCAGCGGACTTCAGGATATTGACAGTCTTGACTCTTCCAGGATCCACGTCATCATATCTGTTAGGTTACCTGAACACATGCCAAAAATAGTTTCTGTCAACATAAAGTTGGTGAGGTCGTGTATTTTATAAATTGAATGGCCAGTTCATTTGTTTATAATTCTTTTAATAAAACATGCTTTACTATTCTAATTCTGGAGGGGAAATATATTCTATTATACCAATTCGATTAAATTATACCGGTTATATGTCAATCTATTATATTCTATTAGTTGCCATTCCTATCGATGGTACCACTCTGTTTGTGGTAAATCTTACTTATTCCTACCCTCTACTCGGGTAAGATTGGTTATTATCCTCTAGTTGGACAATAAAGGAAATGGCGAGATACCGGTCAGTACTGTCCTCGTTGTTTCTATTATCCCCTTTTCTATTATATTTCCTTTATTAAATCTATTATGTAAAGCATTTCTATATTTTCAAATAAATAACATGTGTTTCCCCTAAAACGTTTAATAAAACAATAAAAGAGGGGAGTTCACGATACTCACAGGTTTGCATATAGTCTTTTATAGTCTCTTTTATTACAATTATATGTCAAATATATATATTGATACGTTTTACGCGTGGGACTCGTTAGATTGTATTATTTAGGATATATATATCACATATACAATTTATGTATATATAGAGTTCGGTATATATTAGATAGTCCTAAACTCGGGGTTTATTATTGACACGACACGGACATCCTAAAATCTAGCTGGCTATTACAGCTTAGCACTCGTAGCTAATAAAGCTGGCCATTACAGCTTGGCACACGAACCTATAGGACTCTAGACACGTACTTACCCGGATGCTGGTTCGGCTGATCATATTATCATTAACCCGAGTCTAGTATATCGTTCTATATATCGAATCTTATATATATAAACGTATATATTCTATATATGATTATTATTCTCTTATTATTATTATCAAGTCCGTACGTTATTCGTATTATATATATATAATCGTATAATTCTAATAATCCTCGTCTAGTCAATGGACCGGGTTCTATTCCGGGTGTTGACCGAGTCACCGAGTCGACTCGGTATCAGTTTAACTCTCCGATTGGATTAACGGTACCTCGCAATAATCACAGAAACAGTATTATAATCGGGTATCAACGATTAATACCAACATATTTATAATAACTGTTAAAGATTATACCTTTGTAATCTGAATCGTATCAGGATAGATCGGAGATTAACTGGAAACTAACCGGAGGTTGACCGGAGTTCGAACAGGGGCTGACCCGGGACTCAATGGTTCACCTGTTTACGGATGGAAACAGGAACTCGATGGATATACAAGATACAATACTATACCCGCGTCAATAGACATGATTCGGGTCTGATTATAACTGTCCGATGGTTCCTGTAGACCCGATAACAATCAATACCAATAATCGCAGAATTAATCAAAAGAAGGGTTGGTTACTGGCTATTGCTCAGTGAGTTACACGAACTCATGACAGTCACCCCATGAACTGGTGACTGTCCGGTTAAGCCATAAAGACGGAAAGGTGGGTTCCGGTGGCTATGGCCTCGGGTGGCTACCCACTTGAAACAAGGTATCGCGTTGTGTCCCAACCAAATGAAAAGGGCCGGTTATCCAAATCAGAAGAGAATACTGGTTAATTTTCGGGTTAAAACAGAGAAATAAAGGGGGTGCTTACCGGAGAAGAAAAGGGGCGGCGGCCGGAGGTTGGTGGTCTGAAACTGAAGACAGCGGCAGTGGCAGAGGTGACTGGAACACAGAGGCAGCAGCGCTGCCATGGTTCTCAGGCCCCTACTGCTGTCGTATAGGTGTTGTATTTCGTCCGGAGGTGAGGAAGAAGAAAAGGCCGGTGGTCGGCGGTGGCTCAGGCGGTGTTTCCGGCGGCCGGAGAGGAGGGTCCGGTTGGGTTTCATCTCACATACCTATGTGTATATTTCTTATGTGCAGAGAGAGGGAGTATATAGCGAGATGAGAGAGACAGAGATAAGAGAAGAGGGGTGGTTTTATAGATAATTAAAATAGAGGGTATTTGGCCACGGGGATAATAACTAGAACGCGGGGTGTTTGGCAACGAGTATAAAAACGTCTGACGGCGTTTTAATTAGCAGGAAAAGAGCGTTTAACCGGGATAATAATAATCCAATAATTATTATTTATAAAATCAATTAAAACGGTTAGTCGCGAGATTCGAACTGGAATATTTAAATAAATAATCGGGTGGTCGGGTACGATCCGACTCGTTTAAGAGACCCGTAACACTTCAGGTCGTTACATTCGCCCCCCCTTAGGAAATTTCGTCCCCGAAATTTGAGTGATCCTGTATTTTACACCCTTGACCGATAAGGATGTTATAATGCAACTTGAACACTCGTCACGAGTCATAATCAGTACTCGTGGTTTGCGAGGAAATCGATCTTTATATCAATTCACATCTACGTTTTAACCTTTCTTGCTATAGTCATGTTAATACAGATATATGGACTATCTGTATCTTCTGGTATGACTATAAAAGGTTTTCCGTATAGATTGATATCTTTCTTTATACTACGAATATTCTTCTTATCTTATTTCTCATTAGAATGAGAAACAAATTGAATATCATTCTTATATAAAGACAATTCGAACATACTTTGAGATTCTAATCATTTTTCTTTTGAAAGATTTACAATCTTCCAGCAAGCATCGCTAGAGTTTCAAATCGATACGATTTATTCATCGTCGGATTCATTTACAATGATGGATTCTAGTTGGTTCTTAAGAGATAGATACGGAAGTCCCTTCATTATCATGACTTGAATGGGATCCGAGCTACTACCTCTTATGTTCGAACTTTAGAATCTGTCATCATTGTAAATTCGATTCTTAAAGAGTAGAAATGATTTCTTTAAATCATTAGATGTATCTTATCCGGATTTTAAAGGTACCGGAAAAGACTAATTCATTGATGATTGAGATTTCTCTTAAATCATCTATAATAGTCTTACTGACTATTTCATTGATGATTAACTGCATTGTATTTCGTTACATATTATTTGACTTTTCTTAGTGTATTATTGTGAACGAGGTCTTTCACAATTCTACAGCCAACATATGTAAATTTATCTTTATAGTCTCAGAATCTACTGGTAACAGTCGCCGTTACGATTCTTTGACTTAGGATAATGCATCGATTATTCTTTCTCAAAATCATGATTATCATTCAGGTTCACTGCATGAATACTTATTACGTTAAGTATTTCTGCAATTATTCCTTCTTGATATCACTATTTTGGAATTCGATATACTCTCGGTAAAATATTCTATAATTCCTTTTTATAAAATATTCTTTTATAAAATTTCTAGTCGTTTCCTTACAACTATTATTCTTATCTAATTATTATATTTCTTGGCATATCGGATGCCTTTTAAATAATATTTGGCATTTTCCTATGCCTTTCTTTTATTCAGACATATCGGATGTCTTTCTAGATTATAATTCTTTTTATTCTTCGATTTATATTCTTTTATTTATCTATTTATATTTCTTTCTTATTTATGTATTCGATTAAAGTTTATACTTTCAGTGTCTGAAAACACTTTCCTATAAACTTATATATATAGGCAATCTATCATAGATTCTTAATCCAACTTATTATAAGCGAAGCTTATCTCGTCGGGATAATCTTATAGATAGTTCTTGCCAGAACAGTGATTTTTTTTAATTTATCTCTCACAGCCTTTAATTCGGAACAGGAATTCCGTCCTTCCTTGGCCAGAGAGTTTCACTGGAAAAATGAGCATAATTCTATTCATTTTTCGTTTTCTCTTCGATTATACCTTGCGAATCTCTACGCGATTCCGCTTGGTATTAATCGTATTTTGATATATTCGATATCAATTATTTTCTTTTAATAATTCGTTGGATTCTACCGTTTCCGGTTCCTAAATCCTTATAAATTTATATCTGTTATATTTTAAAGATTTAACAATCCTTTCATCACTTCTTGACTTTCAACTTGGTAACACTTTATCGTTTTATCAATTTGATTGCATTATAACTCGCACGAGTCTTTATACGAAGTGACTACAAAGATTTGTTTATAGCATCATATATCCTTATAAAGAATTCTGTGACTTGGTGACAAATGTCCGGATATACCTTCTGTAAGGGTCCAGATATCATTTGCCCCGGAGATTGCACAGAGGATATACAACTATTTTTGGTTGGCAATCAGAAATCAATATACTGATTTCTATGATTCGTAGAAATTAACCAATCAATGGTTTTTATTCTGCGAACATATTCTTAGTCGTATTTCTCGAAGAAATTCCAACTAGATTGCCAGTTCGGTGGTCGTATTCTCCACATATATTACGCTGATGGTTCGAATATGTATTTCTTCTTATTATTATTTCTTATTATTTCTCTTAATATATTTATGATACAAACATACTGTGATCTTGATAAACTCCTACTTGAATGTTACTGTGCCTGTGACATTCATAATTATGTCGCGATCATAATTACTATTCCACCTCACCTAACATTCCAGTACTTATTTATTTTAATCACAATAGGTATGGGTCCTTCACATATTATTTCGATATTCTGTTCTTTATTTTCTCTTGGGTTGAAATTATATTATTCGGGATAGAACTTATAGATCTAAGTCTAACGAAATAGACTGTCAATCATTCAAGAATTTGTTCGTGTCAGAAGGTGTTCAATATAACAATCCAATCTTCTTAATATCCCTTGACTTGTTCGAGTCATAGGATTAAGACGGTAGTTATATTTTCGTATAATCGAGCGAGTAAGAATTCGGTTTCGTCTGACAGATACCAGCGTAGGTTGATTACGGAATTCCGAGAATAATATTTTGTCCAATATTATTTAATTCTGGAAGGGATCGAGGAGGACCTCTAACCGAGATTTGTATATTATTTATCGTTTATATCGGAAAAATATCGAAGAATTTATACGATCGAATATACGTACGAAATTATATGGAAAAAGGCTCTTGAGATATATATATATATACACGAATACGAATTTGATAAATAAATGTCTATGAAAATAACATTATATACGGTAGAAAATATGTTTCGGTAAATAATACGATCGTAGTTCTTTTATCTAAAACTTCGGAAATAATAATAACAGTACGGATTCGAGTTTTATAATAATATTCTTTTTCAAAATAACTTAACGGTTCAAAAGAGTCATGGTAAAAACTTTCTTAATATTGAAATTCTTAATTTTTAATAAATAAGTTCTTATTACTGATTAAAACAAAATAGATTTCTCAAAATATTGTGATCGAAACTTCTAAGGTTAAATGGATAAATTTGGATAAAACCTGAGATAGATTCTGGGGTTTTTCAAAAATTTATCAATACTTAAATAAGTTATAATATTAATAGATTTCTCTTAATTTTATAAATTAACTCAATCGTTTATTTAAAATTTTAAAAGGAGGAGTAATTATATATTTTTACTCAAACTGAAATACTGGTTTAGTATAAAAATAATAATGACTAAATATAATTTAATAATTTCTAAAATCATACTGAAAAGATTTAAAACAATGTAGACAATTGCGAAATATATTTAGTCTTTAATTAAATAATTGAAATAAATTCTTTAAAAACACAGTATTTATATATCAGATTTTATAAAAATTTCGGAATTTACGGTGTAAAAATAATATTTACGGATACTCGAGCATAGGAATGTTCTAGTCGGAGCGTAATATTTATATTCTGTTTATAATATTGGAATAACCGTAGGGTTAACGATTTGAGATCGGATAGGAATAGTCACTGGGAATGGAATAATTCCATTAATTCATACGGAATTTCTGGAATATTCAACGAATGATTATTAATCAACAAGTTTCTTTTAATATATCTGGTTTCTGTTCTGTATTTCTGTCTTATTTCTTTTAATGTCATGATTTCTATTTTATATTCTTTCGTATTTCATATGGCCTTAATATCCTGTAAGATTTCCCAGAAATTAAATGTGTATGTAAATTCACAATTGTGTACAGAATTGTTAATTTACCCCACATAATCATTCTAGTAATATCCTGTAGTGGATTTGTTTTGATTTCTAATATACTGTTCTGGTGCTCACCAACTTTATAATGGTTTGGCATTTAGATACCCTAAAATTTTATCGTCTAATATTCTTTTACCCTATCCATATTTCTAATCAAAATTTCTTTTAAAATACATTTCTGGTAGATCCTGGATTAATAAATATTTCAAGACTGTCCATAAGCGTCGCTCTGATACCAACCTGTAACGACCCAGCCTTACGTGGCCGGGTCATCGGGTCGGGTTATCGGAGTTATGCAGCGGACTTCAGGATATTGACAGTCTTGACTCTTCCAGGATCCACGTCATCATATCTGTTAGGTTACCTGAACACATGCCAAAAATAGTTTCTGTCAACATAAAGTTGGTGAGGTCGTGTATTTTATAAATTGAATGGCCAGTTCATTTGTTTATAATTCTTTTAATAAAACATGCTTTACTATTCTAATTCTGGAGGGGAAATATATTCTATTATACCAATTCGATTAAATTATACCGGTTATATGTCAATCTATTATATTCTATTAGTTGCCATTCCTATCGATGGTACCACTCTGTTTGTGGTAAATCTTACTTATTCCTACCCTCTACTCGGGTAAGATTGGTTATTATCCTCTAGTTGGACAATAAAGGAAATGGCGAGATACCGGTCAGTACTGTCCTCGTTGTTTCTATTATCCCCTTTTCTATTATATTTCCTTTATTAAATCTATTATGTAAAGCATTTCTATATTTTCAAATAAATAACATGTGTTTCCCCTAAAACGTTTAATAAAACAATAAAAGAGGGGAGTTCACGATACTCACAGGTTTGCATATAGTCTTTTATAGTCTCTTTTATTACAATTATATGTCAAATATATATATTGATACGTTTTACGCGTGGGACTCGTTAGATTGTATTATTTAGGATATATATATCACATATACAATTTATGTATATATAGAGTTCGGTATATATTAGATAGTCCTAAACTCGGGGTTTATTATTGACACGACACGGACATCCTAAAATCTAGCTGGCTATTACAGCTTAGCACTCGTAGCTAATAAAGCTGGCCATTACAGCTTGGCACACGAACCTATAGGACTCTAGACACGTACTTACCCGGATGCTGGTTCGGCTGATCATATTATCATTAACCCGAGTCTAGTATATCGTTCTATATATCGAATCTTATATATATAAACGTATATATTCTATATATGATTATTATTCTCTTATTATTATTATCAAGTCCGTACGTTATTCGTATTATATATATATAATCGTATAATTCTAATAATCCTCGTCTAGTCAATGGACCGGGTTCTATTCCGGGTGTTGACCGAGTCACCGAGTCGACTCGGTATCAGTTTAACTCTCCGATTGGATTAACGGTACCTCGCAATAATCACAGAAACAGTATTATAATCGGGTATCAACGATTAATACCAACATATTTATAATAACTGTTAAAGATTATACCTTTGTAATCTGAATCGTATCAGGATAGATCGGAGATTAACTGGAAACTAACCGGAGGTTGACCGGAGTTCGAACAGGGGCTGACCCGGGACTCAATGGTTCACCTGTTTACGGATGGAAACAGGAACTCGATGGATATACAAGATACAATACTATACCCGCGTCAATAGACATGATTCGGGTCTGATTATAACTGTCCGATGGTTCCTGTAGACCCGATAACAATCAATACCAATAATCGCAGAATTAATCAAAAGAAGGGTTGGTTACTGGCTATTGCTCAGTGAGTTACACGAACTCATGACAGTCACCCCATGAACTGGTGACTGTCCGGTTAAGCCATAAAGACGGAAAGGTGGGTTCCGGTGGCTATGGCCTCGGGTGGCTACCCACTTGAAACAAGGTATCGCGTTGTGTCCCAACCAAATGAAAAGGGCCGGTTATCCAAATCAGAAGAGAATACTGGTTAATTTTCGGGTTAAAACAGAGAAATAAAGGGGGTGCTTACCGGAGAAGAAAAGGGGCGGCGGCCGGAGGTTGGTGGTCTGAAACTGAAGACAGCGGCAGTGGCAGAGGTGACTGGAACACAGAGGCAGCAGCGCTGCCATGGTTCTCAGGCCCCTACTGCTGTCGTATAGGTGTTGTATTTCGTCCGGAGGTGAGGAAGAAGAAAAGGCCGGTGGTCGGCGGTGGCTCAGGCGGTGTTTCCGGCGGCCGGAGAGGAGGGTCCGGTTGGGTTTCATCTCACATACCTATGTGTATATTTCTTATGTGCAGAGAGAGGGAGTATATAGCGAGATGAGAGAGACAGAGATAAGAGAAGAGGGGTGGTTTTATAGATAATTAAAATAGAGGGTATTTGGCCACGGGGATAATAACTAGAACGCGGGGTGTTTGGCAACGAGTATAAAAACGTCTGACGGCGTTTTAATTAGCAGGAAAAGAGCGTTTAACCGGGATAATAATAATCCAATAATTATTATTTATAAAATCAATTAAAACGGTTAGTCGCGAGATTCGAACTGGAATATTTAAATAAATAATCGGGTGGTCGGGTACGATCCGACTCGTTTAAGAGACCCGTAACACTTCAGGTCGTTACACAAAGAACACAAGTATTATGTTGTTTCAAACAGGAAAATCACATTAAAATAAGTTAAGGAGCTTTGTTCTTGTTCTCTATGGCAAGCAAACTTTTTTGGTAATCCGAGAAGCTAACCACCACTTTAAAGAGAAGTCAACATACACTAACTACCAAGTCATCATTTTGAATGTTTATTTAACTTTTAATTTAATGTCTTTTAATCTAATCTTTATTAGTTCTTAGTTGGCTAGCTTTTAATTGGTAAAAACAAAAATATGCATCTAAGATTGGAAAACCAAACATTTTAACATTTCATAGAATTTGAACTTTCAAAATTAAGAGGCTCAAACTTACATGTCCAACAAGGTTGTTGCAGTGGTCTTTGTGGACAAATCCCCTGTTTTTCTCACCACACACAATTTCCAACAATATTACACCGAAGCTATATACATCTGATTTCACGGAAAAGATACCATCTCCGGCGTACTCCGGTGCCATGTAGCCACTGAAAGGGATTTAAGTAATTGTAAGTAATTCCCTAAATAAATTAGAATCGGGTTAAGAGTAAAAGAATCTCATTATCTTACTATGTTCCAACTACTTTGTTGGTGTTTGCCTCTATCTGATTTCCTTCAAAAATCCTAGCCATACCAAAATCTGATATCTTCGGGTTCATATCTGTGTCAAGCAAAATATTGCTGACTTTGAGATCTCTATGTATGATTCTAAGACGAGAGTCCTGGTGAAGATAAAGAAGTCCACGAGCAATTCCAATGATGATGTGGTAACGTGCATGCCAATTGAGGAGTTCACTTTGAGTTTTATCTGTCAATGGTTCGAATTTTAGTTTACTTTGTTGTTTATTTGATACTTTTCTATGTGTTTTCTTATTATTTTATTTACCAAATATGAAGGAATCAAGGCCTTTATTTGACATGTATTCATAAATCAACATCTTTTCGGTTCCCTGTATGCAGCAACCCAAGAGCTTGACAAGATTGCGATGTTGTAGTTTAGATATCAAGATGACTTCATTCTTGAACTCGCCAAGTCCTTGAGCGGATGTTTTTGCTAGTCGTTTCACTGCTATTTCTTGTTCGTCTTCAAGTAAACCCTAAAGCATGACATTTAAGCTAAGTTTGGCACAATAGCCTCATGTACATTTTCCAAGATAACATGTTTTTATTTCCTCTTAATTATCCCATTTCACCGTTTTTTTATTGTTAGTACTCAGATTTGATCCTAAATCACACAAACTGCATAAGAACTAGGCCATAGAATATAAATAGAATATGGAACAATAAAAAACACATGTATCTACGCAACTGAACTAATAATTGATTCAATCCAGTTCAAGACTGCAATCTAGTGACAGTCTTGGATCATCCTATATTTTTAACACTTATTTGCTTTAACTTCTTTTTAATGCATCAAAGAACCATATTATAGTAAAACATGAACAACATCTGGGCCACGGATATAGGTCATGGAGAGATATAATATACCTTGTAAACGGGGCCAAAACCACCCTCTCCAAGTTTGTTGTCGACTGAAAAGTCGTTTGTAGCTATGAGTAATGTAGACAAGCAAAATAATGGTAGCTCGAGATCTTCATCACCACTTTTATTTTCAGGAACTAGTCCAAGCTCGTTTTTGGGAGTCACTGTGGAGGGGATAACCATAATTTCTTTTTCTAAAAACTAGTAACACTGGTGCATATAACTGGCTAGAAACATTGGGTTGGTTGATTTTGAAACACTTTTCTCCTAACAACAACATCTTTGTATAATATTTTAGGAAAATGATTTTATGAATTATGCATTTTAGAATACATTTTGGGGTAAGTAAATAAATACTAGGTAAGTAAACTTCATACCCTGTTGTTGCTGCTTCTTCCTATTACGATAATATAAGCATATTGAAAGTAGTATGACCATAACTACAAATGCTATGGGGACTATAACTTGTATTCTTCTCCTTGCACCTGAGCTTTTACTGTCATCTATTAAATCTATGTCAAAAGTCAAAACTTGATATTGTTAGTAATAGTGTAAATCATGTACCGTAAATTATGGGACTGATTTACGTATCTTTAGCCGTGTTTGACTATGTATTATAATTGTATTCAATTGTATATTTACTTTCCTAGTTTATAGGTATTCTTGTACTCTATATATATTCCTAAAATCAATGCAATAGTAAGAGATTGAGTCTCCTCATTTACAAATATCATCAAGCTTCCAGTTTGTACTTTATAGTTTATTTGATTGTTATCCTCTAATGTGTACCAGAAATAAGATAATTTGACTAGAGATGATGGCCAAATTGATAACTAAGAGCAGTTTGGATCACACAAATTTTTAAACCAATTTTTTTTTTTTTTTTTGCCCATTTTCCTGCAAGATTTTTTTTTCATTTATACATATATGTATATACATGTCTAAAACTACAAAAACTAGTGTTGTACATGTATGTATATACATGTTAATGTATATACACGTGCAAATGTATTGAAATAATTTCGCATACATGTATAGAAAGAAAGATTGTGTGTCAGAGCATGTTATTTTAATGTAAAAGCAAGTTTATACGTGTTAGATTTAAATAATAACTATCATACATATATGTTTGACAATATACACATAATATTTGAAAAATGTAATATACACAAATGTATAAATGCAAAATACAAATATGTATAAATGAAAAAAACTTAAAAAAAAACAATTATTCCTGCAAACAAGGCAGCGATTAAGCAAAAAAAAAAAAAAAATAGTGAACTGTGTGGTCAAAAATAATTCTCAATTACCCTATGGTTCTCTTAAGACCCTTACCCTACATATATAGGGGAAGGTTAATTTGAGAACACAAATTTGGTACGAACCGCGATAACGATATTTAAAGCCTTTCAAATTCAATTTTTTTTTTTACAATTGTCTTTATTAATAAAATATAATCTCAAAAACATAATCTACGCGTAAAAGTTTTAAATGTATACCGAAATAAATTGTTTTTACACATGTGTAAATTTACTCTTTATATATGTGTAAACTATTTTATTACACAGGTGTAAAAAAAGTTAATTTTAGAGAGTTTTTGCAATAAAAAAATGAATTGTTTGGAAAGAAAATTTATTTTTTAATTTTGTATTTTAATTATAATAAAATATGTATTAAAAAAATTATTTTGAATGATTTCTTTGTTTGTCCTGACGATATTTAGTGTATTCAATATAACCTTCCCTTATATATGTGTGTGTGTGTGCGCGCGCGTGGGCGTGTGTGTCTAAAAGTCAACAAGTTAGAATATTATCCATAGATAACTTTTTTATAATTTTTTTAATAAGATCATCATGACACGTGATGCGCACACTTCAAGTATCATATTTTTGGATCAAATCGCATCGGATTGCCACATGCTTTTTAGAACCAGGATTTAAACAGATAATTATCAAGTAAATAATGGAAATAAAACTATTGTATTGATTTACCTAGCTGTGAAGATGACATTCGTATATAAATAGTATCTCCAGTATTTTCAGCAAACGTTCTGATATCAATTAAGCCACCGAACCATAGCAAGCAACCACTCCCAGAGGCTGAGATATTCGCATTTGTGTAAGCAGTACACGAACAATTGCTTTTACACATCTTCTTACACTCTTCAAGGGTCATTGTCATGTTATACCATGACCTCTGAGTGTCGGGTAACTTTAGATTTGAGTATTTATTGAACCCCTCCCCAGGTTCACAATCCAAAGGTACTGTATGCCGACACCCTTGTGACCAATCTGCAACCCTCCACTGATCAGGAGATGTGGGTTCAAATCCCTTCAAACATTCACAAACCGGGGACTTGCCAATGTTGCAGCTCGAATATGGCCCACACATTGCATATCGATCACAATGATCGATTTCTGGGGTCAGATAAAGGATCCATTCTTGTCTGCTATCAATCCATAACAAGCGCTCTATATTACCATTTGGTTGTAACACCATCCTGGTAAAAACTGAAGTATTTATAAGATTATATTGGTAATAAATCTCTCTCTGACTAATAACAAAGTTGAAGCTGTAAATCGGGTTTGGCCTCAAATGAGGAGCTCCGCTAAACCTGAGTCCATTCCATGGACCAACCCGATACGTTATTTTTTGGCCTTGAGTTCGTATCGGCTGAGGGTACCCTCTCGTGTCAATAGATGTAGAAAACTCACCAGAAGCAGGATCTTCTTTTGATCTCCAAGACGTATAGTGTCTTTCTATCCCGGTAACAAAATCCCTGCCCTGCTTCATTCCAGGAAGTAAAGTGTCTGTCATAAAGTCGAAACCTTGCCATATGGGATCTTCTTGATTGATGCCCTCATCTTCCTCATTAATTAAAAAGTTTCCTGTATCTAGAAGCCGACCAATCGGATTCCTCACTAACTTTGTTGCTGAGCTCGTGGACGACCATACAACATTCCCCGTGGTGACATCCCGGATAAGTAAAATTCCCTGGTTGGTGAGAATTAGCTCTCCAGAGGTATGTGTGAGTGGTGTGTTCCGGTTGGCTACCCACACAACGGTTCCTGTCGATATTTTTTTGTACCAAATTCCAACATAATGGTTTTTGGAGTTACTGGGGCTAAAGAAACCAAGTTCGAAGGTTTCTTGTGGCGAAATAATGGTTTCGTTATATCTAAGGGTTTGGTTTGCAGATATGGTGTCTGCAGCATGTGTAGAAGTAATTGATGCATAGAGTACAAAAAGGTAGGCTATGATCAAGTTGTTATTATTAGTCATTTTTCTTTCTTCCATTAACGTATTAGTGAGCCAGACTTTCAGAGTATTAAATAAACTACATTTGATTCTGCTTAGCTGCAGTTACATTGTATTTTCTTTCTTTTGAAAATTTCAATTATTGGAGAATATTATTTTTTTTCTTCGTTATTCAACAGTCAACACTTACGTGGTTGAAAAGAAACGTTTGTTGTCTAGGATAATATTGTATTTGATTTTAAAGTCATATAGTATTGAAAAAAAAGGCTACAGACTATGTCTTCATTTTCAACTACCACACCTAATTAAGACCATCCACGACAATAAACTAGTCCAAAATTCCAGTCTTGCGACGTTAGTATGTCATATTATTCGAAATAACAATTGTGTTAAACTCACTTTTTACTACAACAATAAACAATTTCAAACGCCCACTTCACATGTACCACACTTTCACACAAAATAAGATAAAATAAAATAATAATTGATGTGTGTGGCCCCCATCCATTCTAAATTGGACTAGTCCGGTATAGTGGCCCAACACTTTTCAGACCACCTCGTCCAACAAGCCTTGTCCGTTTTCAACCTGTCCAATATTCCGAACCACATTTTGGACTCCTTGATTTAGATGATATAACCGATCTTTATGTTTTTTTATTGGAATAAGCGACTCAGAAAATGACACGATACACCATTTTTTTTCAATTTTTTAGGCTTGGTTCCGAATTTTGTAAATTATGAAGTACCATATGACAGGAATAGTGTTAAAAAAATGGTCAATAGGGAAATGCTTATCGCTGATGCTGATAAGCTAGGTTTTGGGTTCTCTTATTTAACCGTTTGATAAAAGGTTGTGTTGGGATTAAATGTTTAACTAAACGTGTTGTATCCTGTCTAACCGGTTTTATTAATAAGCTAACCCGCCAAAGTGTTTAAACAAACTGGTCAACCCACTAAGGTGCTAACGTATTTATGACCGGTTCAACTAATTTTTTTTAGAGCACATAAACCTGGTAACATGTTCACAACATGACTTGTGAGGGATCAGAACCAGAGCCGGCTATGAGGGTGAGCCGGATGGTCACCGGCTCCGGGCCCGACCCTTAAATGGGCCCGAACGTTTTTTTAAAATATGCGTATATATATTAAATTCTATATTTAGGATATATATTTGTGTTTTATACATTAAAGTCTTGTTAGTGGAGTTGGAAAAACCATGTTAATTTACTGTAGAGATCTCAAATTCAATCCTTGGCTCTAGCACTATACTCAATTTTTTTTTTATAATTCATTCATCTTTACAAAATTTTGGGCCCAAATTCTTTTTCGCCCAAGGCCCAAATTTTTTTTAACATTTTCGGAGACGGTCCTGATCAGAACTATTAATAAAACAGTAATATGCCAAAGTCTCTCTTTATATTATTGAAAGTGATGATAATCACAAGGATTACAAAGCATTAAATATGGAAAACTACAAACGGCTAATTCCTGAAAAGTAGAACAACTTAAACTTATTCAAAGATAAAAATAAACAGAAAAGTGCTAAACTTCTGGACGAGAGACTAACGGCAACTGCATGACTAAATCAGCATTACTTCATGCACGTGCTCAAGTTTGGGTCATTTTTAATACCCCCCCCCCCCCTTGAGCCAAACTCCTGCACTCCAATAAGATGCCTAAAATAGACAAATTTTTCTTTTCCCAAGGCAAAAATTCAAAAACATCAGAAAATGCAAAAATTCAAAAAAAAAAAAAAAGAAAAAAATGAGAAAATCCCAAAATCAAAAGAAAATTAAAAAATTGCAAAAATGAGTTTCTTTGGTGAAATAGGGAAGATGATATTAACCCATCAGTTGGACTGTCTGGACTCTTATCATCTTAAAAATATTGGAACTGATAAGTAGCCTCTACAATGATGTGTCGGTAGGCTCAAAATCATTTCCAAGTTCGGCACGGTGATATAAACATAAATCAACTGAAACAGGTGAGGATCAACGTGCGTTGGCATATGGACTTGGTACCGAAATCTCGTTTGATAGCATGCCAAAATCTGAGGTTTCATGGTCTTTAAGAGGTTGGTACATCCGGGGTGAACTGGACGTCTCTCAGAATAAAAAGAAGTGGCACATGTGTCGTACGTTGGGTTCGGAGCCTACAACTGAGACACCTCTATGTCGTTTCGTGAAAAAAAAAAACAAAAAAATAGAATAAATTCTGATAAGGAGACGTCCAGGAATTCTAAAAGAGCAAAAAGATTCATAAATGCCAAAACCCTATTCTCAAAGAGAATTCGCTCAAAGGTATCAACTCATATACCTAAAGCATCGTACCGTGAAAAATAAAAAAATACGGTATTTGACTTGAACCCTGGTCTGGATCTCACTGGTCTCTCTGTTGCAGCGTTCTTGCAGACCTTAACACCACTGAGTCCATTCCTTGTAAAATACGGATGACAACAGCTTACTCACCGGTTACGAGGAAGCTTTGTGCATGACTTGATACGGGAATGTGTCGCGTGGCAGGGAACACCTTGTACATCAGTCTTAATATTACCTTAACGTATCTAAAGTGCCTAGCGATAAAACTTAATTTTGAGTTTAGGTGGACAACAATATCGGCAGTTGTTGTAGGATGCTTATTGGTAATTTAAACTAAAACTAAATATATAAGGGTTCTAGTATGGTCCGTACACTGATATGATTCCCTAACTGACTAAACTCGCAAAAAATATGATAGTGTACAGTTAGTTGATCTCCCGTTTTCGTTTTATTTCAGCTTAGTTTTATCTGTTTAATCATTCTTGATTGCCGATGATGGAATCCTAATCCATTGTATTCTTACTTCTTCAAAAATAAAACGTCGAAAATCAACTAGTTGAAAATTGTGTTTTTTCCGGGTCAAAACCGTACTTTCTCTTAAGTACAGGGGTGAAAAATGAAAACATTTCAAAATTTGAGTCAACATCCGAGTCGTCTGTGAAAACCGGGTGAAAAACGCATGTTTTGAACCTTAACGGGTCAAATATGTAAAAATTGGTGCTGCAGGGGCATTTTGGTAATTCTGGTGAAAGTTGGACACATTTAAATTCTACTTGCATGCGTAAATAGGCGAGTATGTGTAATCGCGTCATTTATATGCGAGTAGGGCTACTCGTGTGATACTTTTCATGTGATTAAGCTTATTTATCATAACATGCACAAATGGTTAGTATAGGCGATTAGAAGTTAGACTCGTGTGGAAGTGAAGCGATTACATTCTAATCGCCTTGAGTATCAAGCGATTACCATCTTACTCGCACCCACTATTCATGCTAGTACAACGAGGTATAAATGCAGACACTTAGTTTTCTTCTCTCATTATTTTCAAACAACAAACAACTATTCTTCGTTTCCCTCTAATCCACTGATCTCAAAACCTTTTGCCCGTGTCATTTTGATTCTTGAATATTGTTCTACACCATCAAGGTAATCTATGCTTAACATTTCAGATCATATCATCAAGTTTTTAAGGGTTAAATCTGTTTCTTTTTGAACGAAACCCTAGCTTAGCTTTTTGTGTTCATTGGACACCATAACAATGATGTTAATGAGAAATGTTGATGGGGGTTTCTTGATCGGCCTCCTTAGGATCAGTTTGTACAAAAATTTTGATCAATATCATTCCAGAATCAAAAGCCCCAAATTTGAACCTATGAACCCTAATTTTTAAAAATTCCTCAATTGACCCTTGATTATGAATTGTTAGTGTAATATTATTTAGGGGTTCTTCTACCCGGTTGTCTTAGGCTTCAGAGTGACAAAACTCGGACTCAAGTCAACACATCTCAAAATTTTGACAATGATGGTGAACAAGGTTACTATTCATGCGATTAGGATCTCCAATCGCCTGAACAGTGACGCGAATAGGCTGCCTTTATCTTCTAATCGCGTGAATAGTTACACGATTGGGATATTCGTTTATAATTATTGGCGATTACAAGCATGTAATCGCCTATAACAGTCCGTTGACCAATTTTTATCCGATCTTAGTCCGTTTTGTCCGTTTTGTCGATTTTTAACCTGTTTATGGTACTTATGACTTGTCTCTATGTTCAAGATCATGAATTGGAAAACCTCTCCTAAGCACAACTGTTGTGCCTTCCTCGGACCAATTACGAAGGAAAAGTGCAAAGCGTTTAAAGGCGTTATTGATTTTCTGAAGCGTTCAAGAATCAATTATGCGATAACTAAGCAACATGCGGCGTATAAAGACATCTTGCTAGAGTTTTACAAGAACGCTAAAGTGGACTACAAGGCGGTGCCGATTGTGATAACAAGTACGATTCAAGGCAAGGAGGTGATTATAACTGAAGAAACAATACGAGAAGAGCTGCAGTTTGGGGATGCAGCTACTGATCCGATTGTGTTCGACGCCATCCTGATTCGAGGCGGTTTCTTGAGAATGAAGTACCTAGGAATAGTCAAAGAACAAAAGATGCTAATGAAGGGTTTATTACCGCCCGAACTCAAGTACCTCACGCATGTGGTTTTGAAATGCATTGGTCCAAGGAAAGGGACGTTTGATGCTATCAGAGATACATTGGCTTCAGCGATAGTCACTTTGACGCTCAATAAGCCGTTCAATTTTTCTAGATTCCACGGAACCATCCGGTGCAGCAATAGAACAAGAATCTTCACAATCAGCTAAAGGTAAAGCACCAATTGATGAAGACACCCCAGTTAACATAACAGATGCAGAAGATGACTCAGATGATACAGAGAGTGATTCCCCTGATACGTTTGCTAAGAAGCAAGAAAAGATAAAGAGAAAGTTAGTAGAGGAGAAAGCTCGCGCAGCTGAGGCGAGAGCTCTTGCTGAAGATCCCACGTTTATTGTGGAACAGGGCGATGTAGTTACAAAAATAGATGCTGAGCTCGACACTTCTCCTCCTCCCAAGAGACAAAAGACTACAGCTAAGAAAGATAAAGTTCGTGGAAAGAAGAGAATGTCGCACAAACCACAAATGGAGAAAACTTCAAAAAAAAGACGATTTACTCTTCCTGAAGCATATGGGGCTCTAGACACTCAGTCTTCCCAGGCAGCTGCAACGACAACGACAACAACAACTGCAACAACAACAACAACAACAACAGCAGCAGAAACCACATCAGTTCCCACATCAGTTAGTGCAGCTATGCCTGCAAGAGTCACCATGTCAATGCCTACTTCGGTAATCTTCACTGAGCAAATCTCAGTTACCGAAGCAGCGAAAAGCTCTCAGATTGTTTCTAATCCAATCGGTGACAAGATTAGGAAGCTAAGACAAGATGCTAGACCGCCAGCTTCCAAATTTTCTGATCAGCCGACTTCTTCCTCAGCATCTGCATCGAATGAACAACTTCAGCGCAAAATCAGCGAATTAACTGCTATAGTTGCTACACAATCGCGTGAGTTGGCTGAGTTAAGAACCAAGAATGCAACTATTGAAGAGAATGAAACGGCGATGCTAGAATTGATCGGTGAAACAATTCAATCCAATAAAGAGCTGCAAGCGACTGTCGACGCACTTACACTGTCAAATCAGCAGATCATTGAATCGAATAGGCAGCTCATGGAATCTCACCAGCAGCTGATACAGTCAAACCAAAACACTTTGGAGAGACTTACAGGTGTTGAATCCAAGTAAAGCGAGCTTCAACTTGCTAATGTGAATAATGAACGCAGAATCACCAGATACGAGAAGGAGAACATAGAACTGAGGACTAGGGTAAACGAGTTAGCTGGAACTCAACCTAGACTCACTGGTGGTGCAAGTTCAGATGCTGGGGCTAGTGCTAGTGCTGGTGATGATGATGATGAAGAAAGTGAAGATGAAGAAGATGATAACGAGGACGATGGTGAGGATGAATCGGATGATGATGATGATACTGGTAAAGGTGGTGATGGTGGTGATCCTGGAGCCACAGGTGGTGGCGGATCATCAGCTAGATCTGGGTCTAGACGTACCAAGAAAGATCATGACAGACAAGGCAAGGATCCCGAAGCAGGTTCTTCTGCTCAAGGGGAGCCAGGGCCTGTGAAAGGCAAGATTCAGCAACTACGGGACGCTATGAAGAAAGCCGTAGTTCAAGTTGAGTATGTTGAGCCTTTAAACTGTTACTTTGCTTATGATGACGAAGGCAACCTACTCCCTCCTCCTGCTACTCCAGAGTATGACTTAGAAGAAGGTGAGATACCTCCTGAGATGACATCTGATGATATGAAAGAGGTGTATGAACACGCACATGGAGAATCTTCCGGTGCAAGTCAAAGCCCTCCTCCATAGATGCATCCAGAGAACAACGAGGTTAATTTAGAAGAAGGAACCAGTGTGCCAACTCCGGAATACATGGTTGATCATTCGGGCACTGGGATTCCTAATATTTCTGAGGAGATGATTCATGAGGCTGAAGAAAAGCGAAAGACTAATCCTACTCCTGTTCTTGATAAAGTGAAAGAAAGACATGATAAGATCAGGCAGAAGTATCTCGAATGGTTTCCATTAGTAAAAGAGGAAAAGAAGAAGAATGGTCCTGTACAAGCTTCTATCTTTAAGAAATGTCTGTCTAAGATGTCTGGAAACGTTATCAGTTGGGCATATGTGGAGAAGACGAAGATGTTGGGCGTCAAGTGGGAAGAGGGTCTGTTATACTTCAATCCCTATCGGAATGTCCTCAGTCTCCCCTTCTGGTATATCTGAGATCTTATCAGACTATATTTTCCTCTGTACTATGAGAAAGAGTCTAGCCTAGATAGTTTTTACAACATGCTAGCTAAAGAAAGCCGAACTCAATGGAGAATCTTTAAACCTGAGTATCCCAAGTCTTACAAAACAGACAAGATTCATCCATCCACCAAAAGTCCTATTTGGGAACACATGGTCAAGCCACCGAATTGTGTCTCGAAGATTCCAATTGTCCCGGTTGAGCAAGACTTCTCCTCAAATTCTACTATTAGCACTATGATGCAGTTACTACTGAGGCAGTGATCGTCTTGTGCAACTCTCACAAACCTTGCAGAAAGATCAGAATTTGGGACCCGATGTGGCTTATCAACTGTTCGGAGAAAGATGTGGAGACGTTGCTCCTATATCCCATTCAGCACTTGAAAGCCGAAGTTGATCAAGCCTTGAAGTTTGAGAGGGTGATACGCTTTTGCTACGCCAACAAAGTTCATGCTGGATGCGACTGGTCGAGACTTACAAGGATCAGGACGATGTCTAAGTGAAGTGAAGATTGAAGATTGCTGCTAGTCGTCTATGTTTGTTTCTGTTTTAGAGTCTATAAAGTTGTGTTTGCTGTGTTATAAACTTTTTCTTTTGATGTCTCTGTACGTATACTAGCCTGGTCCAAGGAGGAGTCTGTTAGTGCATGATGTCTCTAGGATAGTATATATGTTGTTTGGACGAGTTTCGGGGTGTTTGGAAATGTTTATACGCGTTTTTAGAGTGTTGGGTACCTTCAGGCGATTAGGATACTTGAAATGGCTATTAGGTGTGTAATCGCGTGTTATTACACGCGATTAGAGTGTAATCGTGTGTATGTATAGGCGATTAGGCCCAATCGCCTATACTGCATATGGTTTAGCCTTCTAATCGCCTGTAATGGGCTGTACGAGTACAAGGGGTATAAATAGGCCCAATCATTGCGCTAATCATTAGTTCTTGCCACACACACTCTCCAAACACCCTCCCCTGGTCTGAAAGGTCTGGTTTGATCATTGTAAACACTCATGCTCTGTTTAATGATAAAATCTTTAATCTTTTGACCCATTTGTGTGTGTTAATTACTCGTATATCATTGTTTCGTGTTTGTTTCTGTTATTAGAACATATTCAGAGGATTCCGCACTCTGAATATAACCCTCGTGATTGTCGGGTGACCCGTTCGTCGATCCTACATCTCTGTTCTGGCCCGTTTGACTGTGTTTGTCTTATAAACTATTGATAATAACCAAGTCTAAATCAAACAAATATGTCCTTGATGTTTGATTTTGTTTCTGGATAAACCTCCGATTACGGTTTCAAAACATGGGATGTAATTGGATTTTTCGCACAGGTTTGTTCTTCGTCTTTATCTTCCCAAGAGCGTCTCGCTCTGATACCATGTTGAGTTTCCTCTGTTTCGCCTACATACGACTTGGTATGCGGATGAACATATATGATAGTTTTGAGTATGCACATATTGTGTTGTGACTCTTGTAACAGAGGGTGGAGGGAAAGTTTGATAAAACACAAATTATATTATTCCACACTAATAATACGATACATATGTGGCTTTATATAGCCCTTTAGATTGACGGTTAAATGACCGTTTACATAACTAATCGACACAACTATTAACCGACATAAATGTACAGACATAACTTCTGTCTTGGCGCCTATTCTTGTACAGTTGACTTTTACGGTTGACTTTTGATATGATTAAGATTTCTTGATTAAATGCTTTCCAATAGCAAGAACCAAGAGCAACTAGCATGATTGAATCTTAATGATTCAGATAGCAATAAGAGAAAGAAAGAATGTGAGCAAGAAACGAACATGTAGCAAAAATGAAAATGGATGAAGGGTGTAATTGTTGGCTTATTCGGTTTGTTCACGGGTCATGGGTAAGCAGGTTAGTGGGTCAGGAGTTGGATTTGGGTCAGCAGCATCTGGTTAATTGGGTCAGAAAGGTTAACGGGTCATGGGTAAGGAATTGGTCAGCACTTGACCGAAATTTTTGGACTTGAAATAGATGTTGCAAATGGCTGCAGGAAAGCAGGACAACATGGAACATAATAAGCAGGAGTTTGTTTTGTTTATTTCAATATAAATAGGAATATCAATGATTGTATTTTGTATAATTTAGTTCTTGTACATGGAAGTAACAGATTACCACTGATATACCTGCAAATATACAAAATAAGCTCGTATTTTATACAAACCCTTAAAATAGATAACCAATTCCATACTAGATCTAAATACACAAAGTTAACATTAGATAAATCAGTACAATAAGTATGTTTGGGGTGTCAATTTCATGGGTATGTAATCTAACTAAAGAATTAGTTCAATGTTTGACCTATAAATTTGCAGCAATTCGAAGAAAGAATGAAGTGAAAAGGTTACTAACATTGCTATAATTTTGGGTGTCTATCCCTTTAATTTTGGGAACATCAGGTATCGGGCGTTGGAACTTACCCTTTAGCTTCAACGATCAGGAATCTGTTTGGTTTACTCTGGGGCTACAGGTATTATAAATATAAACACTTTGCAAGTTATGGTGTGAGAGGCAATTACTGTTTCCCTCAATACAACCGGTTCTATGCGTCCGTACAAGATGTGATGCGTGGTTCGTTTTCCCAGGTTGCTTTCTACCTCTCTGTATCTATCTCTCTGTAGATTTACTCTCTGTCTCTCATCTTCATCTCTTATTCTCTCTCACTCTGCTCCTATGCTCACCTGAAATTTGTGGATGATTGTATACAGTATTTGAGAGAGAGAAAGAGAGAGCGATAGATAAAGACACAGTGTTGGTTTGGATAATCAGAGTATTATAGAATAATGGTTTTCTATTGTATTGTTTCTTGGATTTTACAAAACGATTTACAGGGAATATATAATTTCTACACATAATTGAAACATGGAAATATAGTAAATGATGGTTAATTATACATGAGCTGTCAATCATGCTGGAGTTATGCTGGTGAATCTTATATTTTAGGAGATGATGTATTCTGATCTTATCAATATTCAACATTGCCCCTCAAGTTGGATAGTGGGATTTCCAATATTCAATTTTCCAAGACAGTTCACAAAAATGTTCCTGTTGACAGCTTTCGTTAGAATATCCGCGAGTTAGTCTTCTAATCGAACAAATTGAAGCTCGATGATCCCACATTCAAGTTTTTCTTTGATAAAGTGTCTATCTACTTCGACATGTTTTGTGCGGTCATGTTGAACTGGATTTTCCGAGATCTAAATGGCAGCCTTGTTATCACACATGATTTTGCCGGTTTGAGTTGGAGAATACCCAATTTCATCCAAGAGTTTACGTATCCATGATATTTCTGTTGGTCCTCGTGCTATGCCTCGAAATTCTACCTCAGCAGTTGAGAGAGCTACAACCTTCTATTTCTTGCTTCTCTAAGTGACAAGATTTCCACCAACAAGAGTGAAGTAGCCAGATGTTGATCTTCTAGTTCCTTTGTCTCCTGCCCAATTAGAATCAGTATATATTTGAGCCTCCAAATGCATGTTTGCCTTGAATAAGACCCCGTGGCTAGGTGTCCCTTTGAGGTATCTGATAATTCTTCGTACTGCTTCCATGTGAGTCACTTGAGGTTGATCCATGAATTGACTCACCACCTCTACTGCATATGAAATGTTTGGATGAGTATGTGAGAGATTGATTAACTTCCCTACCATCCGCTGGTACATCTCTTTATCTGCCAGTTATGCACTTTCTTCCATGTAGAGTTTCTGGTTTGCCATCATAGGAGTATGAACCGGCTTGCAATCTATCATACCTGTTTCTGCTAGTAAATCCAGAACATATTTCTTCTAGCACATGAAAATTCCTTGCTTAGATCGCAAGACGTCAATCTCAAGAAAATATTTGAGTGTCCCTAGATCTTTCATCTCGAACTCCTTGAACAAGCTTGCTCTTAACCTTATAATCTCTTCTGCATCATCATCAGCGATTATCATGTCATCAACATAGATAATTAAACAAGTTATGATTTATCCCTGCGTTTATGGAATAATGTATGATCAGAGTTACTCTATTTAAAACAGTATTTTTTCATTGCCAAAGTAAACCTGCCGAAACAGGCTCGAGGAGATTGTTTTAAACCATACAAAGATTTTTTCAAACCACATACTGCCCTTGCTTTAGAATCCTTCATGAATCACCTGGAGGACAGTCCATGTAGACTTCTTCTTTAAGTTCTCCTTGCAGGAAGGCATTTGTAACATCAAATTGAAATAGAGACCAGTTCTTATTTGCAGCTATAGAGAAAAGAACCCTGATGGTATCAATTTTTGCTACAGGAGAGAACATCTCTGAGTAGTCGGTCTCATACGTTTAAGTGTATCCCTTTGCAATAAGTCGGGCTTTGTATCTTTCTATGGTTCCATCTGCTCTACGTTTTATGGTAAATATCTGTTGACATCCCATTGTTTTTTTCATCCCATGTTTCATTTTTGTTCATTGCATCCATTTAAGTCTTCATTGCCTCTCTCCAAGCTTTAGACTCCAAAGCTTGTTCAATAGAAGTTGCAATTTCTTTAGAGTATAGAGATAAGGAAAACTTTAGATCTTCTGATGAGATATTTCCTATTGCTATGTTTGCCATTGGATATCTAGCCCCACGAGCTTCTTTTGCACGGAGTACCTTTTTGGAGGTATTCCTCTATTTGTTCTTGGTGGGAGTTAATACCAGACCGGTTCAGCCCCGGTTTGATCTTCTGATACTTCCTGAGTCATCGATTGTTCTGCTTCATTATTCGATGAATCAAGAGGTTCACTGTTGTCACTCGTTTCACAATTTGAATTAGAAATATCATTAACAAGATCAGATTCAATATCTTGCATATGTTCTTGAGTTTGAGAGTTACTTACATGAGGCGTTAGGTTGGGTGGATCATTGTTGGTGGTACTGTTCTTTGGATCCGTGGATTGTGGTAGTGACATGTAGTCAGACGATGGCATCCATTTCAACCAACTCAATGCGTCACTGTACTCTTTTTCCCCTGATCATTTTGTTGGGTTTTATAGAAGTATTCGGTTTCAAGGAAGGTGCAGTTCATAGTGGTGAACATATGACGTGTGTGCGAGTTGTAACATCAATAACCGTGTTGATTGATCCTAGAGCCTACAAGCACACATTTTTCGGCGCATGGGTCAATTTTGGAGCGCTCTGTTTTTGGTATGTGAACGAAAACAAAGTATCCAAAGACACGAGGTTCAAGGGTGAGGACAGAAGGGAGTTTATGGAATTTTGATAGTATTTGTACGGGTTTTCAGATCCAATAAATCCAATATTTAATAAATCCAATAAAAATTAACAATTAGTCCAAATCCGGTCAAATAAATCAAATAAAAAATCAATCAATTTATACACAAACCAATAAATCCAATATTTAATAAATAAAATCTATCAACATCCTAATGAACGAATACTAATCAATTCAATCCTATAAGCATAAAAATGAACAAATATATATGCAAACCTATGAACCAATCTAAAATCAATCCAATATATCAACAGACAGATAAATCTAATAAATAATCAAATAATCATATATGCAAATAAATGAATGAAATAAAGAATCAACGAAGTATAAACATATAATCACAAGTATGTACACCGGTAAAAAGTTGACTCGGTTCGTTTCTAAAGCTCGTCGCGTCCCAGCAACGGCGCCAAAAAACTTGATGTGCCGCGAACGTACATATAAACATGCACGCGCACGCTCGCGGCTTTGCGTTTTAAGTTTATAAAAATGATTTTAATCTTAACATTAGAACACACATTAAAGGGCAAGCGCACCCTGTCACATATGTAGTAAAGCATAGATAAGAACCAAGTATCGATCCATGGACGCGCGCGGAGCAATTGTACTAAAACTCTGTCCTCAATTTACCGGTAGGAAAAGATAGTTGAAGTTTTTTTAATCTAAAGTAATTCTAAAATATCTAACTAACATATGTAAGACTCCAAATACAAAATATAACTATATAAACTATAATATATCAATCCTAGCATGTCATCTACATATCATATAAAATAAATGCGTGTGATCAACATTCCCATTTTCCGATAGTTAGTGTCCCTTTCGGGCATCCTAAATGACAACTATACGAAAAGCTAACACGAATACACACGTTAACCACCTCAAGTCGTTTATTAGCGAGCAGCTGATATATGATCTCATGCAAATCTTCAAAAGATAAGTTAGTCATCTATTAAGAGTTTTCTAACCTCACTAATCCAGGAAAGCGATATCGAATACACAATACAACCACCTAGACTAGCATAAAGTAGAGCATTTCACAACCTATTCCATTTTACCAACTTTGAACACAGGTCTACTAAGATTGCTATTTTTACCAAAATAACTAGCAAAGATCATTAACCGTGTCAAAGATCAATAACGGCACCATTAGGCTTTTAAAACCCTTTTACGTGCCGGTAAGCATTTCTAATCATTATTCGACTGACTTTAACCAAACCAACACCCAGTTACAGTTTCATGGTGTAAACATATTAACAAGTTAACTAGTCTACTACCGGATGATTAAACGGACGGTTTTTCAACATGTATCTGCCTAACACATTCGATAATCATCAAAGTCAATCAAACATAACTACAAATCCAATAACAATGAAACAAGGTTGCATTATGATCATCAAGATTAAGTCATGAAAAACGCCGAATTCATACAAGACATGATTAACTATACAAACGATTGTTTCTACGTACTACATACTAGTGTTTTTGCCCGTAGGCGTACAATATACTACATAAACATCACAAAAAGCATACAAAATCAGATTTGATACATAAATAGTTTAAAGGATCAAACCATAAGAATGCTAAAGTGAAGGATCGGATGATGATGGATGGATCAGATGGCTTCCCGAGCTCGTTCCACGCCTTTGCAGCACTTCGTTAGCCCAGAAAATCGCCTCAGAACCTATCCAGAATACCCAATATTTGATCAGTGTGGTCTGCCCTGCTTCGTTAGCCCAAAATATCTTGGGGCTCGCACGATCATGCACATAAGGTGCACGGTCATGCTGATCAGGCCTGCACGGGAGTACCAACAGTTGCACGGGAGTGCTGATCAGGAAATGCCTTGCACTCTCGTCTACATTGGCAGTGCTTCCGAGTAACTTGGTCTGCATGGGACTGCCATCAGTTGCATGGGAGTGCTGATCTGGTCTGCACGGGAGTGCCAACAGTTGCACGGGAATGCTGATCAGGAAATGGCTTGCACACTCGTTTGCACTGCCAGTGCTTCCGAGTAACTTGGGTCTGCATGGGAGTGCCATCAGTTGCACGGGAGTGCTGATCTGATCTGCACGGGAATGCTGATCAGGAAATGGCTTGCACTCTCGTCTGTACTGGCAGTGCTTCCGAGTAACTTGGGTTTACACGGCCGTGCAGTTGGTGCGCACGGCCGTGTAACACCTGCAGATTGTGCAGAATGTGCAGAAACTGTCCGTTTTGCCCAGAAATCCATCTTTTTCTTCAACTTTATCTTTGGTACGCCGTATAGGACCTACAAAAACAAAAGTACAAGATAAAGTACCAAAACTACGAATTTACAATCGAAAACGCGTCAAACGGGAGTAAAACCGTGGACTTTTTTATGTATAAATTAACGTATATCACGGCCCTGAGTGTGGCAAAGGATTATACCCTGCTACAACCACGAGTCTAACATCCCACGCACCTTAGTCGAAGTAAGTCTTACTTGTTGTTTCTTCTGGTATCGTTCAAAGATAAATATGGTGTCTTTTCGGTTAGTTCCATGAAAACGATACTACATAATGCATCGGCATCCAGTTATCCATTTGTTTTGCAGTGGAATAACTGGGTACCGGAAAAAGTTAACGTGTTCATGTGGAAAGCTAAATTGGGACGTATCCCAACACTTGACAGTTTAGCTCAGGGAAATATTTATGCAAGGCCGATGGAAGGCAAGGTATGCAACGAAGCAGAAGAATCAACATAACACATCTTAATCTCTTGTTATACGATGACTCGAGTTTGGAATATTATAAGTAATTGGTGCACGTTACCACAACTTCACTTTTTTGATATGTGACCTTTTAGAAGTACACAAGGTTATGTAAATGGTGACTAGTTGGTGTCTTTGGAAAACAAGGAATGAGACGATGTTCTCAGGTGGTCAAGTGCGGGTTCAAAAGATATTAGACGAAGCCAAATCACTCTCCTACAACTGGATTAGAAATAGATCAACGCTTAAAACGTTAGTTTGGTCAGATTGGTTGTCTTGTAAGGTATAACTTGTATCTTTTGTTTTGCCTTTAGCTTTTTGGTTAGTTGGCTTGTTTAATGAAATCTGTTGTTCAAAGAAAAGCCATATTGGTGAAATTCTAGACACATTTAGAGCATTCACATTTGGTCCACTAAATTTATGTGAGTGTTTCTCTCAAATTATATGGGGTGGGTGTAAGTGGTTGTGAGTGGAGGAGAGAGAAAATATTTGGTGAAAGCACTGTTCACCCTTATATTTCGGGGGAGAATGTTCACCTCTAAAAATATTTTAAAATTTTTGTAAGTGATTGTGAGTGAGAAGAGAGAAAATATAATGATAAAAGTATGAAAAAGTATTATTATTTTAATTGGGAGAGAATTTAGAGATGAAGGGTATGTTAGGTAGCTGGAAGCTTTTTAAATATATTTTGGTATGTGGTAGAGTAGCCGGAGCTTTTAATAAAAAAAAATGTATAAAATGACCAAAATGCTCATAATTAAAAGCTTGTAAAGAAGATTTTTATTTTATTTTTAAAATAGAATGGGTATTTGTGTCATTTACTAATTAAAAGCTTGTAGCTAGTAGAGCTTTTTCTTAAAAGCTAGTACTAATAGTTTTTCACAATAGAGCTTTTTCTCCTAACTAAAAGCTTCCGGCTCATTTAACCAAACAAGGTTTTTTATTGAGTATGAGTTTTTTCTTAAAAGCTTGAAGCTCCTAAAAGCTCTTAAAAGTTTGAAGCTCCTAAAATCTCTTAAAAGCTCCTTGCCAAAGATACCTAAAGTAGTGATTTTTAGTGTAATTTAATGGAGAGGATTTGGTGGACCAAATATGAATGCTCTTAGTGACTTTGAGGTTTCGGGTTGGGTGAAATATGGTCAACAGGAATTTGTGGGTGTAAAATATGTTTTTGTTACTTAAATATTAAATTTGACTTTTTATTTATTCTCATACAATTTGATATAGTAAAATGAATAAAATGATATAACACCTCGTGATTTGATAACAAATTAACAATCAATGTCTATATGTGGGGTGCGTGGTTGATGAGATGACATGGACAAGAATATTTTAGATGCTACAAAACTTGTTAATTAAGTGTGTAATTGCGTTGAATAAGATAGAAAAAGACAGGTTTTTGTTTAAACTATAATACTCTATTCATAAATTATGAAAAAAAAAAAAAAAAAGTATACGCCTCTATGATACTGCCTAAGGCCACCTTAGAGGAATTAAACTAAGCTCTACAAATATAGACAGTTATTTTCATGATCAATCTAGAATTTTGATTTTATTTTTCAGGACTGAATCAACATATTTTTGCTTTATTATTGTAAAAGTTTTAATGTTACGTTAATGGAAGAAAGAAGATCAGTGATCATGTCCAAGTTCATCTTTCGCTTCCTTGTTGCACTTTATGCATCAATATCTTGTTCCTACGCAGCAGACACCATATCTGCAAACCAAACCGTTAGATATAATGAAACCATCATTTCGCAGCAAGAAACCTTTGAACTTGGTTTCTTTCGCCCCGGTAAGTCAATGAACCTTTATGTCGGAATTTGGTACAAGAAAATACCGAAACAAACTGTTGTATGGGTAGCCAACCGGAACACACCACTCACAGATACCTCCTGCGAGCTAACTCTCACCCTTCAGGGAGTTTTAGTTCTTCAAAACACGACTACAGGCAATATCTTATGGTCGTCAGCAAACTCATCAAGGACGTCTCTAACAAATCCGATTGGTCAGCTTCTAGATACAGGCAACTTTGTAATTTACGACGATGGTGATGACACCAATCAAAAAAATCCCATATGGCAAAGTTTCGACTTTCTACAACACACTTTACTTCCCGGAATGAAGCTGGGCTGGAATTTGGTTACAGGGACTGAAAGCCAATTAACGTCATGGAAATCCGAGGATGATCCTGCTTTGGGTGACTTTTCGTATTCGATTGATACCAGAGGTTATCCGCAGGCATTCATAAAGAAAGGTCAGGAAATAATATTCCGTCAAGGTTCATGGAATGGACTCAGGTATACAGGGAGTCCGAATATTAATCTGAACTTGTTTTACAACTACACCTTTGTTCTTAATGAGAGAGAAATCTACTACCAATATTATGTTCAAGATCCTTCAGTTTTTATGAGGTTTGTGTTACAACCAATTGGTCGTAACGAGCGCTTGTTATGGATTAATGACACCCAAGAATGGAACGTTTATTTGTGGAGGCCAGATGATCGATGTGACAAATACGGGTTGTGCGGTCCATTTGGTCGGTGCAACAAAGACAAGTCCCCAGTTTGTGAATGTTTGAAGGGGTTTGAACCCACATCTCCTGATCAGTGGAGAAAAACAGATTGGTCACAGGGGTGTCAACGTAGTAAATCTTTGGATTGTAACCCAGGGGAAGGGTTCAAGAAATATACAAATTTGAAGTTACCCGATACTCGGGGGTCATGGTATAACCGGACGATGACCCTTGAAGAGTGTGAGAAGAAGTGCCAAAGCAATTGTACGTGTACTGCTTACACATATACAAATGTATCGGGGACGGGGAGTGGTTGCTTGTTATGGTTTGGTGGCCTAATTGATATCAGAACATTTGGCGAAAATGCAGACACTCTTTATATAAGATTGGCAGCTTCAGAGTTAGGTAATTCAAAACTATATTTTTATTTTCATAACTAACTCGATGGTTCTCTCTATATATGTCAGCTTAGTAAGACATTTTTATGACACAGAATCGACAGAAGACCCTAAAAACAAAGGTGCATGGAGAGGAGCAGTACGAGTTATAGTCCCGGTAGCAATATTTCTAGTTCTGGTCATACTAGTTTCAGTAAGCTTACTCTATCGTTATCATAGGAAGAAACAACAGCAACAAGGTAAGATAATTGAAAAGCATGCATGTTGTACTTACGAGAAGTAGTGTTTAAGTTATGTTTTATATTTAGCACCTCAAAACAAAAATTATGTATTTGCCTCCAAAAAAAAAAAAAAAAAAAAAAAACAAAAAAAGTATTGGATTTAAATAATCCAAAGTTTGGGTCATTTGCCAATAATAATCCAAACATTAACGTTGAACCAGAATAATCTCAAGTGAACATGTGGATGTCAAAAATGAACCTCTGTTAACTCTGAACTAAATGAGTTAGTGAAAGATGATGTAGCTGTTGATGTGGCATGCTGACGTGTACACCATTGATGACGTGGCAGCTGACTTCTTTGATGACTAGTGTTTCCTTCTTTTTTTTTAAAATTCCACATCACTAGTGGGGCCCATCATCTCCTTTCATTACCACAACAAACCACCAACCTCATCATGATCATCTTCTACTTCACAAAAACAAACCTAAAACATCACAACAAACTACAGTAAACCTAAAAACATCACAATCCAACAAAGCACTCCATACAAAAATCAAAAGCTAACAACAACCTTCTCTCTCACCCGTCATCAAATATTCTGTACTTGATCTCCTGATCAACCACACAACATGTAAAACCTTATATCAATATCCACTTGACCAATAAGATGATGACATGACAACCCCACCAAGATCAACAATCAACAATCTTCTACGAGCTATCTGCTTTAATTCTAAACATAATCCGGTACCCTCCGATGTCGTTTCAATTATCTGAGTTTTTTGGGGGTTGTTCTGGGTTTGATTGTGGGTGGGGCTATGGCGTCGATTGGGACAAGTAGGGAAACGATGGAGAAGATGGACTGCACGAGTTTGTCACAAAAATTTGGTTTTGGGGTGCTATTATGCACGTATCTGGTCGTATAGGCAGATTAGGAAATGAAAATTGAGGGACTTCTCCCTCAATGGAAGTTTTTTGGGTCAAGGAAAAGGGAACTCAAGTGGGAGAGAGGAGATGGTTGTAGGATCGTTTTCGGACAACCCGACTATCACGACCTGGTTCGTCTAGAGTGCGGAATCCTCCGGACGGAATTTGGATAACAAAAACGCCAACAAACACAAGAACGAGTTATCAAAAACACACACACAAGATGGTTTAAAGGTTATAATCATATTAATAACAGAGCACGAGTGTACAATACAATCCTAGACCTGAAAACCTATGACACTTGACTTTAGAATGTGTGAAATGACAGATGAAATGATTAGCGCAATAATTGCAAGTATTTATACCTGTTTCCAGTTGTCCAGGGTCCTCGGGGCGAGTAGGATTCACCCACACGACTAGGTTGGGCGACTAGCAAGCTAGTCGTGCCGTCAAGACCTAGTTGTGTGTGCATGTACAAAACTGCCCTTTATCATTCTAAACACAACTAAACATGTACAAAATGTTAAATAAACACCTATACTTGCTAGGGACATCTAACATACATGTACTAACAGACTCACCCTTGGACCTAGCTAATATGTCTTCAAAACTTCAAAACTTCAAGACTTCAAGTAGCAACACTTGATCTTCTAAGCCTTTGCAGTCTGAATCCTGCTTAACTTTGTCCGGTCACAGCCCGCATGAATCTTGAACTCATAACAGAAACGAATCACCCGTTGAAACTTGAGGACTTGGTCGGCTTCTGATTGGAGATGCTGAATCGGATACTGAAATAAGGTGGCAATGTCAACTTCGGAAAGATTAATCAGCCACATAGGATCCCAGACTCTGATTTTTTTGCATAACTTCGGTGCATTGTTAAGAATAATCATTGCTTCCGTCGTGATAGAGTTATAATGTTAGAACCAGAACTTTGGGTGAAAGTTCTATTCCATTGGAGCGATTGGAATCCTTGACATGCAATCTGGGGGCTTGATCTTATGTTTCCAGATGGGATGCTTAGTGATGGGATGCAGTTCCTTAGTCTTGTAGGACTTCGGATTCTGAGTCTTGAACGTCTTCCATCCATCATTCCTCTCTCTCTTTAGGATGTTTACAAAACAATCGAAACCTGAACACTTCTCATAATACAGTGGATGAAGACGTACCAAATCTCAAACATACCATAAAGGAAGGCTCTTGATTTTGGTATACCAGTTGAAGTACGTTAACCCTTCCGTCCACTTGATGTTGAAAAACTTAGCATGTTTAATGTATGCCCATCCAATCACGTTTCCACTCATCTTAGACAGTCTCTTCTTGAACACTGAAGCTTGCTTTGGCCCTTTCTTCGCTGTTCTTTCTACTACTGATGCATACAATTGAGAGCACAATCTCATGATTCGTTTGGTTATGGATAATACCTCATCAGGAATAGCAGTTGGCTCAGAACGAAGCTTATCCTCAGCTTGGTTCATCATCTCATCATCAATATCTGGAATCCTGGTGGACCATCATTGAAGCAGTATTCTGGATAGACTTCGTGAGTTATGTCTTCCATTTCCACCTCGTTGTGTCTGGGATCCAGTTCTGGAGGAGTATAGTTGACACTAGAAGATTCACCGAGTGTTAAACCATAAATCTGTGCAATATCGTCCCAAGAGAGTTCGGGTGGAATCTCCCCCTCATCCGGATCTTCAAGCTGAGGAATTTTCAGTGGATTCCCAAAAACATCAATAAAAAACAGGTTCCTCAAGGGTTCAGCAACATCCAAAAGAACTGATCTAATCAGAATGAAATCCTTCAATCTCTTAATCGTATCAGCATTGGACTCCCCCTAGTAGACGAACTACTTTTGGGATCCTTGTCCTGGGTGTCATGTTTGCTCTTGGCACGGCGTTCTTCCACACCAGACGACGAACTTGCACATGCATTCCCTAAATCATCCCCACCATCCTTTCCATCATTATCATCATCGTCATCATTCCCATCATCATCATTATCTTCATCATCTTCCTCGTCATCTTCCTCATCATCGTTATCTTCTTCTTCTTCTTCAATTCAAGAACCAGATGTACCTATGAGTCTTGAACGATCTTCAAATAGTTTGTCGACCCATTCGTTGAGCTTCTGGTTTTTAGACTTGTATTCCTCAATCCTCTTCTCATTATTAACATTCACGAGCTGCAGCTTATTGTAATGAGACTACACATTAGTTAGTCTTCTCACAGTATCTTCAGAAAGACTGCACAAGCTACTGATTAGACCCAACAAGCTGCTGATTTGACAGTTGTAGTTCTTTGGGATTTTCTCTTGAACCGTCTACCTATTGCCTTTTCTTTCTCAAATGGTGGAGTGTCTAACTCAGCATCCAGATCCGCGATGTGTTCATCAGGATCAACTGTAAAGTCAGGATATGTTGCACGACGCTTTTTCTCCAACCATTTTCCTTTCTCTTTGCTGCTTTGGCAGCTTTAGTATTAGGGGAATCATCAGAGTTTGATTCATCTGAGGCATCTATGATACAAACATAGTGTTCATCACCTTCTACAACATCGGATTTACATTTATCACCATGTGACGATCCCTGATTGCCAGCTGCTGTTAGAGGATCCTGGGAATCTGGAACACCGGTATCTAGTAAGTCATCATGTGTGGCAGTTGCAGAGCTGCTGCCAGGCACATTCTTTCCCAGTTCCAGTGTACATCTTTAAAAGTTCTCCTTTGAATCTTGAAGTCGTCTTCTGAATCACTATTGTCATTTCTACATTTGTTCCCCTTGGGAGTCTTCTAGCCAGGATTACTCAGATGTCCGAATAGTCTTATGTTCTTGAGCAATTTATCTTTCGCCTGAACCCTGCATGAGAGCATCCTTTCCATTACATCCTCATTCATATGAACAAGTTTGAAGCTCTCCAATTCATTCTTCTCCGGATCAGGTAGTTGACGATCAATCACCATTTGCAAGAAGCGAGGATATACCAGAAATGGAGTATCACTTATTTTGTAGTGATTACTTCCTACAAGTGTTGCATAATAATCCCAAATGAATTGAACGTCTTGTTCAAAATCAATGCTACTACGGCTGATGCAAGTGTATCTCTTATCTATGATGTCATCGAAAGCCGTATTTCTAGGACCCAAGCATTGCAAGACAACGTGTATCAGATATTTAAACGGTGGACACATGTGCGCCTTGTGCAGCATCTTCTCTTTTGTCACAGAACGGTTGTATTTCACCCTCAAAAAGCTGTTCACGAAGTAGATGTTCGGATACGACTACCTCTTTGCCTTGAACCTTGTTGCGAATAACTGTCGGCACCACTGTACCATCCATTTATGCATGATGATAGAATTTTCATAAGATGTCTCTATAGGTAGCATGCTTCTTTATCACTTCATAGGCGATCCTTGAACATCAAAGGAACTCTAGCATTTTGGTAAATACTTGGTTCTTGTCCTTCTTGATGGGTTCGAGAAACGCACACACGTTGTTCCTGGTATGACTTTCCCAATTCATCTTGCTGAAATTCAAAGGAAACATTAGTAATGCAAAACAATGCAAAATCGAACAAAATGACACAATTTTGGCTTGCAGCCTGTGTAACAGGCGACTAGCTTAGGCTAGTCGCCTCTTTTTCACAGGACTAGCATCCTAGTCGCCTAAAAAAGGCACGACTGGGAGCCTAGTCGTCTCACTGTTCACACAACTAGCAAACTTAGTCGCCTGAACAGTGGTTGTTCATATTCAAATGGGTCAAATCTCCATTTAGTCGATTTTGATGGTGATTATTATGCCATTTTGATCTAACACAAACAACTAACAAACCCCTATGTTGATTTTATGTTATGAAGCACGTTTCATAGGTTTATTAGAGGACTAAGGGTCATTTAGGGTTCTAAACTGAAATCATCGATTTGATCCCTTAAAACTTGTTGTATGGATCTAAAATTCAAGATATAATATACCTTAGTGGTCTATAACAAGTTTCTAAGGTCAGAATTTCGAGAGCAAAATAAGGGCTTGTACTCGTTGTTAGAGAGAGCAGAGAGGAACAGTTGCAGACAATTTGAAAATGAACCCTAAAGCCACCAATTGTCCCTTATATATTGATCCCCACTCGTGCCACTATAGACACGACTAGCAAGCTAGTCGTGCCTTCTGGCACACGACTAAGGATCTAGTTGTCTAACACGACTAAGGAGCTAGTTGTCTCGAAGACCACCCGACTAGCCTTTTCCCTATTTACAAGCCAGTCGTGTTGCTCAACACACGATTAGCAATAACTAACACGGTTAGCAAGCTAGTCACCTCTTGTGAGGGACAGCTGGCTTAGCTAGTCGTGTTTCACCCCTGAATTACCAAAAATGCCCCTAAACCTTTCAAAACTACATTTGTAACCCCTGAACTATTAAAATGCGTATTTTTACTCTTTTCGAAGGTGATTAGTTTATCGACTCAAAACTCATATTTTTCAACATTTCTCCCTAATACTTGAGAAAGTATGGTTTTGACCCGGCAATTTTCAAGTTTCAACTTGTTAACTTTCCGGCTTCGATTTGTGAAAGATTAAGATTACAATGGATTAAAATTCCAACATCGGTAATCAAAAGCAGAACAAAGATAAATCTTTTTGTGTTTTTCAAGATAATTGATAGAAATCAAAATGCAGGAATTCAAATAACCATCTACAAGCATATTTTTGTGAGTTTCATTAGTTAGGGAATCATATCAGTGCACAGACTAAACTAGAACCCTTATTTTGTTCAGTTTATAGCTCATTTGGCAACAAGCATCCTACAACAACCTCCAATATTGTTGTCCACCTAAACTCAAAATCATGTTTTGTCGCTAGGCACTTTAGATACATTAATGTAATGATTAATATCGATTAAATGGTGTTCCCCGCACATGCGACACATTCCCGTATCAAGGCCTGCACAAAGCTTCCTCGTAACCAGTGAATAAGTTGTTGTCATCCATATTTACAAGGAATGGACTCAGTGCTGATCAGGTCTGCATGAACGATGCAACAAAGAGACCAGTGAGATCTAGACCAGGATTCATGTCAGATACCTTTAAAAGATTTATCAGTACGATGCTTTAGGCATATGATTTGATAGCTTAGAGCGAATTCTCAATGAGAATTAGGGTTTTGGCATTTCGAATCTTTTTGCTCTTAAAAGATTCCTAGACGTCTCCTGATCTGAATTTATTCTATTTTTTTTTTGTTTTTCATTTTGTTTTCTTTTGCTTGGACTTGGCATAGAGGTGCCTCAGTTCGGCTGCGAACCCAACGTACGACATGTGTGCCACTAGTTTATTCTAAGAGACGTCCGGTTCAATCCGGATGTACCGACCTCTTAAAGACCAGAAACCTTGAATTTTGGCATTCTATCAAACGAGATTTCGGTACTGTGACCATAGGCCAATGCGACGTTAATCTACACAATTTTCAGTCGATTTAGTTTATATCAACATGCCGAACTTGGAAATGATTTTGAGCCTACTGACGCATCATTGTAGCAGCTGCTTATCGTATCCAATTCTTTTATAATTTTAAAGGTTCAGATAGCCCACTGATGAGTTTATATCATTTTCCCTTTGTCACCAAATGAAAACTCGATTTTTTCTTTTCTCATTTTTTTTGATTTTTGATATTTTCTGATGTTTTTATATTTTTCTGATTTTTCTCCCCATAAAAATCTAAGAATTTACGAAAATACAATATTTTTGGATTTTTCAAGGTTTTGAAGAAAAATATTTACAAAAAGATCACCGATGAGGAACTTAATCATGCCTTTCTTTAACGCCATTTCAAATTAATAGATACTCGAATCAAGGTCTGTCAAAGGCATTGGTGAATAAATCGGCACGTTGGAATCAGTTTAAATTTTAACAACATCGATCAGTTTCTTTTCATAGAAATCATGTATGAAATGATACTGAACGAGTATGTGTGTCGCCTTGGAATGATTAACTGAGTCTTTAGCAATTTCAAACCGCAGTCTCTCATTGGTTGTGGTATCCCTAAAACCTAGGAGCAGCAGCCGGACGCAACTACGTATTCTGACTCACAAGTTGATAAGGACACTGAGGCTTGCTTCTTGCATTGCCCTGAGACTAGTCTTGCACCCAAAAACTGGCATCCAGCCGATTTGGATTTGAGATCTGTCTTGCATCCGCCATAATCAGCATCACTAAAAGCGATGAGGTCAAACATATCGTCATTAGGGTACCATAAACCTTTGGTTAGGCAACCCTTTTGAGAACATAAGATCCCCTTCATAGCAATCAGGTGGGATTGTTTCGGCCTTGACTGGTAACGGGATAGGAGACATGTTGCGAACATTATGTCGGGTCTAGAAGCAGGGAGATGCATCAACGAGCCAATCATCGCTAGATAGATGAAAGGATCAACGGCTTGCCCTTCTCGTCAACACCAATCCTGTAATTGGTTTGAATGGGGGTGGACACTGGAGTAGAGTCTTCCGTCTGGAACCGGCTCAAGATGTAAGCAACGTATTTGGTCTGGTGGATGAAGATCCCCGACTCTTGTTATTCCACTTGTAGTCCAAGAAAGAATTGCATCTCTCCCATCGAGCTCATCTCGAATTTCTCCTGCATTAACTTTTCAAATTCCCTACACAATTCATCATTAGTAGACAGAAAATAATATCATCAACATAAGCCTGTACCAGAAGACGGTCGCCACCCTTTTCCTTGGTGAACAAGGTGCAATCCACGAGTCCACGTTTGAACCCGTTGGATAGCAGAAAGTTGCTAAGCATTTGATACCATTCTCGCGGAGCTTGATGGGGTCTGTACATCGCCTTATCCAATTTGTAGACTTTTTGATGATAAAGGGATCTGAGGCCTTTAATTAACATCATTTACTACTTTGCCATTAGGTCTAACAAACCGAGTAACGTGTTTCTTGGGATTTCATTTCTGAGTTTGCTTAGGAGAGTCATTGGTGTTTGGCTTTTGATTTGTCTTTGTAGTTTCTTTTGTCTAATTACCCTGCTCCTTCATGCCCTTACCCTTACGCCATTTTTCTTTATTAAAGGTAATGGTTGATTCTTGCCACATTTTAGAAATCATAGCAGGATGGATACACTTGATGGGAAGTTCCACATCAGCGTATATCTTGTCAGATCCTTTCATTGTGTAAAACACCTTCATTACCTCCTTGCCATCGGTATGCTGCACTTTCGGCTCAGGATCATAGAAAATATGATTTTGGATAGGAATACCCGCATTCTTGGCCGGTTCATCCCTCTGAGGCTCATCAAACTCATCATCAGAAATGTCGGTCTCATAGACACTGACATGATCTGCGATCTCACTAGCTCCTAGTATTGGGTTCACATCCAGTTGATGTAGATTACCAACACTTGCAGCACTTGCAGATATATCCACAATCTCCTCCTTTGGTAGAACATCAAAGGTGTGAGTTTTAAATCTCACAAGGGTGGACATTGTGCATATACTGGGCTAGTAGGTATGCTTCCCTTCTCTGGGTCATTGATTATGTGATCAAGAACTACTTGCAATTCAAGTAACTTTCAAGTTTCTTCTTGATCTTCTCATAATCACAATTAACAATGGCCAACTGTTTCTTGATGTCTTCTAACTCATTAATGTAATCATTGATAACAACTTTTTTATTTGACAGAGTTTTAGATAATTTAGAAACATCCCTTTTATAATTTTCAATTGTGTTCTTAAAACCCCTTTCATTAGATCTTAAGACATCATTGGAACGTTGGCATTATCCCAGATCTGCTTTAAGGTTCAGATTCTCATCAGTTAACACTTCAAATCTGTACCTAAGCTTATCACACTCAACACAATCTGATTTAGAATTGGAAGATGAACATACCTTAGTTGACGATAATGTGGTAGCCATCAATGCCTAGTGAGCTGCAGACTTTTTAGCTCCAAAGAATTCAGCAAGATTAGCCTTTGCACAGTCAGAATCACAATCAGAATCACAATCAGAAGAATCGTTTTCTATAACATTGACTTCTTGTGCACTTGTACATTCTTCAACTTCAACTGCTGCATCAGAGACCTGTTGGACATAACATGCTGCACCACCCTGCAGAACATCTTCTCCCTCGAAGTGAAGATTCCAGTTGAATCCTTCATCTTCTTGTATTACCAAGGCCTGTCCTTGATTGTTGTTTGGAGGAGCATGCTGGTTCTAGTTTTGCACACGGACAATTGCTTGCTTGGTATTTTGTTGAGTTTGTGTCTGAGCTTGCTGTCTTTGGTTCTGATGGCCTCAGTTGTTGTTTAACGGATTCTGATTACCTTGATTCTTAAGTCGATCACATTCCCTACAAAGTGCCCCTTAGTGTAATAGCTGTACACATGACTCTTCTTTTATTGAACCCGAATATGGTCAAAAATAAGAATTTAAGAAAAGACCAACTACCTTACTAGTTAGGGTAAGTCGGGTGTCGAACCACGAGGAGTATTGTGGAAAGTGTTGTTTCTAACAATTAAATTAAACTAGACGGAAATGTAAAATTGATTGGTTGATTGATTTGCAAATAATAAAAACGACTTAAAAGAAAATGATTTGTAAACAATATAAAAAATAGTGACCTCTCCAAGATCCCGCTTAATCACTTTAGACAAGGTTTATTTAGTTTGCCAATTGATATCACATAGACATGATATGTGGATTAATATGATTGATAAAGAAGGTTGATTAATGACCTTGCTGACAGCCGATAACTAGACCGCGACTGTTGACTCGGTTGACTATCACCTAACAATATCTTAATGACTCGTAATATTGAAAGACACACTTGAATGTATTCAATGACCCTCGATAATAAACCGCGTTGGTTGATGAAATCCAAACAAAATAACCATTCAATAAACGTTCAACATCAATATTAAAAATAAACCACAATCGAAACCGAAAGTTTAAATATTCAAAGCTCAATTCAATTGTTTGACAAACATAAAACCTTGCAAAGATAACTAACCATTCACCCGGAGAGGATCACGGGTGATTAGCCGCTCATGGCTAGGGTAGAAGCCTCCATTTTTTTTTTCTTCCTTCCCTTGTGTCGCCTCCTCCCAAGGTTCCTGTCCAAGAAATCTAAAAATAATTGCGATCTCCCCTGTCACGAAAATAATCCCTCACCACAATGATAATAATCTGCGCCTCCACCAATATGTTGCTGATATGCTACTCTTGTCCAACTTCAATAATAATGTCGGCTCATATATCCTCCAACTCTATGAACACCTATCACTTTCCATACCCGCTTTCAAGTGTACGCGACTTGATCATTTTCCTTCAGCTCACACACGGTACGCAAGTCCATCTTAAGTCCATCCATTTTAACCGCTTCACCTGCAATCATACAAACTTCGCGTAGTCATCTTATTCATGACATATAAACATTTAAATTACACTAAAAGCACCCAATTAAGAATCTTAAACACCATGATTGGCCCCGTTCATCACATTCCCACACTTACCATTGATTGTCCCCCATCAAACCATCTCAAAACATGACTCACCTTATTAACAAGCCACCTCCAATTCCTTTACCTATCGATTTTCCAAGGTCCCTAATCATACCCGTCCCATAGACTTACACAATCGAGATTGACAATCTGGCGAGCAAGTGTTGCACAATTTCAAAACAAGACTTGCCTATCCAAAACTAACATGCTTATTATCATCTACATATACTACACACCCCTCACAATGTTCACTCCTCTCGGTTTAATATCTGGACTAGCGTGTAGTGTGCTAGTATATGACACTCAAAAAAACAAGAATGTAACCTTGTTATCATAGGTTTGTATAACAATCACACATAAGCTATAAACTGTGCACATATCAAAAGGACTTACGGGTTTTGGGCTTAGGGTAAAGGTAGGATAATTTAGTTCACAAATGGCTCGAAAACAAAAGGTTTAACACAAATGATTGAACATCCTTATTAACATATCACAAGAACATACTAACACACAACTTTGGGCATAATTGACCCATAACAATCACTTCAATTTTTTTTTTCTGATTTTTTTTCTTCTCTCCTCTTTTTTTTTCGTAAATAAATATATATATATATATATATATTTTTCAACATTGAACAACTCAAACAATAAACAAGGCGAACACATTGGATGTCAACGTTTTTATTCAACAAGGTAAACGAGTCGACTTGGGTAATGATGTAGGTTTAACAAATGAAAGGTTTAGGCTCAACATGGTTTACTAATGGTGAATTTTAACGAACGGGTCAACACAAACAACACAAAGGTATCAAACAAACAAATGGATTCCTACATTGCCTTTCTCATCTATGCGCACATATCATCTAAAGCTTTAGCATGTATCGAATTACACAAATTCTGCAACAAAGAAACATTTGGTCTACTCTCATGAAACGAAACATTTATATCAATAAACATCTAATAGGCTCAAGATCTCACAATGTAGGGAAATAGGCTGCCGACATGTAGCATATGCAAATCCTATAAGCATGTTACCCCTAGTTAGGCATCTCTTTTCATCTTCTCTAAAAACGCTCACCAGAAACACTCTCATGAAACTTAAAGGGACAACCATGATTAGGGATCTCGTTTTTCATATTTGGCAAAAGACTCTTTGGTGACTGAAAATTCGGCTTTTATGCCTGATCAAGTAGAAAAGGGGCTACTTTGCAAGATTTTTTTTTTTTAAAATTGTTTAAAAAATTTCAAAATTCCCAATTTTTATTGCAACGGTAAGTAATTCCGCCTTACTTCCTTAGGATCCCCCATCCCCACACTTGGGATACATTGTCCCCAATGTATGGTGCTTTTAATGCTTACCCAATTCTTTCCTAACCACCAATCTCAACATACGCGACTATTAACTACCACCCGCAATGATTAGTTACTTAGCAAACAACCACAAAAATAAAAACACACAAGCAATTAAAGAAACAAACAAAAACAAGAAAATAAATAAAATTCCGGGCTGCCTCCCGGTAGCGCTAAGTTTACAGTCTTCAGCCTGACTTTACCTGGTGTTCTAATCATGGTGGGTGAGTGGGATGCTTGCATCCCTCAGCTACTAAATATGCATCCTCTCTATCTTGCGATAATTCATGAGCCATCCCATAGTTAGGATCGGGAGCTTTTACTCTCATGCCCTCCTGGTTGACCTTGACTCGTTTCTTGACTTTCTTCTTCTTCTTCTTACCTTTCTTGACTCCAGCTTCTTCAGTCCTGTCAACCATGAAGCACCCTTCCTCGTCATTTGGGCCAGTTAAACTTAAAAACACATTTAAACTCAGTGTTCTTTCCCCAAACCTCATATTAACCGTCCCATTGGCACAATCGATCACTGCGTGTGCAGTTGCCAAGAACGGTCTACCCAATATAACCATGGGTTGTGTCTCTTTTTTATTAGAAATACAATCCATTACCAAGAAATCCACTGGGTAAAAACAATCCTCCACCTTGACTATCACATCCGTTAACATTCCCCTAGGACGTATCGCTTTTTGATTTGCCAACACCATGGTGATGTCGACCTCTTTCAAAGGACCAAAATCATATTGGTCGTAGATACATCCTGGAAGAATGCTAACACACGCTCCAAGATCCAATAATGCCTTGTCAATTTTAAGTTCTCCAATCTGTATTGGAATTAAAGGCGTTCCTGGGTCTTGGAGTTTTGGTGGACATGTACCCAATAACGCGGCACGAACATTTACTGGTAAATCAAACTGTTTTGGCAGCTTGTTGTGTCGGTTTTGGGTACTCAATTCATTCAAACTCTTAGCATGAACAGGATCTTCTTTTAAAACATCAAGTAATGGTCGATTGATTTTCACTTTTATAAACTCTTCCCACTTTTCATCCTTTAGTGGGGTTTCTCTCAAAACTGATGTTTTATTTTGTTCCCCTGCAGCTAGAGGGAATGGGGAAGGTTTAACTTCCCCACACTTATCCTCAGCCATAGTGGAATTTTCACTGAAAAACTTTTCACAAAATATTTTTTTTAACTTTTTATGAGTCGTTTGTGAAATTAGATCCTGTTCACCTTCACAGTCTCTAGAACTAGACAGAAGACTTACCGCATTGATCCGCACATTCCGCGTGTTTGATGATGATTGATGTGCCGGATTGACCTGAGTATCGCTCGGTAGCTTCCCGTTCGCCTTCTTCAGCTCTGCCACATCTCCAGCTAATTGCCCAACCTGCGTAGTTAAAGCCTGAACAGTTTTATCACGTACCTCACCCTTTTGCTTGATGCCCTGAATATCCTGCTGAATAGCCTTCAACATGTTCATCACCTCATTCAACCCTCCACCTGATAACCCAAATGACTGACCACCCTTTTGGTATCCCCCACTACTACTCCCATAGCTAAAGTTTGGGTGATTCCTAAGACCTGGGTGATAAGTATTCGAGTTCATGTTTGACCAATTCCTATTTCCCCCTTGTACCTGGTTCACCACTTCCATCCCACCAACTACACTAGGGCAACTATCTGCTATGTGTCCTACATCCCCACAATGCCCACATAAGGGTTGTCCACCCCTACCTAAATTAGCTAGTTGAGACTCTATTCTAGCTATTCTCTCCACATCAACAACACTACCACTACTTGCAGCCTTCATAGTTGCTTGTCTTGAACGTCTTGAAGATTGTGCCTTCCTCTTTGTTGTCTCAGCTCTCCTCTCAAGGTACTCCCAATCAACCTGTTCATCGTTAGTGCCAAAAGTACCGTTTGAAATAGAATCTAACGCACCTTGATCCTCATAGTGTAGTCCCTCATATAAAGAGTTGATCAACTCCCACAAGTGGATGTCATGATGTGGGCAGTTGTTGATCATCATCTTGAAGCGAGTGAGTGCTTCATGAAATAGCTCACCTGGTTGTTGAGAAAAGTTCCTGATGTTCTTCCTAGCATCATTTGTTCGCTGACTTGTATAGAACTCATCAAGAAATTGTTGCTGCATTTCCAACCAGGTACGGATAGAGGCTGAAGGTAGGGATTGGAACCATTGTTGTGCTTTGTCCTCGAGAGTGAATTGAAAGATGACCAACTTCACTTCATCTTGTGTAAACCCTTGTCCCCCGATGGTGTTGCATCTCGCATCATAGGCCCCAAGATGCATGTACGGCTCTTCAGTCACTAACCCATGATATTTAGGCAAACTCTGGATTGCCTGTGATCTCACTTCAAACGACCTACCATGCAACTGTGGAATAACTACTGCCGATGGATTATGAACTATAGCAGGTCGGAAGTGACTCTCGATCCCTCTCACCGGGCCTCTCTCAAACCTCATGGGAATGCCGGCTTGATTATTAGCTGGAGGTATTGCATTCCTTGGGTTGGGTCTCAAGGGTCGATTCTCTGCTAGTTGTTGTCTAGGTGCTGGGTGAACAGGAGCTTCTAGGAAAGCTTGATACCCTTGATGATTCAAATTCTGTGGCCTCACCAACTGGTATGTCCCATGATCTACCTCATCGCCATCCAAATCCCTATCATCATATTCATAATTACCATGATTAATCCTCTGACTGAAACTGAATGATGGTGGTTGAAACGATGGATATTGGGCTGTAGAAGTTTGTTGAAATTGTGTATCAGTTTGGTTCGGGGTGTTATCATCAGAAATCACTCTCACATAAGGTGAAGAGTGACTGGTCACAGGTTTTTGGGTGAAAGTTGGGTCTTGTGCCGAAGATTGGCTTTGTTGTGGTTTAAATCTCTCAAAGTTTGGGAGAGAGGTTATTGGAGAAGTGTGGGTTGTAGTTGGTTGTGGTAAAGATGATGTTTATGAATGTGATGGTGGAAGGTTATCAAATTTCGGGAATGGTGGAATTTGTGATGATTGGGTACTGGATTGTGGTGGCGGTTCAGAAGTGACGAAGGTATTGGGTGATGGATGGTTCTGAGAGGGTGAAAACTGAGGTTGTGACATCGGTTCAGTGGTTAGGTTTAGGTTCTCCATAGATTTGAACTGTGAGACTGGAGAATGCAAGACCTTTCTCTCTCTGTGAAATACTCGGTTCTGCCGAGCTGTTTTCTCAATTTCTGGATCGAATACTAGCGGAGATGACTTCCCTGAATGTCTTGTATGATGCATGCAACTAAAGAATTGCCTGCACAAAACAAACAAGAAAACCGAGCGTAATACTGAACAATAAACTAAACAAACAGAAAATAAATATTTTTGGATTTTTTTTTTTTTGGAAATTTTAATTAAACTAAGAAAAATAAACACTTTGCGCACGACTCCCCGGCAACGGCGCCAAAATTTGATCGGTGTCGAAGGACCGGTCAAAAATAAGAATTTAAGAAAAGACCAACTACCTTACTAGTTAGGGTAAGTCGGGTGTCGAACCACGAGGAGTATTGTGGAAAGTGTTGTTTCTATCAATTAAATTAAACTAGACGGAAATGTAAAATTGATTGGTTGATTGATTTGCAAATAATAAAAACGACTTAAAAGAAAATGATTTGTAAACAATATAAAAAATAGTGACCTCTCCAGGATCCCGGTTAATCACTTTAGACAAGGTTTATTTAGTTTGCCAATTGATATCACATAGACATGATATGTGGATTAATATGATTGATAAAGAAGGTTGATTAATGACCTTGCTGACAGCCGATAACTAGACCGCGACTGTTGACTCGGTTGACTATCACCTAACAATATCTTAATGACTCGTAATATTGAAAGACACACTTGAATGTATTCAATGACCCTCGATAATAAACCGCGTTGGTTGATGAAATCCAAACAAAATAACCATTCAATAAACGTTCAACATCAATATTAAAAATAAACCACAATCGAAACCAAAAGTTTAAATATTCAAAGCTCAATTCAATTGTTTGACAAACATAAAACCTTGCAAAGATAACTAACCATTCACCCGGAGAGGATCACGGGTGATTAGCCGCTCATGGCTAGGATAGAAGCCTCCATTTTTTTTTTCTTCCTTCCCTTGTGTCGCCTCCTCCCAAGGTTCCTGTCCAAGAAATCCAAAAATAATTGCGATCTCCCCTGTCACGAAAATAATCCCTCACCACAATGATAATAATCTGCGCCTCCACCAATATGTTGCTGATATGCTACTCTTGTCCAACTTCAATAATAATGTCGGCTCATATATCCTCCAACTCTATGAACACCTATCACTTTCCATACCCGCTTTCAAGTGTACGCGACTTGATCATTTTCCTTCAGCTCACACACGGTACACAAGTCCATCTTAAGTCCATCCATTTTAACCGCTTCACCTGCAATCATACAAACTTCGCGTAGTCATCTTATTCATGACATATAAACATTTAAATTACACTAAAAGCACCCAATTAAGAATCTTAAACATCATGATTGGCCCCGTTCATCAATTACCTTGATTCTTAAGTCGATCACATTCCCTACAAAGTGCCCCTTAGTGCAATAGCTGTACACATGACTCTTCTTTTATTGAACCCGAATATGGTGTTACTGTTTATCAGCACATCTCTTCTTCCCGCTCTATCCATAAACTCCTTTGCTCGTCTAACTACGCTTGCGAAATGCCACTGAATTTCTATCAGGTCCATGTCATCCTTATCGATCTGGGTGTAGTCTTCTTGAGTAAGCTAAGGATTACCTATCTGCACTGCAACTAAGCCACTGTAGGAGTTGACCAATGTAGACAAGAGAGCCATATGCTCTTGAGCCAGCTGTATTGTCACCTTCTCGAACCCTATTGTATTTAGCTGTTGAGCAATTGGGTTAAACTAATAACCGCCGCCTTGACCAGATGTAGAAGCACCACCATAACCCGAAGATGAAGCACCACCATACCCTGGCATAGAAGGTCCACCAAAGTTTGATGTTGCTTGAGCTGGTGTTGTAAGATGAGAAAACGGGTTAACACCAAACTGGTTAGCTACATATGGTTGAGGATATTGATTTGCTTGCCCAAATGGGTACACGAGAGGAGCAACATCTCAAAGGGGACCATAGTTGTTGAAAGCAAATACAGGATCTTGGTTAAGTAAAAAAGCTGTTTGTGGTTTAGATCCTACAACGCTAACATTTTGAGGAGCTGTCCCATAGTAGATGTTGGGATTCTGAGGGATAAACGCCATGTTTGCCCTTCTAATTTAATCAAATTCCTTGTTCTTGAGCTCAGTCACAAAGTCATTGATGGAGATGGTCTCGTAGTGATTGTTGGACTTCTGGATGTCGAGCCATTGATGCCAATGAGGAGGAAGTGCATCTGCAAAATGTTCATCAAGTTCAGCTGACATATAAACAACCCCGTACTGATACATCTCCGACATCAAGTGATATTATCATGCAGTCAGATCCCGCAGAGGTTCATTCCCAATTGCAGCAAAATTCTCGAACTCTTTCTTGAGTTGATCCATCTTGATCTTTTGAGTCTTCTCGTTACCCTCATTCCTTTTTGACAATGCAACCCAAAGCATCTGAGAAGTCGTACATTGAGTAAACTGATGTTGGATGTCTTTAGGAAGTGCTTGTATTAAAACAACCATAGCCTTCTTCTCATAATTATACTTTCTTGTATGATCACCTGTCATATCATCTAAGGCAACTGGAATGTTATAGTTCTCTATAATGGGTCTTGTATACCCATTCTCGATCGCTGCCTAAACTAATCCATCTATGCCCTCAACATGTGTCTTGAACCGCCCCTTCCAAGAGTGGTAGTCAAGCATGAATTGTAACTTTGGAGCCCTGTTTGAACTACTGGTTTCTAGATCACTTAGGAGTAGTGAAGACAAATGTTGTGTTTGTTGAGTTGCAGCAGCTACGAGTGCCCAAGGATTCCGGTTCATCATACGTTGCTGTTGGGCATACTGTTAAGCTGCAAGTGCCCACGGATTTGTTCGGGCAACATTAGCTTGTTGTTGTTGTTGCATCCGTTGCATGTTTCATTCTGCCGAGAATGCCATGGATCGGTTGGTACGTTCATTTGCGTGTTCATGGGTTGGTCATACTGTTGTCTCGGTTGATTTAAGTCCAAATTGGTTACATGCGACTGGGATACAAAGCACGACTAACAAGACACGATTAGGATGAAAACACACGATTAGGATCCTAGTCGTGTGAACAGTGATACGACTAGGGGTTTTGGGATGATTAAGGTTCCACATGATACTAGCTTCCTAGACGTCGTGTGTACAGTGCCACGATTAAGAGGCTAGTCGTATGATATCAGTAACGATTGAGGAAACCTAGTCGCCTCAGACAAACCTAGTCGCTATATGCAGGTCTGTTGGCTTGTATTGAACGAAAATCATCATTTTTGCTTCAAAATCTATCAAAATCAATGTGTTTGATCCCCAAATGATTAGGAAAGTTGTAAAAACAATGTAGGAGTAAACCTTGATAAAAAAACACACGTTTTTAGCCATTAAAATGACCTTACCTTTTTTAAAAATGTTGGTTTTTCACAAAACACAAAATTTCAAACTTTCAAAACAGGTTTTTATACCAAAATACCAATTTTCAATCTAAAACAACACTATTTTAAATCCATTATGTTATCAAACACTTGTGATAAGAGCCTGTGCTCGTGCTCTGATACCACTTGTAGGATCATTTTCGGACAACTCGACTATCACGAGCTGGTTCGTCTAGAGTGCGGAATCCTCTAGACGACGTTTGGATAACAAAAACGCGAACAAACACAAGAACGAGTTATCAAAACACACATGGTTTAAAGGCTGTAATCGCATTAATAACAGAGCACGAGTGTATAATACAATCCCAGACCTGAAAACCTATGACACCTGACTTTGGAATGTATGAAATGACAGCTGGAATAATTAGGGCAAACATTGCAAGTATTTATACCAGCAGCCAGTCATCCAGGGCCCTCGGGGCAGCTAGGCTTCACCCACACGACTAGGTGGGGCGACTAGCAAGCTAATCGACTTGTTACCCACACGACTAGCAACACTAGTCATGCCTTCAAGACCTAGTTGTGTGTACCTGTACAAAACTACCCTTTATCATTCTAAACACATCCAAACGCATACAAAACGTCAAATAAACACCAATACTAGGCTAGGGACATCTAACATACATGTACTCACAATGGTGAGGAGAGGGAGGGTGGCGGTGGAGATTGTGGTGGTGTTGCAGGTTGATAGATGAATATGATGATGATGTTGTTGTTTTTACTGCTGCTCTGATTGTCTTGATGAAGATGATATTGATAGATGAAGATGATGGTCGATGATGATGATGGTTTTTAATAAGAACACACTTTTATAATTACAAAACATCATTTGATATTAAAAAAAAAAAGAAAAAAGTCATCAATCAAGTTAGCTGTCATGTCATCAATGGTGTACACGTCAACATGCCACGCCAACAGCCACGTCATCTTTCACTAACTCAGTTAGTTCAAAGTTAACGGAGGTTGATTTTTGAAACCCACATGTTCACTTACAATTATCCTGGTCCAACATTAAAATTTGGATTATTATTGGCCAATGGTCCAAACTTTGGATTATTTAAATCCAATACCAAAAATAAAAACAAGAATATTCTTTAACTAACAATTCATCAAATCAATGTGTGAAAAACAAACCCTATAATGTCCTTTTTGACGCGTACCAAGAAAGCGTATCTTGCCACATATAAAAGTAGTAATTATCTGCTTCACAGTGACACCAGGAAATGATTTTGGACATGATCCTGAGAATAGAACTGATGATAATGAAGATCTAGAGCTACCCCTATTTAGCTTGTCTACAATACTTCCGGCTACAAACAACTTTTCCATGAAAAACAAACTTGGAGAGGGCGGATTTGGACCTGTATACAAGGTATTCTATGATCATTGTTAGAAAGGAAATAATCAAGTAATCTTAATCATAGAAGTATGTTTAAAAGTCAACCAAAAAGTCAAGCAGATTTTAGGCGCAAAACATAACTGTTGTGTCGCTTAAAAATGTTTATGTAGGTTAATATAAGTTGGTTCTTTAACGGTCGAAACCCAACCTATAAATAGGTTCATATGTAAACATTTGTATTGTGTGGACTAATAATATTTTTTGTGTTCAAACAAAGTTTTCCCACCCTCTATTCTCTCTAAACCGAGTCCTTGCACATATGTGCACACTCAGTCATGTTCATCTATAAACCAAGTATATGATTCACATAACAGGGCAGATTCGAACATCCATGGCCTTCTTTGATATATGGTGTTCATGAATTACTAGAAAATATTTCTTAGCAAAACTTCCGAAAAGTTATATAAAGTAAATAACAATCAAGAATATTGGGAGATGAATAGGTGACATTTAATTGACATGCTTACCCTACGAAGTCATGTTTCAGGGTGTACTCGAAGAAGATGGGCGTGAAATAGCAGTGAAGCGACTATCAAAAACATCTACTCAAGGACTTCATGAGTTTATGAATGAAGTAATCTCAATATCTAAACTTCAACATCGGAATCTCGTTAGACTCTTAGGTTGCTGCATAGAAGGAGCCGAAATGATGTTGATTTATGAATACATGCCAAACAAAGGCCTTGATTCCTTTATATTCGGTAAAAATCAAAATTCTAAAAAATCTTTGAAAGTATCAAACAAAGAAAAACATAAACTAAAATTAGAACTATTCATAGATAAAACTCAAAGGATACTCCTTGATTGGCAAGCACGTTACAACATTATTAATGGAATTGCGCGTGGACTACTTTATCTTCATGAAGATTCTCGACTCAGGATTATACATAGAGATCTAAAGGCTAGTAATGTTTTGCTTGACATGGATATGAACCCGAAGATATCAGATTTTGGCACGGCTAGAACATTTGGAGGAAATCAGATAGAGGCAAACACAACGAGAGTGGTTGGAACATAGTGAGATTCATGTACCCTGACTTCATCAATTCTAATTTACTTACTGTATCACTAATATTAACTTGATTCCTCACAGTGGCTACATGGCACCAGAGTATGCAGGAGAGGGTATCTTTTCTATAAAATCAGACATATATAGCTTCGGCGTATTAGTGCTGGAAATTGTGTGTGGGGCGAAAAACAGAGGGATCGTCCACAAAGAACATCGCAACAACCTTATTGGACATGTAATTTTGGGCCTGTTGATTTTGAAATAGAAAATCTTATAAAAGGGTGAATCTGAAAAGCTTTGTTTTTTTTACACTAACAATCTTGTGTTTCCACCGATAAAAGATAACGAAATTAAAATTTAATTATGAAATAATACTTGTTAAAAGGAAATGAAGGGTTTCCCTTTTAATGCAATTCGTTTTGAAATAACAAAGCATGTAACTCGTCTTCATTGTTATTGACAGGCATGGAGACTCCATACTAAAGGTAGATCATTGAAGTTAGTTGATAAGTGTCTAGGTGAATCGATTAATGTTTTGGAGGTTCTACGATCAATCCATGTTGGTTTGTTGTGTGTTCAGCGCAACCCAGAAGATAGACCGAAAATGACTACTGTGATCTTGATGTTGGGGAGTGAGGGTCCATTGCCGCCGCCCAAAGAACCGGGATTTTATGTTGGAAGGTCAACGCATGATACTACCGAATCTTCAAGTTCATATACCACAAGTTCTTACAATGAACTAAGCATTACTATGTTGGATGGCAGATAAATTGGAAGTTACATTTATTGGAAAAACTTCTTGCATTTCTTGCATTTAGTTGATCAAGCTTTTAATATTCATCAACATATATAACTTGTAATATTTTGTAAAAAACGTGAACTTTTGTTTATCGTGATACCTGCTACTTGCTAGCACATGTATATATAATAAACACTTAGCCAGTAAGTTACTCATATCTTCTTTGTTTTAACTATGTTTTCAATGATTGTACACAACATTACTTTTAACAAGTTGCCTGTATTCTATCTCTAATTAATAACTTGTGGTTACGAAAATTGAGTTAAACCTATCTTACTACATAGATTCATCTCATCGTTCGTCCTCTGGTGGTTTGTGCTCAGTGTCATTCCAGAACGTACCTCCCTTCTCTTTTTTGTCTTCCTGGTAATCTTCATCCCCTCCATAAAAAAAAATCCATGAATGCTTGCTAAGATAATGCAAGTGCAGAGTCAAAGGGTAAGTTTTGAACAATACAAGGGTAATAGGTGCATTTAAACGAAGCTATGGAAGGATATGAATACTGGTTATTTTGTGATAAAGTCTTTTTTTGGTTTTCTTCTTGTCTACACTTGGACATAACAGTGGTATGAGAGTGTCGTCCTCATCTTGGGGTTAGGGTAACCAAATTGTTTAACATCGATGATCCATATCAAGCAGTTCACAACAACAAATCACCAGAACAACATGTGTGATTTACAGGAACATTTCTTTGTAGAAATTGGGGATTCACATCGGCACTATCAATGGGCAATAATCGATTATCAACAGGTAACATAACAATTGTGTGTTCTTCTTGTTAGACAACATAGAGAAACACAACGCAATTCATTACTACGATAAAACATTAGGCTATGGGGTGTGGAGACATGAAAAATGTTATGTCTCCATGCCACCTAGGATGCAACCTAGGCAAGATGATGTCTCACTATGCTTGAGACATGGGTGGGGTGTGGAGACATGAGAAACCCATGTCTCAAGCATTTATTATTATTATTTTTTTATAAATATTAATTTTAATTAGTTTTATAAAACTAACAAATAAACAAAATAAAATTCAAATAAATAGTAGATTTAAAATAAAAATTACAAACCATCCTAAAAATTAAAAAAATTACAAATCATCCTAAAAATTAAAAAAAAAATAACAAACCATCCTAAAATTAAGTAGTAAAATACTAATCGTCGATTACGTTGTTCCATATATATTCGATCAAGTCGGCTTGTAGATGATGATGGATGTGTTCGTTACGTAACACGAAATCGTTTAACTCTTGTTGCGCTGGGTCATCCGGAATAGTATTCTCCTCCACGGCATTTTCATCGAACTCACAAATGGCTCGGCCTTCGTCTTCGATGATCATGTTATGCAACAAGATACAAGCATACATACAATAACGAAGTTTTTTTTGGTGTGAAAGCACGTGCCGGGTTTGCTATGATGTGCCATTTTGCTTGTAGAACCCCAAAAGTTCGCTCGATATCCTTTCACGCCGCTTCTTGAAACTTTGCAAATTTCTTTCTTTTTTCGTCGTGAGGGTGCTTAATACTTTTAACAAGTGTAGAGTAGGTTGGGTATATTAGAGCCGCAAGATAATACCCATGCTTGTACTCCACCCCGAAACTGTGAATTTTGAATACGGACCGGTTCCCTTTCTAACATCCTCAAATACCAATGATTGGTTAAGAACATTAAGGTTGTTATTGGAACCGGGAACACCAAAAAAAGGCATGCCAAATCCACAAGTCTTGTGACGCGGCAGCCTCTAAGATAATAGTCGGGTGACCTTGATCGCCTCCATAAAACATGCCACGCCACGCATTAGGGCAATTTTTCCACGGCCAATGCATGCAATCAATGCTTCCAAGCATCCCTGGAAAACTATGCTTTTCGTGATGGAACTGATACAATTTCTGGATATCGTTCGAGTTTGGTTTTCTCAAATATTTTTTGCTGTAGATCTTGACAACGCGCTTGGAAAACTTATATGAGCAATCACGTGACGTTCTTTCGGACATCCATAAATACTCATCCCACGAGTCGGATGCCGTCCCGTAAGCTAGTTGTCGCAATGCCACCGTGCATATTTGATAAGTTGTGAACCCTCGCTTGCCCCTAGCATCGTGCCGTAATGTAAAATACGGGTCACAACTCGCCAAATCATCGGCAATACGTACGAACAATCGACTGCTCATCCGGAACCGCCGCCTAAACATCTCATCTGTATACACCGGTTGGTCGGCAAAGTAATCGCCGATTAATCGCTCGTGTGCACCTACACGTATGTTGTTACCAAATTACTAACATATATTTGAAGAAAAAATATACATTCTAAAAAATAAAGTATCTAAATATGTATTTGAAGAAAAATTATACATTCTAAAAAATAAAGTATCTAAATGTGTATTTGAAGATAAATTATAAACTTACCCTCCCGGTCTCTGTTTATGGCCGTTTGCCTAGGTCGCGGTTGCGAGCTCACCTCGTCTTCCTCCGCCACGATTAGTTGTGCCGATTCCCAAACCGTGTTCACAAAAACCTGGTTTTCTTCGCTCGACGAAGATGAGGAATCAACCATTGGTAGGTATGACATTGTTGGGTATTTTTTTAAAGAAAGTACAGAGTTTTATGTTTGTTTTGGTTGATTTATGTGGGTTTATTTGGATGGTTGATTTATATATTGTGTTTTGGTTTAAAAAATAAAAAAAAAAACAAAAAATAGCCGTTGGATTCCCAAACTAGCCGTTGGTTTTAAAAAAAAAGAAAAGAAAAAAGAAAAAATGCTATTGGCCCGTCTCAAATGTTACGATTGAGACGTAGGGGACAGGGCATGTCTCAGACGGGGCAGGGGGCGGTGTGGGGGTGGTGGACGGGGCAAAAATGGAGGGGACGGGGGTGGGGTGCGTCTGCGTACCGTATAGCCTTAAGTTACGATCCACCAACAGAGAATGATATATTGAGAGGTGCAAGGGCTACAAGTGATTGGGCTGGTTATAAAGAAGAATCAGTTCCCATAAGTGATGTATAACAACAAAAATATTTAAAGATGGCGACACATAGCAAGAATAAAGGGTGGGAGGTTCACGTATGGACAATATACTACAAGAAACAACAATGGATAAAATTAAACGCAAATTGGAATAACAGTTAAATGTTGCATTCGCATTCTTAAAGCTGAAACTGCAAACATACTGCTTGATGAAATGTCTATGAAGGAAAGGAAGTTTTAGGCCGGTGATAACTGAGAAAACGGGTGAGAAAGAAACTAATACAAATTGGGATGAAAAAACATGAAGTGCATTGATTTGATAATAACTATAATAAAAATCCACATAAAAAATGTTTGGGTGATGGTTTGAAAAGGAATTTTTGGGTTTGAATAAGATGAAAAGGAGGTGGAAAAGGAGATAAGTTATAAGTTAGGAATGTGTAACTTTTTGGAAAAGGATATAAGGAGGTGGAAAAGGAGATAAGTAATAAGTTATAAGTTTATCCAAACATGCCCTTATTGTGTCACAAACTATAGTTACAACAAAGAATATATTTAGCAAGGAGTTCGATATAATACATAAGGAATATGACGGGTCTCATGACTTATGCTTAAATCGAGATAGTACTACTACACATGTTTCTAAACATCAATGTTATAAGCCATTCCCCTTTACTTAGGTTTCCGACAAGAAATAAGTTCAATTTGACATGGAAATACTAACAATAAACGTAGTATTTAGCAACTGAGCGAAATCACCAAAGAACACATCTGTTTACCAAAAAACATAACTTTTATGAACTGAGCAAAAATGTGTAAGGAACAACTAATGAACCCGTACCTTAATTTCTTTACAAAAAAAAAAATTACACTAAGTTATTTAAATGAACCATCAACCGGCGTCAATTATTTTCGGTGACAAAGTAGTTACGCGATAACAGATAGGTGCGTGTATGGGGAAATATACACTGATTCTATATTACGATCCTCATCATCATCCAAAATTCACATCCATATTTCATCACCCCATTAACACTTCTTTATGCCACAATTTACTGTTTATAAAGTTCATCTATTAGCGTATATGATAGTTCATTCCCACACCTCTCTCTCTCCCGCTCTCTAAACATTAGCAATAGTGATGGTAACAGTGACGCCACCCAAAGGCAGCCAAACAGAGCCACCGGCGGCGTCACCCATCACCCAACACCGGAACCGAGGCTGATGTGGTACCAGTGGACTTGATTATGTATACTGTTAAGGAGAAAGGTTGGGAGGTTGTGGAGTTAACAAGTTGGGAGTTTAAAAAGCGGCATAGAAACGGGAACTGCTGCGACACCGCTCCACCGGAACCACCGGAGGGAATGCGGTGATGATGAACCGGAGCAGGTCAGAATGTTGGACGGTTGTATAGAGAGGAAATACATGTTTGGAGTGGAGAGCAGGTTTGGGAGGAGAGAGCACTAGAGTAGTGAGTTATAAGAAGGCTCGTGAATGACTGTTCTACAACTGGAACTTTAAGATATTACATTCATGCCATTACTATTCATAGAAGTTCATATATTAACATATAGGATAATGATATACACAGCATTTAGCAAACTCATGGACTATTAGCAAATAGCAAAATATTTAGCAATTGAGCAAAAAATCACATAGAAATTTAGTAGCAGAACTAGGGGATGAGCATTCAAACCCTGTGCTTGTACCGATTTGAGGTATTCGGTATAAGTATCGTGTTACAATCCAAACATGATAACTCATCCCAAAAGATTAGTTTGATGTGAAAGAGAGCGTGCTTGGGTTATAAATCCCAAATTTGTTGCCCATACAACTGATGGGGCACAAGTCTCATTCCTTACAATTGTTTCAGTCCATAACAATTGACACTCCTTAAGGGCAACGTCCTCTTTGATCACGGCCACGCATTACTTTAGTAAATGCAAAAAACAATTTTGTGAATATTACAATTTCTCATTATTACAAAGATATAAAAAAATGTACAAGAGCTAAGATAATGGGTCAAATCAATGAGAGGTTACAATATCTTTTGAGTAAAATTATATACATTAATACAAAATATATGCAATAAATGTGATAGCTTAAGTCTTGCTAATACGTTGGTCACGATGGATCTCTCCTACCACCAATCCGGGTTTTGCTCAGATATCATTGTTACAACTCAAACACGAGAACTCATCCAAAAATACTAGTTTGATGGGCGAGTATACATGGGTTATAAATCCCACATTTCATGCCCATACAAACGATGTGGGGAAGTCCCACACCTTGCAATGGTTCAAGTCCATAACATATCGGTGACCACTTTTATTGATTTCCGTATTCGATACTTTGGGCACGCCTATGGGTAAAAATGGTACGGGTACCAAATTTATATACTAATACATTTGATATTATGCTTTACTTTCTATTATGGTATACATGGTACTCATATCGATGTTACTTATTTGATATGTAACACCCCAACCGATGGCGGAAACATCGGGATGTAACCTATTGATGATTGTTTCAGTAGCACATAGTATAAATTGAAATTTTAAATAATTTATTCATAACATAAATATCCAAAATAAAGTGATGTCTAGAAATCCCAAATACATGATATCAAATAAAGAAATAACTTCAAATAACTTCAAAATAAACTTCATAATATTCCTCATGCATACTCTAAGCCTCGGCTTCGTTGTTACCTGAAACATGTTAATTTTGAAAATATTTTTGGGTCAACAAAAGTTGGTGAGAATTACATAGGTTTTGATAATCGAATAAAGCTTGTATAATTCAAGTGTCATCGCAAGTCTAGTCCATATGTGAAAACATACTAGAAGTAAATCGAGTGCATAATCAACCCTTGTGACTAGAATATTGTGGTCCATCCCATACACTCATTGTTCACTCGATTATGTTATGCAATAACAATCACCCACCCTACCTATGTAGGAGGCACGTATCCGGGTGGGATTGTCAGTCCAATAGATCTATCATTGTATACCGTCGGCTGATCAATGTTAATGATTATGCTAGAATATTGTGCTTACCCTAGTCTTGTTTAAGACATAATGCAACATAGAAAAACACATAGACACTTTATGATTGAATTGCATATAGAATGTTGTAACATGTTTCACCCCAAAAATAGTGAAAAATAGAAAAGGGGCTATGTAAAACTCACCTTAGCAAAATGTTATGTCTCGTGAAAATAGATTATGTGTTGCCCAACAATGCCAAGTATTACCCTATAATTAAGGTAATAAATATGTCTAAGTCTTTCTAGTCTACAAATATTTTCTAGAGTTTCGAATTGGGGATAAGTGTTCGTTTGATTAATAAATAAAATGTTTGGTAAATAAGAGAAATTTGATAAATAAATAAACAAAAATCTTTTTGTAAATTTTAAATTAAATATGGTCACAATAATAAGTTTTAAGTATGAAAATAATTTTTATAAAATTATTTTCTTAAAAATAGAATATTAAATCTATTTATTACAAATTGTCAAAATATAACTTTAATATTTAAAAATATTAAAATTACAGAATTATTAAATTAAAAATTGTACTTCTGTTCCTAATTAATAGAATTAATTTATATAAAATTTTGGTGCAAAAATATTGAAAAATGAATTTACTATGATTTATTTATGATTAAAACTAATAAAAATTGATTAAAAATATTAAATAAATGTTTTTTCAAAATTCAAAATCATTTCAGAAAAGTTTATTGTTATAAAAACTCAGAATAATTTTTGTGGAAATTTATATAATTCTTTTGATATTTTTATAGAATTTTATAAATAAAATAGAATAAACTTGAATTATTTATTATATATATTAAATAAATAATTTTTGGAAAACTAAAAATTGTATGTTAAACTTCTCCACTAGGATAACATAAATTAATTTTTGTAGAATTTATAAAAGAGTTTTAGTATTTTAAAATGAATTTTTAAAAATACAAAGGAATATATATATATATATATATATATATATATATATATATATATACTTAATTAAAAAAATGTTTGTTGATGCCATGGATCGAACCCGGGCCCTTGGCCGGTTCGTTGGTTTTAAATAACCAGCCCAGACCAACTGGTCTAGACCCTGAGAACAATTAATCTCTGATTAATTTAATTATATAATATAAGAGAAATCTGATTTATATTCTTTTTAAAAGAATTGATAAAAACGTTTTGTTTGGGACTCGAACCAGCGTGATTCCGTTTAACAACAACGGACAAAACCACTTGATCTAGATCAGTGGTTGTGTTAGATTTGTGTTTGATTAAAATAAATAACCATAAACTGCAACGTGTTCTTCCCCAAAAATCACGATCGAACCCTAGTTTTTATAATTGTTTGATTCACACAACAATAACCCAATTAATCAGAGGGTTATTGTTGTGTGGATACCGATGAATAAAACCCACAAGAAAAAGGACACTTACAAACACGAATCGTGTACGATTTGCTCAGTCAACCAGAAAGTCAAAATACGAACAAAACCCTTGAACATCTAAATTAAACTAGAAATTGGGGATTGAGAGAGTGTTATCGGCGAGTTGGGAAGGATTTGTGAGGTCTAATTTATAGGGAGAGGGTTTGGATCGCTGAATTGGTAAGTTGACTCGTATAAAGATGATGATACGACTGATTTGCACGAATTTGGAAATAATTGATGATAATTGATCGTGCATTTGACGCATATTAGACAGACAATCAGTCAAACATACCATATTAGGATTAAAGACGCGTCAAAAGGTGTTGATTGTGGTGATCGTTCATCACAGTTGACCTTTCTAAGTCAACTGTTAGTATAATAATACAATATATATATATAAAACAGGTTGGAGAAATATCACAAATGTTGTGTAGCCCAGTAGGTTGGGCTTGTTGTGTTGGTTGACCCGGCTTGGGCGTGGGTTCGATTCCCGGCCCAAGCACTTTATTTTTTGACAATTTTACTATATATATATATATATATGTATATTATATATAAATAAGATAGTATTAGGGTTCCAAATGCGTCACATAATATTTAAATGCGAATAATAATAATGAAACTTGACTTTTTTATTCAAAATAATAGTAACGTACAAGTATTAATGCGTAATGTTACAGTCTCCCCTACTTTTAGGAACTTCGTCCCGAAGTTGGAGTTGGAGAGTCTGGTGGAAAAAGATGTGGGTATTTAGACTTCATCTAGTCTTTACGTTCCCAAGTGAACTCTGGACCTCGTTTAGATTCCCAACGAACCTTAACGATCGGGATGCGATTGCGCTTGAGTTTCTTGACTCCAGTATCTACGATCTCGACGGGTTTCTCGATAATGTGCATAGTTTCATCGATTTGCACATCTTCAAGAGGGACATGGAGGTTCTCATCTGCTAAGCATTTCTTGAGATTCGAAACATGAAAGGTTGGGTGAACATTGCTTAGCTCAGGTGGAAGATCAAGTTTGTAAGCCACTTTTCCAATCCTGTCAAGAACTTTGAATGGGCCTACGTATCGAGGAGCTAGTTTTCCCTTTCTACTGAAGCGAATCACTCCTTTCCAAGGGGATACCTTAAGAAGTACAAGGTCCCCAACATGAAATTCCAAGGGCTTACGACGTTTATCAGCATAGCTCTTCTGACGACTTCTAGCCTTGAGAAGATTATCCTGAATGAGTTGGATTTTGTCTGTGGTTTCCTGGATTAGTTCGGGTCCAGTGATCCGGGCTTCACCAACCTCAGTCCAATAGACAGGTGAATAACATTTACGACCATAGAGTGCCTCGAAAGGAGCCATGTTAATGCTGGCATGATAACTGTTGTTGTATGAAAACTCGACCAAAGGAAGATGAGAATCCCATGCACCACCAAAATCGATGACACATGCCCTGAGCATATCCTAAAGTGTCTGGATGGTCCGTTCAGTCTGACCATCTGTTTGAGGGTGATAAGCAGTACTCAGGTTCAACTTGGTACCCAAAGCGTCTTGTAAAGAATCCCAAAAGTGAGAGGTGAAACGACCATCACGATCTGAGATAATGTCCAAAGGTATACCATGACGACATACGATTTCACTTACGTACATCTTTGCCAACCTTTCCACAGAATACTTCTCACGAATAGGTAAGAAGTGGGCTGACTTGGTCAAACGATCGATGATTACCCAAATGCTGTCAAAACCTTTGGGTGTACGAGGGAGTTTAGTGATGAAGTCCATTGCTATGCTCTGCCATTTCCATACAGGAATTTCTGGTTGTTCGAGCATACCAGATGGTCGTTGATGTTCATCCTTGACCTTTGAACAAGTGAGACATTTTGCAACGAAAAGAGCAATATCTTTCTTCATACCAGGCCACCAATACGAATAACGAAGATCTTGGTACATCTTGTCAGCTCCAGGATGAATAGAATAACGAGACTTATGAGCCTCGTTCATAAGAAACGTATGAAGATCATCACGGTCAGGAATCCAAAGTCGATTAAGAAAATAGAGTAGACCATCAGGTTTGGTTTCAAGTTGAGTCTCAGCGCCACAAGACATTTCGTCGTACATGTTACCTTGGGTGACTGAAGTATGTTGAGCCTGGAAGATACGATCCTGAAGATTAGTACGAACTCTCGCACAATGAAGTTTGATACGCTCTTTACGACTGAGTGCGTCAGCCACAACATTCGCTTTGCCAGGATGGTAGCGAATTTCGCAATCATAGTCGTTAAGTAACTCAACCCAACGTCGTTGCCTCATGTTAAGATTTTTCTAGTCGAAGACATGTTGGAGACTTTTGTGGTCCGTGAAAACCACGCATTTGGTTTCATAAAGATAGTGTCTCCAAATCTTAAGAGCAAAGACGACAGCGCCCAATTCAAGATCATGGGTGGTATAATTCTTTTCGTGAGTCTTGAGTTGTCTAGACGCATAAGCAATAACCTTGCCTCGTTGCATGAGAACACAACCAAGACCTTGGTTTGATGCATCACAATAGACCACGAAGTCATCATTACCATCAGGTAGAGACAGGATAGGAGCTTCACAGAGTTTCAGCTTGAGAGTTTCAAATGCTTCCTCTTGCTTTGGTCCCCACTCAAAGGGTTTACCCTTGTGAGTTAAGGCAGTGAGAGGAACAGCGATCTTAGAGAAGTTGGCGATGAATCGACGATAATAACCAGCCAAACCAAGGAAGGAACGAACTTCTGTTGGAGTTTTAGGAACACTCCAATTCTTCACAGCTTCGATCTTTGCAGGATCAACATGAATTCCGTTCATATCAATGACATGTCCCAAAAATTGAACTTCCTTAAGCCAAAATTCACATTTCGAGAACTTGGCATACAGTTGTTCTTTCTTTAGGAGACCCAAAATGAAGTGAAGATGTTGCTCGTGATCGGATTTTGATTTAGAGTAAATCAAAATGTCATCGATGAAGACGATCACGAATTTGTCAAGGTAGGGTCTACAAACCCGATTCATCAAATCCATAAACACTGCGGGAGCGTTGGTCAATCCAAATGGCATGACCATGAATTCATAATGACCATAACGTGTACGAAAGGCTGTCTTGGGAATATCTTCATCGTGGACTCTAAGATGATGATAACCAGAACGAAGATCAATCTTCGAGAACTGGGTTGCTCCCTGAAGTTGATCGAAAAGATCGTCAATCCTAGGCAAGGGATAACGATTCTTAATAGTGAGTTTGTTGAGTTCGCGATAGTCGATACACATCCTGAGAGATCCATCTTTCTTCTTAACAAACAAGAGAGGGGCTCCCCATGGAGAAGAACTGGGGCGAATGAAACCTTTATCAGAAAGTTCCTGTAGTTGACTGGCAAGTTCTTGCATCTCAGAGGGTGCAAGACGATAAGGAGCTTTGGCGACAGGATTAGCACCAGGAACAAGATCAATTCTAAATTCCACTTGTCGAGCAGGAGGTAACCCTAGGATAATCCCGAATGATTGCGATGTCTTGGATACTTTTGCCCTTGTCCTTCTTTTCTATCACGTTAGCTAAGAAAGCTGTATACCCCTTTCGTAAGTATTTTTGGGCAGTAGTACAAGACATGAGCTTAAGCTCGCCACAAGGCTTCTCACCATATATCTTCAAAATCTCACCAGATTCGAGAGGAATGCGAATGACTTTCTCAAAACATAGAATTTCAGCACGATGGGTTGACAACCAGTCCATGCCTATTATCACATCAAAACTTCCAAGATGCATAGGGATGAGATCGATAGAGAAAGTATGTTCGTCGAGGTTCAACACACAGTTACGAATAATAGAATCGATCGAGATAGACTTCCCATTAGCTACCTCTACCACTAAAGGTTCCTGTAGGTTATTTTGGGGTAAGTTAAGTAAGGGTTCAAACTTTAGTGATACAAATGACTTATCAGCTCCCGAATCAAATAATATGGATGCATAGTGGTTATTAACGAGATACGTACCATTCACCACCTCGTTGTTGTCACGGGCCTGGCTAGCATTGAGATTGTAGGCGCGACCTCGAGCACCTTGGTTCTGGTTGCGGTTCTGGTTTTGGTTGCGGATTTGGTTGCGGTTTTGGTTCTGGTTCTGGTTTTGGTTACGATTGGGGCAAGCATTGATATAGTGGTCTGGGCTGCCACACTCGTAGCACTGACCACGAGCCGGTCTGTTGTTTTATTGGTTGGGAGCTGGGGCATTTCTGGCTAGGTTGTTTTGGGCAGCAGGGCTGTTAGCAGGAGGAGCTCGACAGATGTTCACCAGGTGACCATACCTTTGACAATTAGTGCAAAAACGACATGGCACCTGTGCTGGATGATGGTATTTGCAAGTGTTGCACAAGGGGTGAGGTCCGGTGTATGGCTTCTTGGCTGGGTTTTGTGCTGCAGGTGGGGTGGTAGCAACCATGTAGTTCCTAGCCTTGCGCTTCTTGTTGCTTGAGGTCTCGGGCTTAACCTCAATAGCGGGCTGAGGAGTGTCTTTTGCAGTAGTCTTCTTAGTGTTCTTGCGGAAGAGAGTACCGTTCTTCACATGATTATCGGTGAGGGTAGCCGCCAAACGTTTGGCTTCCTCCAAGGTAGCAGGATTCCATCCCCATACTGTGTCCTGGATTTGCATGGGTAGACCACCGATATACTTCTCGATGGCTACAGGCAGGGGAGTGACTTTATGGGGCAACAATAAGCTGAGCTCGTGAAAGCGGGTATTGTAAGCAAGGTTTTCCCCACTATCTTGAGCAAGGGTGTGGAACTCATCTTCTAGTTTCTTAATCTCGTTGCGGGGACAGAACTCATCTTTCATAACCTCCTTGACTTGATCCCATGTCATAGCAAGTGTACCTTCAGCTCCACGGGTGCGCTTTTCCTCATTCCACCAAGTGAGTGCTCGTTTGTGAAGAACACTCATGGCGTAACGAACCTTAAAGTTATCGGGACATTCACTGTTAATGAAGGTATTCTCAATACCCTCGAACCATTGTAGAAGTCTCGTAGCTCCTTCTTCTCCACTGAACTTAGGGGGATTACAGGAATTAAAGTGCTTAAGAGTACAAGCTGGGAGACCATTCCCGTTCCCGTTGTGGTTTCCATTTCCGTTTCCGTTTCCATTACCATTTCCGTTACCGTTACCGTTTCCGTTCATCTGTATGACTTGAGCCAGTAAGTTAGGAACCAGAGTCGCGATTTGCTGCGCCATTTGTTGAGAAATGATCGCAGCCAGTTGGGCATCAACACCATTGTTGTTGTTGTTGTGGTTAACGTCGTGGTTATGGTTATGGTTGTCGCCACCTTCCTCGTGGTTCTCACCATTGCCATTGCGAGTGCTGTGACATGGAGGCATGATCTGTAAGAGACACAATGAAATGAATGAGGTTACATAAGGAATGTAATCATTTATTCACTAATTAAAACAAATAAACGAAAACGTTGACTTATCAAAGATTCTAGATTCTAATAACATAATGAAGACATGCTTTAGCCTATAAGTGAACAGTCATCCCGAGAATTCCCAGGTAGGCATCCGGGTCCCTCGTCTGATTGGGATATATGCGCAATGCCAGCCTAGACAGAAGACTCAGAATACAGGCGTTCGCCCTTCCAGATTGCACGTGTTCGTTATTAAAATCTAGAACTTCGACGAGATCCCAAAGTGGTTCAGGTTAAACCTAAGGATTTTGTCCTATTAATTTAATGGTGGATCAGGATTGCAGCAGACGAATAAGAGTAGTCACTTGTAGGCTTAGGGTTGTATAAGGTATAGGATAGGGATAAGATTAGGGAAGCAATTATGGTTACAAGTAAGGAAGCAAGTACTGTTTAAGTCCCTAAGGTTATAGTCTAGATTATTTTCTAATAACCTAATTCCCTATAACCAAGGCTCTGATACCAATCTGAAACACCCCAACCGATGGCGGAAACATCGGGATGTCACGTATTGATGATTGTTTCAGTAGCACATGGTATAAATTGAAATTTTAAATAATTTATTCATAACATAAATATCCAAAATAAAGTGATGTCTAGAAATCCCAAATACATGATATTAAATAAAGCAATAACTTCAAATAACTTCAAAATAAACTTCATAATATTCCTCATGCATACTCTAAGCCTCAGCTTCGTTGTTACCTGAAACATGTTAATTTTGAAAATATTTTTGGGTCAACAAAAGTTGGTGAGGATTACATAGGTTTTGATAATCGAATAAAGCTTGTACAATTCAAGTGTCATGGCAAGTCTAGTCCATATGTGAAAACATACTAGAAGTAAATCGAGTGCATAATCAACCCTTGTGACTAGAATATTATGGTCCATCCCATACGCTCATGGTTCACTCGATTATGTTATGCGATAACAATCACCCACGCTACCTATGTAGGAGGCACGTATCCGGGTGGGATTGTCAGTCCAATAGATCTATCATTGTATACCGTCGGCTGATCAATGTTAATGATTATGCTAGAATATTGTGCTTACCCTAGTCATGTTTAAGACATAATGCAACATAGAAAAACACATAGACACTTTATGATTGAATTGCATATAGAATGTTGTAACATGTTTCACCCCAAAATTAGTGAAAAATAGAAAAGGGGATATGTAAAACTCACCTTAGCAAAATGTTATGTCTCGTGAAAATAGATTATGTGTTGCCCAACAATGCCAAGTATTACCCTATAATTAAGGTAATAAATATGTCTAAGTCTTTCTAGTCTACAAATATTTTCTATGGTTTCGAATTGGGGGTTTGATTAATAAATAAAATGTTTGGTAAATAAGAGAAATTTGATAAATAAATAAACAAAAATCTTTTTGTAAATTTTAAATTAAAGATGGTCACAATAATAAGTTTTAAGTATGAAAATAATTTTTATAAAATTATTTTCTTAAAAATAGAATATTAAATCTATTTATTACAAATTGTCAAAATATAACTTTAATATTTAAAAATATTAAAATTACAGAATTATTAAATTAAAAATTGTACTTCTGTTCCTAATTAATAGAAATAATTTATATAAAATTTTGGTGCAAAAATATTGAAAAATGAATTTATTATGATTTATTTATGATTAAAACTAACAAAAATTAATTAAAAATATTAAATAAATGATTTTTCAGAAATAAAAATCATTTCAGAAAAGTTTATTGTTATAAAAACTCAGAATAATTTTTGTGGAAATTTATATAATTGTTTTGATATTTTTATAGAATTTTATAAATAAAATATAATAAATTTGAATTATTTATTATATATATTAACTAAATAATTTTTGGAAAACTAAAAATTGTATGTTAAACTTTTCCACTAGAATAACATAAAATAATTTTTGTAGAATTTATAAAAGAGTTTTAGTATTTTAAAATGAATTTTTAAAAATACAAAGGAATATATATATATATATATGTATATATATACACTTAATTAAAAAAATGTTTGTTGATGACATGGATCGAACCCGGGCCCTTGGCCGGTTCGTTGGTTTTAAATCACAAGCCCAGACCAGTTACCCTGAGAACGATTAATCTCTGATTAATTTAATTATATAATATAAGAGAAATCTGATTTATATTCTTTTTAAAAGAATTGATAAAAACGTTTTGTTTGGGACTCGAACCCGCGTGATTCCGTTTAACAACAACGGACACAACCACTTGATCTAGATCAGTGGTTGTGTTGGATTTGTGTTTGATTAAAATAAATAACCATAAACTGCAACGTGTTCTTCCCCAAAAATCACGATCGAACCCTAGTTTTTATAATTGTTTGATTCACACAACAATAACCCAATTAATCAGAGGGTTATTGTTGTGTGGATACCGATGAATAAAACCCACAAGAAAAAGGACACTTACAAACACGAATCGTGTACGATTTGCTCAGTCAACCAGAAAGTCAAAATACGAACAAAACCCTTGAACATCTAAATTAAACTAGAAATTGGGGATTGAGAGAGTGTTATCGGCGAGTTGGGAAGGATTTGTGAGGTCTAATTTATAGGGAGAGGGTTTGGATCGCTGAATTGGTAAGTTGACTCGTATAAAGATGATGATACGACTGATTTGCACGAATTTGGAAATAATTGATGATAATTGATCGTGCATTTGACGCATATTAGACAGACAATCAGTCAAACATACCATATTAGGATTAAAGACGCGTCCAAAGGTGTTGATTGTGGTGATCGTTCATCACAGTTGACCTTTCTAAGTCAACTGTTAGTATAATAATACAATATATATATATATAAAACAGGTTGGAGAAATATCACAAATGTTGTGTAGCCCAGTAGGTTGGGCTTGTTGTGTTGGTTGACCCGGCTTGGGCGCGGGTTCGATTCCCGGCCCAAGCACTTTATTTTTTGACAATTTTACTATATATATATGTATATTATATATAAATAAGATAGTATTAGGGTTCCAAATGCGTCACATAATATTTAAATGCGAATAATAATAATGAAACTTGACGTTTTTATTCAAAATAATAGTAACGTACAAGTATTAATGCGTAATGTTACATAGTACCCATATCAAATTGGCACCTATATCAATTTTACCAATTTGATACCCGTATAGTATAGTATTGATACTTGTACGTATTTTACCTACTTGTTACCCGCACGAGTGTACAAAAAGTAAAAATAACAAGGTGGTACCAAAACGTGAACTGTACCTGAATACAGGTACCGATACCCGTATACACGTACTGTACTAATATATTCAATACCCACGTTTGTCCAAATTATCCAAATTAGATACCGGTATTTTTGGCACGAGTACATGTATGGTACCAATCTCATCCTAAGAAGAACAAGTAAACATCTTTAAATGATAAAAATCACATGGCATCACAGAAAAACCTGCAAAAAGCTATTTCATCAAATGTGCACCACTGACTTCTGTACGTTTAGAAGAACTGTGTAATTAGGAATTTCCTTCATCACCACTACTAAGATTTGATTTTAGTTGTAAAATAAGTTTAGTCAACTAATAAACTAATGTTAGATTGTTTTCTTGTGCTCTATAAGTTGTACTAGTTGCATATCTTTTCCATTTTTACCATGTGCGTACTCTATCCACCTCTATGATACTCATAGTTTATATTTCTTTTTCTTGTAATTTATTGTTGTGGGCTTTGGAGCCAAGGGTCTATTCAGAACCAGTCTCTCTATTCCTTGGGATAGAGGTAAGGTCTGTCTATATCTCACCCTCTCCGGACAATCAATAGTTGCGCTATTTATAGGATTTAGGAGGCATGGTTATTGCTTTCATAGCCTAATGTTACAGTAATATTTGAAGTGTTCGAACCCTTGGAAAATTGCTCCAGTTGTATCCTCAAAATTTTCATCATATCCTCAAAAGTTGTATTTCCCTGAAGAACTAGTGCAAATAATTAAAATGTAGATAATTAAGACAAAGAAAATGTTATAGATATATAGGAAGCATAAATGCCAGGTAGGACCTGCCAAATATTAGGGGAAAAAGACTATTCGGAAAAGACACTTAGCCAATCAGGTGAGGGAAAGTCCCGCTCCATGTTCTCCTCCCAAAAAAGGTTATGGCGATGGGGACACAAAGGACGAATGACAATGACGTCCAACCAATGGCGTCTAGCCAGCAGTCGCCCCCTCTAAAATCTATAATGGCCAGCAGAAGAGTGACCACAAGGAATATTTGGAAAGTGACATCTCGACCAATCATCTCCTATCATCCCGGATATAAACGTCACATTCTCCAAAGGTAAAAGGGTCGATTCCACACTCTCAACTTACTGTTCCGCCCAATAATGAAAAATTCACATAAATCAAATGCAACGATTTAAAAAATCAATCAGGGCACTCGAAATCTACATATCATCTTTGGTGATTCTTAAAATATGATAATGTTGTTAAACATTATGGTTCATCCTTGCTTTGACAGACAAATAATTTGTCAGACAATAACAAAACTGCAACACAAGACTGGGCCCTAAGAATGTTTTATTACGCTTGTTACTGATAGCTTCAATTGTAGTACCCTACTTAAATAATCAACATTAGCAATATGTGCATATGTATATGGGTATGCATGCATATATTAACAGGTATACACATAAATATAATTAACTAAAAGAAATCTAATTAAACTTTTAAATAAACATAACGAGCTAAATGTATAAAATTTTAAAATAATTAAGTTTAGAAAAATATAAAAATGCATTGTAGATATTAATTATAGGTAAATTTCTTTTAAAAACCTCAACTGCATCAATTTGGTAGAAAACACATGATGCATATTATATATCTATGTGATATGAACATCTATGTTAATAACAACAAAACTCCCTAATTTGAAGGGGTTCTTTTTAATAAAGTTAAAAAAAAAAAGATAAACACAATAATTTTTTACACTTTAGTCAAAGATAAACAAAATTTCCTAATTTAAAGGGGTGAGAAAATCATCAATTTCAAAATTTAAACCATGTCCTAACTTATTAAAGATTAACAAAATTTCATAATTTAAAGGGGTGGGAAAATCATGAATTTGAAAATTAAAGTATTAAACCATGTGCTAACCTACTAAAGTTTATTCCATAAATACATACTAATGCACATCTATTTCACTTGCTAAAATGCGTAGGCATGAATACTGAATTCAAAAGTTGAAGCTTCTAAAGTTGGTTATTTGTAGTTTATGGTTTTCATTCGTCCCATTTTACCAATTATACCTTTTTATACATATCTTAATCATTTAAGTGTTAACTTCTTGGTTTTGCAGATTCATTTAGATGAAAAACATACGGAGATGAACAAACCAATAGCCATACAAGCGTCTAAAGTAGCGTCTAAGGTTGTATTTATTAATGTTTATTTTTTTAATATTAACATGGTTGTTATTTTATGTGGTATATTGTATGTGTTTTATTGCAGGATAATAGTGATAATAGTGTTGAGATTATTTACTATGGTGCAATGTTTAGTCCCTACAAATTTGATCTTCAACAAGAATTTAGTGAATAGGTAATATCAACATTTATTTCATCTTCTATTAACTTGTTTATTAAATATTTTTAATTTATTTTAAGGATCAGATGCATGAAATTAATAGGAAGAGTTCCAAGAAGCTCTCTTAAAGGAAATGGAGTCAAGTTATTAATCTAGACAGTTCTGATGAAAATGAAAAAGAAGACATATTTGTTGACACTTTAGATAGGAGAAAATGGAGGAAACTCATCCTCACCAAAAGATGTAATAATCAAACATGTAGATATACAAGAAATGTCAGTGATCGTTCTTGATGACAAATGGTGGGTAGACAATGTAGATGAGATCATTTAGACTTGGAACGTGTATGACTAAATTGATCTCATGATTCAAGTAATTCGCTAGCTTTTATTTTTCTCAACTTTTATGTTTATTAATACTTATTTTTCCTTTCGTATGTTACTTTATTTCATCAAATGTTTCTTAAAAGTACTTTACAATTTAAATGTTAAATCTTTTTAGTTACTAGACATGTGTAACGCTTATGACGTATATCCACCGCAATGATGCTACAACAAATACTATACGAATTTGAAATAAGTACCGAAATAAAAAGTGTCACTCCCGCCGCATCGTGCGGGTTTCCTACTAGTATTAGGAAAATGAAGGGATAATTTTGATGAATTTATTTTTGGTTTTATTTCACATTTTTATTAAGTATTTTTATTTTAGAATTAATCGAATTAAAACAAATTATAATAATATTTCTATGGGTTATAAAAAAGATTTTCTCTCCATGGACCACCGCCGCCGGAGGGTCCCTATACCAGAAAATATCCAACGCCGCATTACAAAGATTTTCGTAACCAATTTACCAGAGGGATGCAGTGGGACAGATCTGGCAACAATTGTTCGTCCACATGGGCAGATCTTCGATCTGTATATAGCAAGAAAAAGGGATAAGGGAGGTAACCGCTTCGGATTTTTGTCGATGCTTGATGTTAAAGACAAGGATGAACTCTTGAAGAACCTTCGTGGCACTCGATTGGGGGAGTGTAAACTTTGGTTCAACGTCGCGCGTTTCGTGCTCGAAGATGGTGAGATCAACACAGGTGGAGATGGCCAAGGACCAGTTTTGAACGACAAAATGAAGAACAAGGAAGGTGAAAGTTACAATATGGCAAACAATGGAGGAATTGGCTCAGGATCTCGATCCTTTAGAGACCTGCTCGCTGGCAAATCCATTACTATTGGTGAAAATATCAATGCGTTCTCCGCGGTGCATGAAAGAGCGCTCATTGCTAGAATGGTGGATGTGGATGCTTTGAAGAATATTTACGTCATATTGAAATCCGTTTGTCCCGGCCATGGCATGGTTCAGTACCTTGGAGGTCTAGATGTGTTGTTGACCTTTGAGGACTCTGTATCGGCTCTGGCGTTTCGGGATGTAGCCATTTCATTGAAGAACAGTTTTTCGGATATTATCGTTTCGAGGGGACAAAACTTGAGCTTTGAAAGACTGCCGTGGATTAAGGTACAGGGTGTACCCTTGCACCTTCTTTCCAACCATGTTATTGATACGATTGGTAATTCTGTTGGTAAGATCGTTCACAAAGGTAATGTGTCCGAATCGGATCGTGACTTATCATTTGCTTATGTGGCCGTCCTTGTTGGAGATGGGAAAAAGATATCCGAGGAGATCACTCTAAACTGGAAAAATCGAAAAATTTCGGGTGTTGGTGACGGAGGAGCTAGGTGATTGGGTCCCCGATTTCATTAAGGCTGACGACGCGCCGGAAGTGAGTGACTCGGAGGATAACGATATGGCGGAGGATGACGACGGATCGTCGGACGAAGAGGAGCCTGATGAGGGTAGGCCGGTAAAGTCGCCGGATGTCATTAATGAGGAGGTTATGAATAAAATGGAAACAATCAACAGTGCATTAAATGACATTGATATTCCCCAATCATTGCCATTTAAGGAGGTTGACTCAAATGTGTCCAAGGATCTAGAAGGTTTTATTCCTGCTGCAGAATTCGATTTTGAAAAATCTTGTGAAGTTTTACATAATAGCCCCTCTACTTCTAATATTGTCAAGAGAAAAAAGTGCAAAAAAGCTGAAGTGGGCCGGGCCAGTTTATTCTATACTAGTAGTAACGAAAGTCTGAAAATCACCAAAAAGCCCAGAAACGATGACAACTTATTTGGGCTTAACTCTCTTTTGGGCCTTAATAATAATGACCAGCCTATTGTTGCTCCAGTTAGTCGAGTGAATCAGGTCCCAACGAATGATTTTGATACTGGTGATTCAACTTTCGACCTCAACAGTCAACCGACGCAGCAACATGTGGAGGACGAGAATGAAGGTTCGGAGGTCGATGCTATCGCTATGGCTGCTGAGATTGAAGCAACAAAATCGTTGGGGAGAAGTTAGGTGTTAATCTTAACGATCGTGAAAGATTGATTCAGCAATAGGTGCTTCAAGAAGGTTTACAATCTGGTAAGTTATGAACCTTTTGTCGATTAATATCCGTGGGATTGGGTCTCGGGACAAACCGGGATGGATTAATAGATTGAAGAAGGAGCATGGGGTTTCTTTTATTGGGATCCAGGAAACTATGTGTTGCAACATTTCTATGGGTTTGGTTTCTAAGTATTGGGGCGGTTTGGGTTTCGACTTTGAAAGTGTTGATTCAGATGGTAACTCGGGTGGCCTGTTAAGTATATGGGATCCAAAATTTTTGGTTAAGGATACGGTTTTGAAAGACTCGCATTTCCTTGTTGTTTCGGGATTCCTTGCAGATGGTAAGACTCGAATTAATATAATGAATGTTTACGCTCCTCATAACAATGTTGATAAAAGGACCCTTTGGGAGAAAATTATTCATGTTATTAATTCGGGCCAAGGGTGTTGGATCGTTTTTGGTGATTTCAATGCTGTCAGGGATCCGGGGGAAAGACAAAACTCGGTTTTTGATTCTGTTTGTGCTAGGGATTTTAACGATTTTGTGGATGAAGCCGGCATAAAGGAATTTGATCTTAAAGGTATGAAGTTTACATACTTGGTTAACAGGCGTGGTATTTGTAAACTTAGCAGAATAGACAAGGTCTTTGTATGCGAAGATATTTTTAACAAGTGGTCCAACGCTCATGTTAGAGCTCTTAGCAGAGAGCATTCGGATCATGCTCCATTACTTCTATCTTTACTTGACACTAACTTCGGGCCGAAACCATTTCGATGGTTTGACTCGTGGTTAGAGAGACCGGGTTGTTTGGAGGTGGTTAATTCAGTTTTGAGTGGCTGTGTTTCAGCTAGGCCTCCCGATTTGAACTTAATTAGAAAACTTAAAGTGCTGAAAAACAATCTCTCGGTTTGGCACAAAGACAGCACGTCAAAAGAAAATGAAGACGAGTCGAACCTTAAGCATGAAAAGGAGGAATTAGAGATTATTATGGAACAAAAAGAGCTTGAGGAGTCTGAGTTATGGGTTTGGTCGGAGTGTGTGAAGTCTCTTCAAGAGATTGACATATTGAGATCGAAGGATCTAAACCAAAAATCGAGAATTAAATGGGCTGCCCTTGGTGATGAAAATTCGAGGTTTTTTCATAATATTGTTAAAGGCAGACAAGCGAGAAATGCTATCCCGGGTCTTGATGTGGATGGCGAATGGATTTCCAAACCGGCCTTGGTTAAAAGAGAAGTCCTTTGTTTTTATAGAGAGCATTTTAAAGAAAATATGAAGATTCGGCCCAACTGTTCTTGTACGGGTTTGAAGCGGCTTACGGATCAAGAGGGTTCGCTTTTGATCGAGGAGTTTTCCAAACAGGAGATAAAAGAAGCGGTGTTCGATTGAGGTTCTAATAAGGCCCCGGCCCAGACGGGTTCAATTTTCGTTTTATTAAAATATTTTGGGATGATTTGGAAGAAGATTTCTTTAATATTATGAAGGCTTTTCATGAAACATGGAATATAAGCTCAGGGTGTGGTGCGGCTTTCATTACTTTGATTCCTAAGGTAAAATCTCCTATGGGTCTCAAAAACTATAGACCCATAACACTAATTGGGTTAATTAGTAAGGTGATTTCTAAAATTCTTACTAATCGGCTCAAGAAAGTTTTGGGGAAGGTGATATCGGAGACTCAATCGGCTTTCCTTTCTAGTCGATTTATCCTTGACGGTCCGCTTGTCGTCAACGAAGTTTTGGAATGGCTAAGAAAAAGAAAGAAAAAAGCTTTTTTATTGAAAATAGATTTCGAAAAAGCTTACGATAATGTCAACTGGGAATTTCTTTTATCTATGCTAGACCAAATGGGCTTTCCGCCTAGATGGTGCGTATGGATTAAAGGAATTCTTGTGTCTAGTACAGCTTCGGTTCTTGTCAATGGGTCGCCTACGTTTCAATTTAAATGTGAAAAAGGCCTTCGCCAAGGTGACTCCATTTCCCGTTCTTATTCTTGATCGTCATGGAATGTCTCTCATGGATGTTGGAGAAAGCCAAAGCTATCGGGGTTCTTAAAGGAATTCATTTAATGACCGAAGAAGTGGATCTTAGCCATTTATTTTATGCGGATGACGCTCTCATAATGGGGGAGTGTTCGCGTGAAAACATTCAATACGCGGCTCGGATTCTTAGAGTTTTCTATTTATGCTCGGGTTTGCGCATTAACCTCCACAAGTCTAATCTTTTTGGGGTTGGTACCGAAGATAATGAAGTTGATAATATGATGGAGGTGTTGGGTTGTAGAAGAGGCGCCTTTCCGTTTGATTACTTGGGCATCAAAGTAGGAGCTAAAATGTCTAGAATCAACAATTGGAATGGGGTGATCGAGGTCATTAAAAATCGGTTGGCCTCTTGGAAGTCAAGGCATTTATCCATTGGAGGGCGTATTATACTTATTAGATCGGTCCTCGAGAACTTGCCTATTTATTATTTTTCTTTGTACAAAGCTCCGAAAGCGGTTATAGATAACATGGAGACCGTTCTTAGGCGTTTCTTATGGGCGGGTTCAAGTGTTGAGAAAAAGATTAATTGGGTGGCTTGGAACACAATTACTACCCAAAAGAAGATGGGCGGGTTGGGGTTAACAAAGCTACAACATGTTAATGACGCCTTACTTCTTAAATGGACATGGCGATTAAAAATGAAGACCATAGCCTATGGAAACGGGTCGTTTTGGGCTGCCATGGATCGAGTAGAACATGGACCTCACTGCCATGTTCTCCTTCGACAAACGGTTGTTGGAAACAAATTGTAAAAGTCGGAGAAAAGAAAGTTGGGAACGATGCCTCGCTTAATAGTTATTTTGCTGCAACAGTGGGGAATGGATCTTCGATTACTTTTTGGACAGACTCATGGCTGCACAATATTCCCCTTCGCTTTGTTTACCCAAATCTTTTCAGGATCGAGAGAAACATGTGGGCAACCGTCGCGGACAGAATTCAAGTTGTTGATGGCGTAAAATTTTTGACTTGGGATCGGCGAGTTGTTCCCTCCTACGCTGACCAGGTTGCTGACCTCATGACTTTACTTTCAGACATTTATGATTATGGCTGGACAAGTGGGAGTGATAAATGGAAATGGACAACGGCTTCGGATGGCGTTTTTCTGTGAAGAAAGCGAAAATTTTTCTGCAATCAACCAATATGCAGCCGCAAACTTGGTGTATGAAGTGGAAAGGATGGGTACCTCTGAAATGTAAAGTCATGGCATAGAGAGCGGCTATTAATCGTCTTCCAACAAAAGAAGCACTGCTGCAGCGAGGAGTTAACCTGCAGAACGAGATGTGTGATTTCTGCAGATTTGAAGCGGAATCTTCAGGTCATTTGTTCACCGGTTGCATTTTTGCAGCCGAGTTATGGTCCCGGGTTGCGTCATGGTGTCGCCTTCCGCCTATTTATGCATTTGAAGTAACAGATTTGATAAACTTGGCTGATTCCCAATCTATTACATTGGCTGGCAAATACATTTTGTGGGGCATTGTGATCACTTCTATATGGGCGATATGGACCGAAAGAAATAACAGAATTTTCAAAGATTCAAAACGAAGGGCCATGGAAGTCGCAGAGCATATAAAATCGATTTCCTTCTTCTGGATTCGTAATAGGTCTAGATTCAAAGATTTAGAGTGGAATGCTTGGTGTAACAATCCATTGACTTCGATGTAATCCGTTTTTGGCCCGGGGGTCCTCGCTTTGAGGACCGGCTGGTGCGCTTTTGAATGAAATTTAACTTTCAAAAAAAATTATAAGGTAATGATTGAAAGGCATGAAAGAGGCTTGAACCACTACACTATTTTTTTTACTACAAGTGTTTATGCTGACATGGATCCACATGGCAGAAAACGCCTATTAGGGGCTTGAACCACTACACATGATCTTATGAATCATTCCTATTATATGGAGTCTATTAATTGGAATGAAATTAATTCCCTCAAATTTCTTCTTAAGAATGAGTTCAAAATATTTTTATATGTCAAATTATTCGACTAAAGTTTTTGACTAACTCTTCACTCTTCACGGTCTACAACTCCTCACCCTTCCGAGCCAGACTGTTGCTGACTCGCATCGTCTTGAACCTGCCCGGTGACGTAGATATGTTGTCACTTGTTATTTAGAAACTAAAAAGTAGCGGTGTAAATGATTCGCAACGGCTCGAGAGCTACTCCGGATCGGATCTGTAAAAGCTTCAACGCGCCAAGCCTTAATGAGCCTGAGCCGAGCCAGAACGAGCCTGAGCCCGAGCTCGAGCTTGAAAAATGAATCGTTTATATATCTAGCCCGAGCTCGAGCTTTTCATACAAAGGCCAAACAAATTTTACATTATTGTTATTTTATTTATAGTATACCTACTATATAACATTGGCGAGCCGAGCTCTAGTCAAGCTTTGGCTCATTTAAGTTATCGAAGCGAGCTTGAGCCGAACTTTTAGCTCCCTTATAATTGTTCTAAAGTTATTTCGAGCCGAGCCTGAGCCCTTGCGTTTTAATTTCGAGCCGAGCTCGAGCTCAAAGTATTAGGCTCGAACCGAGCTCGAGCTAGAGCTTCATAAAAGCATGACGAGCCGAGCTCGAAACCGGTCAGGCTCGGGCTCGGCTCGACTCATTTACACCTAAAAATTTCTTACTTTACATGCTCTTAATTGTGTTAGATAAGAAAGAAAAAAAAAATAATTAGTCTAATCTCTAGTCATATTGATTGATTGACTATGAGTATGAAAGCGTGAAAAAGATAAAATAAAACAAAAAAAGTCCTTTCAAAAGAAAGAAAATACTGCATAAGTAATACATATTGAGACTACCTTTCATGAATAAAACCCACCAAAATTGACGTTTAGTTTCTTGAATCAACTTAACTGGAGTTTTGTTTTAAGCTTCAGGACATGGTAAAGTAGTAAAAAAAATGACCAACATCAGGTTGTTCTTTGGCTTCCTTCTACTTTATCTCTCAATACCTCATACCCATGCTGCAGACACCATATCTGCCAACCAAATCATTAGATATAACCAAACCATCGTTTCGCCACAAGACACCTTCGAACTTGGTTTCTTTAGCCCCCCTAGATCTACAAAACATTATGTCGGAATTTGGTACAAGAAAATATCCACTGGAACCGTTGTATGGATAGCCAACAGGAACACACCACTCAACAATACATCTGGTGAGCTAACTCTAACCATTCAGGGAGTTTTACTTCTCCGAGATGCCACCATAGGCAATGTCATATGGTCGTCCGCAAACTCATCAACAACCTCAGTAAAGAATCCAATTGGTCAGCTTTTAGATACAGGCAACTTTATAATTTACGAGGAAGGCCACAACACCAATAAGGAAAATCCCATATGGCAAAGTTTCGACTTTCTAACCGACACCTTACTTCCTGGAATGAAGGCGGGCTGGGATTTGGTTACCCGGATGGAAAGACGCTACACATCAAGGAAGTCCAACGATGATCCTGCTTCAGGTGAGTTTTCTGCTGGGGTTGATATCAGAGGTTACCCTCAGCTGATCCTAACAGAAGGCCAGAAAATAAAGTTTCGGGAAGGTCCCTGGAATGGAATCGGGTTTACTGGAGCTCCTAATTTGAGACCCAACCCGATTTACAACTTCACCTTTGTTCTTAATGAGAAAGAAATTTACTACCAGTACAATCTTTTAAATAGTTCTGTTTTTACGAGGGTGGTGTTACAACCAAATGGTCGTATAGAACGTTTGTTATGGATTGATAGCAAACAGGAATGGATCTTATATTTGACCCCCGAAAACGACCACTGTGATCAATACACTGTGTGTGGGCCTTATGCGAGTTGCAACATTAACAAGTCCCCAGTTTGTGAATGTTTGAAGGGATTTGAGCCCACATCTTCTGATCAGTGGGCGGTTGGAGATTGGTCACAAGGGTGTCGACGGAGGACCCCTTTGGATTGTGAAATTGGGGAGGGGTTCAACAAATACACAAATCTGAAGTTACCCGACACTCAGAAGTCATGGTATAACCGGACGACGACCCTTGTAGAGTGTGAGAAGATGTGTAAAACCAATTGTTCATGTACTGCTTACACAAATGCAAATATCCCAGTCTCTGGGGGAGGTTGCTTGCTATGGTTCGGCGACCTAATTGATATTAGAACGTTTGGAGAAACAGGGGACACTCTATATATACGAATGCCAGCTTCAGAGCTAGGTAGATCAAAACAATAGTTTTATTTTTATTACAATCTTCATTATTATCTGTCAATTTGACATAGTGTTTTGACACAGACTCAATAGGAAACCATAAAAGCTCAAGTGCAGGGAGAAGAGTACGAGTTATTGTGCCCCTGGCTTTTGTAGGGTTGGTCATGCTAGTTTCAATGTGTTTATTTTATCGTTATAATAGGAAGAAGCAACACAAACAAGGTATGAAGTTTGATCACAAAATAGTTGTGTACCGATGTTACTAGTTCATTCAATTGTAGTTGCACTTTTCTGTTTCACAGGGACATCCAATAACAAGTTTAGACATGATCCTAAAAATGGAAGTGCTAATGAAGATCTAGAGCTACCACTATTTGCCTTGTCCACGATACTTAAAGCTACAAACAACTTTTCAGTGAACAACAAACTTGGAGAAGGCGGTTTTGGACCTGTTTACAAGGTATTATAATACTCCATGACCTTCTATGTGGTACAGGTGGTGTTCATATGTTACTACAAGATGATTCTTAGAATAAATTAAACCTTTTGTCTTAGAAGTTGCATAGAAGGCTTTATATGCCATACTTACTAACAGGTTATTTTTCAGGGTGTACTCGAAGACGGGAAAGAAATAGCAGTGAAGCAACTAGCAAAAACTTCCTCTCAAGGACTTCGAGAGTTCAAAAATGAAGTCATCTTGATATCTAAACTACAACATCGCAATCTTGTCAAGCTCTTGGGCTGCTGCATAGAAGGAGACGAAGTGATGCTGATGTATGAATACATGCCAAACAAAGGCCTTGATTCCTATATATTCAGTAAGAGAATTAATAAAAAAACATAGAAAGATATCAAATCAACAAGGGTATAAACTAAACTTCTAACTACTCGTAGATAAAACTAGAAGGGAACTCCTTGATTGGCCAACACGTTACCACATTATCATCGGAGTTGCTCGTGGACTTCTTTATCTTCATCAGGACTCTCGACTCAGAATTATACACAGAGATCTAAAAGTCAGCAATATTTTGCTTGACCAAGATATGAACCCAAAGATATCTGATTTTGGTACAGCTAGAACTTTTGGTAGAAATCAGATGGAGGCAAAGACAAGCAGAGTAGTTGGAACATAGTGAGATTCAACAATCCCTAACTCATTTCAATTTATTTAGTGAATCCCGTGTACTAACTTGATTCCTCTCAGTGGCTACATGGCGCCAGAGTATGCAGGAGGTGGTATCTTTTCGATAAAATCAGATGTATATAGCTTCGGGGTCTTAGTGTTGGAAATTGTGTGTGGAGAGAAAAATAGAGGCTTCGTCCACAAAGAACATTGCAACAACCTTATTGGACATGTAAGTTTAGGAGTGTCTATTTTAAAATTGCAAATAGTATAAAGGGGTAAAACAACGTTGGTTTTGTATTTTGAATGAAAGGGTGTAAAGCTTTTGAAACAACTCATCATTATCTTGTGTTCTTTGTTGTTACCAGGCATGGGGACTCTATAATGAAGGCAAATCTTTGCAATTAGTTGGTAAATGTCTAAGTGAATCAATCAATGTCTCTCAGGTTCTACGATCAATCCATGTTGGTTTATTATGTGTTCAATGTAACCCAGAAGATAGACCAACTATGACATCTGTGATCGTGATGTTGGGGAGTGACGGTCCACTGCCTTCACCAAAAGAACCAGGATTTTACGTTGGAAAAACTAAGCACAATTCAACACAATCTTCAAGCTCACATGAATTATGTTCTAACAATGATTTTAGCATTACGATGTTGTACGGTAGATAAAATGAATGCCTTTCAACTAAGTAATCAACCTTAAATCTGAAGTGAGTGTTTGTTTCTCATCATCATAACCCTTCTCTGTGAATTTCGTGCTTCTTAATTTTGTTTAAGTCAACTGACCTCCCATCAAATCTCTTTACATTTTCTTTTATAACCAAACAAGTCGTACAATACTAACCATGTGGTCGTTGTCCATTTTTACATTTTCTTTTATAACCAAACAAAACGTGCAATACTAACCACGTGGTTGTTGTCCATGACACAAGGACAATCATCAAATGGTTGCAAAACAAGCGCAAAAGCATTCACAAAACAGACATTAAAAACACCATTAATCAATCGCAACTTGGTTTCAAATTAATGGTTTCAAATCGTTCGCTTAATGAGGATATTTGCAATGACAATACGGTTACAATAAGGTCGTAAAAGGCTATTTGACACCGATTTTGTGGTCACGAAACGTTATTTACCACCTAGTTTTGTAGTAATATACTATACACAATTCATAAGGTAAATCTAGCTTGGATCTTTTTGTAATCTAAAATATAATTAATAGTTAGAGTAAATTGTAATTTGCTTCCCTGTGATTTGTCATTTCTTTTAGGATTGTTAGGGTATCATGGGCTTTTACCCGTAAGAGACTCAGGAAGACTCACCCATACAAAAAATTGTCTCTCTATCCCCCGTCATCTCTGTCTCTCCTCTTCATTACATATCACCTATTTATTATTGTTTTAGTTTCAGTTATATTTGCAATTTTTGGATTTTGTTTGAGTGGTACAGTTGTATTTGAGAAGCGACAATGATGGTGGTGGTGGTGTGTCTGAGGAATTTAGGGACTTGTTTTTGCTAGGGCAGAAAGGAGTTTATTGGCCTTTGAGGCTTGTACGTCTACTTAATTGATGTGCACCACGCCACGAAGAAAGCACTGAGGAGGGAATATATAAACTCAAACTTTTCGATACTTTAGTTCTCTGCATGCAAATTTTGATCGGCGTCGAAGGACCGATAAAAAATTAGTGTTTTATAAAGACCAACTACCTTATTAGATAGGGTAAGTCGGGTGTTGAACATCGAGGAGTATTGTGAAAAGTGTTGAGATTAGCTAATTAATTAAACTAGACAAAAAAGTAAAATCGATTTGTTGGATTGTTGAGAAAATTGAAATTAAATAAAACAACTTAAAAGAAAATGATTTGTAGACAATTATAAGAAATGGTGACCTCTCCAGGATCCCAATTAATTACTATCACCAAGGGTTATACGAATTGTCAATTGAGATCACATATTCCTGATTTGTGGTTCAATATGATTAATATTGTAAGTTGATTAATGACCTAGCAGACAGCCGATAACTAAACCGCGACTGTTGATTTGGTTGATTACCACTTACCAATTTATTAATTATTAATAAGATTGAAAGACAACACTTGAATATTAATCAATGACCATCGATAATAAACCGATATGGTTGATGAAATAAAAACAAGCGTAATCATTCAAACAACGTTTAAACCAATTGTTCATACAAAACCACACTTGAATTTTGAAATAAATGACCACAAATTCAATTCATTGTTTGACAAACACAACCCCTTGACTACGTAACTAACCATTCACCCGGAGAGGATCACAAGTGGTCTAGCCGCTCATATTAATGAAATACGCTTCACAGCTGGATTGTTGAAAGATCAAAATGTTAGGATCTGAGTTTGTTTGTTTTGATTGTTTAACTAAATGATGATAATAATGGAATGAAAATAGAATGAAAGTGCAGCGGAATAATAAACTGTAAATCAAAACAAGAGAGTAAATGTTTTTCGATCGAATGCTTTCATTAATTCAAAGATTACAATCGTACAAGTTACTCCCCCTCAGCCTGATCACACAGTTGTTTGTCAGAGAGAATGTTTTGTGTGTGATGCAATAGAACAGTACATGCACTGTTCTATTTATAGACTGACTCAAACCACTGATGACCTAGGCTGACGTCACCTAAGACAGTGACCTCTAACAGAATAACAAACTTAAACATCTGCTATACAAACTACTGTTACATTGAAAGCACTGATAATAAACAGCTGTTAAAGATAAACTCTGATGGTCTTGTATCCACTGCTGGAGCCTAAGTGCTGTTGGTTTCAGCAGTGCTTTGGTCTTCAGTACTTGTATCAGCAGTTGTTCTTCATCAGTTGTTTCCTTAGCAGTTCTTTGTATCAGCAGTTGTTGAGCAGTTGTTTGGATAGAACAGTAGTTAGGGTCAGCAGTCTTTTGGGAGAAGCAAGTTGTAAGGACTGTTTATTCAAGGATCAAATAGATAGCATATTTTGGCTTTCCAATCATCTGTTCTTCTCCAGGTCAGCAGACCCAACAATCTCCCCCTAGAACAGATGATGCCAAAACTCAGCTTTATTCATTGATCTTTATTTCTCATCAGACTTTCTCTGATTTGACCTTTGAATTGTAATTCAAAGTTCAAAGCAAATAGGTCTTCTTCATCTCTTTCCAGATCCAGATTTAACAGTGCTTGGTGATCTTCTGCACAAAGGCTGTAAGCATCATCCATACTGATCTTCTGAACCTTTCCATCTGACCTGAGCAGTGTCAATTCGTGGTTGTCTTTGTTGACCTTCCACTTTAGAATTTTTGAGTCAGTGGATTTGCTGAGATGAACCTTTATTCTTGATGAGTTGGGTGAAGGTGGTCTTCCTATGAGTTCTCTGAGTTTCTCTGTTGTGGGATCAGAGAAATAATGGATTTGATTGAAGAGCCCTTCCTTGATAAATGTGTCAGCAAACTTTCTTTGGTCTTCCTCTGACATCTCCTTCTGCTTTTTGAACTGTCTACTTGCAGCAGCTGTGAGATCAGAGGTTTCAAGTAAGCTGTCTAGAGTAAAAGTCTGTTGGGGTCTCTTCATCATTGGCTCATCATTGTAGATTGGTTTTCTTGGAAGGCTGGGATCCTTCTTTCTATTCTCTTCCAGACTTTTATAGGTTTCAACCAATCTTAGTTCTGACCATCTGGAAACAGACCTCATCTCCCCATAATTTGCAGCTACAATCTCCTGCCTCATTCTTTTGAACTTCAAGGCTCTGACTGGGTCTCTGCCTTTGCCAAAATTGGGAATGGAGACTTTAGCTTTGGGATCTTTGGCCATTTCTTCAATTCTGATCAGTTCTTCCCTCAAAGCATGAGTAGTCCAGCCATTGAACTGCTTTTTGTTTGCTTTGTAAGGCTTGGTTGCCATTATCTGTTCAAGAAGGGATTCCCTTACCTCCTTTTCCAAATCTACACTGAGAGGCATGGTGGACATGGAATTGCTCAGGGTCTTAGCAAAGTCTTCAATCCTTCTGAGTTTGCTAAGCTCTGCTGAATGGATGCCCTGAGCAGTCCTGTCATCCTTCCCTTTGCATTTCTCCCTGATGATGGCATCCACCTGTTCACCCTTGTATTTTAGATAGGTATCAATGTTGAGGGGAACAGGGAAATTTGGGAGAGATGGGAAGGATCTTTCAGATGGCTGTTCAGTATTGTAGAAGGATTGTAATTCCCCCTTGAGTAGATCAAGTTCAAGGGGATACTGAACAACCAATGGTGTAATGGTTGGTGGTGGTCTATGGGTTTTGAATTTGGATGTATGTGGTGAGAATGATGTGAGTGGAATGGCTGTGATGGGAGGAGTGGATTGGGCAGTTGAAATGATGGTTGGTGATGTGTGTATGTTTTCATCATGCACAACAAAGGTTGATTTTCTCTTCCTTGTGTACATGATTTTTGGTGAAGGTGATTTGGTAGCAGTGGTTGGATTAACATCTGTTGGCCTTTTAGAAGAACCAGCAGATGTTGGGGTTTTGGTTGGTGATGTAGGTTTGGTGGTTGTTTGTTCAGGAGTGTGTGTTGGTTTGGGTATAGTGGTTTCAGTGGTTTGGGTGGCAGTGGTTTCAGCAGCAGTGGTTTTATCAACAGAGGTTTGTAACTTAGATGGTGGTTTTCTAACATGCTTGGCAGGTCTTTTCATCCTTTTAGAGGATCCCACATCTTCAGTTTCCCTTTGTTGTTTCTTCTTGAGTTCAATCAATGACTCTGCTTTTACTTCCAAGGTGTCAGCCCTTTGTTGTTTGGACTGAGCAGCCTTTTCAGCTTCTATGTTTGCAGAGTCATCTACAGCCTTATTCTTTTCAGTGGTTTGTGGTGGTGGTGCTTGATGTTGTTGTTGTGGAGCTGATTTGGTAGACTCTGGTTTCTTGGCAGACTTGGCTTGACCTTTTTGAGAAGGTGGGCAACCAAAAGGATCTAATTTTGGTAGCCTATCTCTGCCACTCTCCCCCTTTTTGGCATCATCAGCCGTGAAAACATCATCAGTTTCATCCCTGAGGATGGTGGTAGGGGCAGAGCCAGTAGTCTTCAGCAGATGGTCCTTGATGGCTTTGATGTCAGCATGGGTATCTTTGTACCTTGCATCAACCATATTTCTGATCTCAGCCATGTAAGTTTCATGTGTCTGATCAGCCAATTTTCTGTGAGCTATGATGATGGGGGAAACTGATTTCCATAACTCATTGGCTATATCAGTGGTGGATGGTTGACTCTTGGAGAGATCTGCAATTGAGCTTAGGAGAAGCTTGACATCAGATTTGATGTCAGCAACAGATGTTTCAATAACAGAAACTCTGGCCGTCAATTCTTGGTATTTTGACTCATCTCCTAAATTAATAGGATCATCTGAGTCCCTACCAGTGGTAGTTTTATCTGATTCAGGCCTAATAGGTGAATCAGATGCCCCTTTGTCTTGGTACTGGGGACTTCCAACTGTTTTTGGAGACACTATAGTGGCTTCAACAGTTGTTGCCTTCAAGGGAGTCTTAGCTATGAAATCACTGTCCTGATGTGAGACAGTGGTCTCTACATCAGTAGTGGCTGCTCCACTTGAAAACTCACCTAGAGTTTCATTGAACCCAGGTGGTGTAACCTCCTCTTCTGTTTGGGGGATAGCAGATTGAATATTCTCAGGCTCAGTCACTTGTTGGAGTATACTCTCAGTGACAGTTGGAAGAGAGGAACTGGGATCTTCCTGAGATTTTTCAATTGCTTCAAACAGAGGTTGCATTGTTTGTGGGACATGTGATGGTGAGAGTGGTGGAGTAAGAAGAGAGTTAGCCCTGGGAGAGGGGCTTGTGAACATATGGTCAAGTGACTCATATGCATCAGGATGTGTGTCCCCTTGGCTTACAACATGATCCTTTTGAGAGGATTCATGAGGAGTTTGGTCAGGTGGAGGTATGTCCAACTGTTGTGAGGAAGTAACAACAGTGGTTTCAGGTTGCTTTTGTTGTGCAACAGAGGTTTCTTCTGGTACCTCAACATCCAGAAGCCTCATTTGTGGTTGAGTGGTGGTTTTTGTGGATGAATGTTTCTTTTTGGAAGTGGCTGGTGTGGGTTTCACAGCACTGGATGTAGTGCCATGATCACCAGGAGCAGTGGGCTCAACAACAGAGGTTTTGACAACAGTTGTTGCCTTTGTCCTCTTTGTTTGTGTTTTAGAAACTTTTGACACTTTTGACACTTTTTCTTGGGTGCTTCCACCCAGCATTCTTGTGAAAGTTTCATCAGTTAAGCTTTTCATTTGCATAGCAGCACCCTTTTTGAAAACCTTTTCTGGTAATAATTTTTGTAAAATTACACTAAGAATTCGTGGGTAAATAAGAAAAGCATTGTTTGACCCAGACTTGACTGCTTTCACATTTGATACCAAGTCCATGAACAATCCCTGGGAAAGATTGAAGTCAGAGTTTGACAACATAGCATATCCCAGATATTGCATCCTTAATGGAATTTCATTAAAGGATGTGGACTTAGCAGAGACACAAAGAAGAAGAGTATGGAAGAAAAATTTCATGACTGGAGGGAAAAACTTTTTGAAAAGAGTTGATCCAGTCATCTGACCATCATACCCTCTTTCTTGGAACTCAGTGTGAAGCTCTGTTTTAGTGAAGGAATCCTTACCTGCCAGGTCATTCAGTGTGAAGGTTGTGGATATGATATCAGGGGTAATGACGATACTGGTTTCTCCAATTTTGGAAATAATGGATGTAGGCTTTTTGTCTTGTAATAGAAACTCAGCATTCAACCAAAATTCTTGGAGTGTATCCAGATAAATGGGGGCGTTGGCGGTTAGGATGGGTAAGTATTTGGAATTAAGGAAAATGTCGATGGTGGAATGAAATGGAGTGTTGTCATCTGTTTTAATCAGATAGGGGAGACAATTGTGTGTAGCTTTGGCTTGAAGATCCATTGTAATGGATTTCGAAGGTGAAAATGACTGAAGATTGTTGAAGGGTTTGAGAGTGAAGAAGGCGGTTTACAGTATTTTGAATACAATGAGACAGTGTAACATCTGTTGTGGTAAAACAGGGTTTTTATAGGCTCAATGAAACCGCTGATGTGGCCAAACATCTGCTTATATGAGCAGACGTGGCAATCATCTGATGGATGTAACATCTGGTGGAGAACAGCTGTTTTGGTAAACAACTGATACAAACAGCTGATGGATCCAACCGTTGGGGTTTTTTTTTTTTTTTTTTTTTTAAATATAGTATATATATATATATATATATATATGTGGCAGACTGTGACATGGAGGTTGACCATAACCTCTTGGGTATTTGCTTGTGGGTGGAGCATCTGTTACTTGGACATCTCTAGAAGCAGATGTTTCAAGCCTTTTTGTAACAGATGTTTGGGCAGGTGTGAAGGTCTGTTTGGGCTTTCCTTTTGGAGTACTAACCACAGGGTTTGCAAGAGTTTTTGCTTTGTATTCTTGTATTTTTACATCAAAATTTTTGAGATACAAGCACTCTTTAGTCTTATGATTCTTTTTCCCACATATTGAGCATGTGGCTTTTGAATCACATTCACTTGTTCCTTTGTTGATGTCATATGCTTTTAGAAGAAAACAGTTTTTGGTGACATGATTCTTCTTTTCACAGAAATCACAAAACAAGTTAACAGTCTTTTCTTTCTTCTTCCCCTTTTCAGACTTCTTTTCAGCAGATGTTTGAGCATCTGCTGGAGAATCTTTCAAGGGAATGACTTTTGCCAAGGGAATGACCCTTGCCTGAGGAGCTGTTTTTCCCTCAGGAGTTTTAAAATCAACAGGTTTATAATTCTCAAGAGTATCACACTCATCAGACCAAGTAGGTTTAAATTCATACTTTTCAAGTTCAGCAAAAGATGAGGAACCTTCTGGTTTTTCAAGAACAATTTTCTTACCATTTGGTTCAGTGATTTTAATCTCTTGACCCTGCAGGTTTGTTGGTACTATCTCAACAGACTTTTGACTCTTTGTGTCAGTGTTTTCAAAAGCTGGAGCAGTGGTTGCAAAACCAAAGCCAAACTTCACATGACTTTTGGTTTGTTTGTTGAGTAGCATCTCAAAACCTCTACATGATTCCACCCATTTTTTACATTCAACTTGGGTGGACTCAAGCTCACTTTTACAACTTTGATATTTTGTTATCATAGTTTGGAGCTGGTCTTCGGTAATAGTTGCTTCATGTTTTAGACTACTAATTTCAGATTCTTTTGCAGTTAAACTTGTTTTCAAATCTTTTGTGAGTTTTTCAAATTTAACTTCATCATCCAAAATTTTCTTTCTAAGGTTTTCATTCACCTCTTTAATGTTAGCAAATGCTATTACACATTTGTCAGAACACAACTCTTTAAGAATCTGAGGAGATACCTTAGCAGCAGCCATCAATGCATAATCACACTTGCACTCACATTCATCAGATGCACCCCAGGGATCTGAGAGATTCACAACCTCTTCTTCAGGTTTTTCACCTGCAACAACTTCACTAACAATATCATCAGTCACAACATCAGATTCAGTTACCACTTCCTCAGATTCAATCTCATCAACCATAGCCATGAAACAAAAGTTTTCTGGTTCATTTTCAGCTTCGGCAACTAGTGCAAAATTCTCATCTGTTAGCTCATCAGACTGCTCCAGTCAACAAAGCCTTGTGTAAAGAAGCTCTGTTGACTGGTCTCTGCAGGAGCAGAGGATGGAGCAGCAGTCGTTTGTACAGGTGGTTGAGCAACAGGTGTTTGCACATAATGAATCTGAGGAACAGTGGTTTGGACATACTGGACAGGAACAGTGTTTGAGGACTGTGCAAAATGAGCAGTGTTTTGCACATTTGGTCCAGGGGTATTATAGGAATTCTGATAAGTGTTGGTCTGTGGTCTTTGATTCGGATAGGTTATCATAGGTGTACCATATTGACCCCTACATTCCCTAGCAAAATGACCAAACCTATGACATTTATAACACTTGATCTTTGATTTATCCAACCCCACCTTAGATCTGCCAGTCAACCCTGGAAACCTTCTCCCTGTTTTCTTGTAAAAATTATTAGTTCTTACACTGAGAAGGGCCAATTGGTGCATAATGTCCATTTCTTCCAAATCATCAGGGTCAAAGTATTTCAGGTCATCATACTCAAAGGATATGTTATCAGATGCCTGTATATCACCACCACTTGCTGTGAAAGCATAGTTTGGTGAATAAAAATCAGAGTTAAAACCTGAGTTAAAACCTGAAGTTATGTCAATGAAATGATCATAACTCTGATCCTTTGTGTTTCCAGGCACCTCATCATGACCCAAAAGTGCTGTATTCCCAAACACATAGTCATCAGACACTTTTCCAGAGTCCTGGAGCTTCTTTTTCTGGTTAAGCTCTCTTTCATAGGTCAAGAGCTTACCATGAAGCTGGGTCAGTGATAGGTCTTTAAATCCTATTGAGTTTCTCATAACAATAGCAATAGTGTCCCATTTGTCTGGTAATGATCTTAAAAACCTATGGTTCAAAGTTGAATGAGGGTAAGTAAGACCAACCAATTTTAGTTCACTAATTAAGCAGTTAAGTCTCTCAAACTGTTGAGTTAATGACTCTCCTTTGACATGACTGAATGTTTCATATTGTTGGTTAAGTATTTCATGGTTGTTTTCAATAACCTCCTCTGTCCCACCAAACTGCTCTTTCAGTGCATCCCACAACTCCTTTGCACTGTTACAGTGTAACAACCCAGCATATATATCATTGGGTAGAGCCATGGCCACAATACTGAAGGCCTTAGCATCTAGCTCAATTTTCTGAAAATCCTGGTCGGAGTAGTTTTCAAGTTTCTTTGGCTCAAACACTTTGGGATCTTCAGTACTCGGCACAGTCGGAACATGTGGTCCGAAGATAACCGACTTCCAACACCCAGTGTTTTGTTGAGCTAGAACATGGCTCATCCGACGTTGCCAGATATTGTATTCAGATCTGACAAGCATCGGTGGCTTGTTGTTCGTGCCAGTGTTATGTGGATCGTGATTGATAGAAGCCATTCTCTGATTTTTCAAAAAAAACAAAGTCTGTTTAACAACGGTTGAATCGAAATTAAACTATTACTCTGTTTTCAATCAAACTGACAAACGATATCAATAATTGTGAGCTGATTATTAAATTGATTTGTTAGATCGAATTTAAATGACCAAGCTCTGATACCAATTGTTAGGATCTGAGTTTGTTTGTTTTGATTGTTTAACTAAATGATGATAATAATGGAATGAAAATAGAATGAAAGTGCAGCGGAATAATAAACTGTAAATCAAAACAAGAGAGTAAATGTTTTTCGATCGAATGCTTTCATTAATTCAAAGATTACAATCGTACAAGTTACTCCCCCTCAGCCTGATCACACAGTTGTTTGTCAGAGAGAATGTTTTGTGTGTGATGCAATAGAACAGTACATGCACTGTTCTATTTATAGACTGACTCAAACCACTGATGACCTAGGCTGACGTCACCTAAGACAGTGACCTCTAACAGAATAACAAACTTAAACATCTGCTATACAAACTACTGTTACATTGAAAGCACTGATAATAAACAGCTATTAAAGATAAACTCTGATGGTCTTGTATCCACTGCTGGAGCCTAAGTGCTGTTGGTTTCAGCAGTGCTTTGGTCTTCAGTACTTGTATCAGCAGTTGTTCTTCATCAGTTGTTTCCTTAGCAGTTCTTTGTATCAGCAGTTGTTGAGCAGTTGTTTGGATAGAACAGTAGTTAGGGTCAGCAGTCTTTTGGGAGAAGCAAGTTGTAAGGACTGTTTATTCAAGGATCAAATAGATAGCATATTTTGGCTTTCCAATCATCTGTTCTTCTCCAGGTCAGCAGACCCAACACAAAAGCATGATGATTTGGTTGAAAGAGATGATCGAATGATGTTGTTAGATGATCTTTGTAGCTGAAAATCGCCCAAGAGAGTGTTATTCTTCGACTATTGATGGCTCAAAACGAGTAGGGTTTAATAATCCCCTTTTATACCTTCAAGAAAACAAAATTCCCTCTTTTTCTTGAGTCCCGTCGTAACCTACACTTAGATGGCCATAGGTTATGGCCAGCAGTCTCTGCTGATGTTGCCTTTGTTCACATCCCACCGTAAGCTATGCTCGGATAGCCATAGCTTACGGCCAGCGAACTCTGCTCTTCTTCTGCTTCACACCCATACCCTACGACTGCTAATCACCCCTACGACTCATAGCTTCTGTTGCCTTCTCTTTTCCAACATATAAGACGCATAAGCTACGACCATAAGGCCGTAGCCTACGGCGTGTTCATACAATTATCGTAATCCATTTTCAACTTTGCAAATCAATCCGAATAACTTCCTGACTTTCATTCCATATCATCCACAACCCTTATTAACTTGGTTTCCACAAGTTTAGCAACTTGATCACTTCAAGATCTTCGGTTCATCATCCATACTCGATTCGCTCAACATTTTAGCCTATTTCCATCCAAATTTGCCACTTAAGCTAAAATCACGCAACTTTGCATAGTTATCACATTCAAAGCATATAATCATCCAAACTACATTAAAAACACGCAATTAACCATATTAAACACCGTGTTCAATCCCATTCATCAATTTGCAATTAATAGTAACAAACATTGAAAAATTCAAACTAAAATGCACAAATTATTCTTTCTATTATACAGCGGATTTTATCCCTATTTTACCATGCATGAAAAAAGATAAGACTTGTTCAAATTGTGTCTAATGTCATTATGAATCGGATCATTAATCCAACATATGGATGAAAATGACATGGTAAAAGAAAACCAACCGAATGCTTTATTGATAACAACAATAAACAAAGTTGCTCGAATAGTCAGCACAACTTAAAAAAGAAAAAAAAACTTTTCCGGTGACTCTCACTTGTCGTGCCTCTAGTCTTCCACTTCTGTACCGTAACTGTTGTCACAGTATCCAACAAGTTTACCATCATTGACCCTGCAAAATTTTAAACCATAATCGGTTGTACCCTTCACATACCTTAGAATTTGCTTCATGGCTGCTAAGTGACTTTGTTTGGGACATTGCATACACTTTCTTAATACATCAACAGAATAACCCAAATTAGGTTGGGTATTAATCAACTACTGAAGGCTTCCCATAATCCTCCTGTAATCAATTGCATCCACATGTTTCCCATTTTCATCCTTGGTCAACTCCAACTTTTACTTAATTGGATATTGTGAGCTATTAGAATTTTCCATTTATGCACCCTTGAAAACTTTATTTGCATATCCCCCTTGGGTTAGAAGTATTCCGCCATTCCTTTGTGTAACTTCTATTTCATGTAATACAACAATAATCCCAAGTCACTCATATCAAATATGTTCATCATATTCCTTTTAAACACCTGAATTCCCTTATTATTTGACCCAGTGACTATAAGGTCATCAACATACACACCTACAATAAGAATTAAATTAGGGTTTGGGTACCTTATAACTGTTGGTTCAGGCCCAAAATACAAACATACTCAAAACTCACGAACAAGGAATATGTTTAGGGCTTGAACTTTCTTATTATTTAGAAATTGAGAATACTAAACAATTTGCTATGGTAACCCTATTTATAAAGAACTAAACACGTGCATAAATAAAGTTCCTATTTTATAACAACAAAGCTTGCACTCAACGTCCATTTATTCCAACTTTTTCTCCTCCAAAATCCGCCAATCAAGACTCATTCTTTGTTGCAACTTAGGATCACAATCTGTGTGATACCCCGCAATTTCAGGTTCTCATTTTAACTAAACTCTAGTTACATTCCTTGCATTCTACTTAACTAGGGTTAGCTAGATAGGTCACACGTTACACAGTTATAGGTTAGTAACTGCATGAAGTGGTAATTCGGGGAATTACCAGACTATATACATGAGTAGTGAATCTCGGGCGTTGGTGAACGGTGAAACTAGATAATTGTGAATTAATTGATTAAGATTGATTGCAATTACGTGCTTCTGTGAAACTATGTGCAAAATATATGTGATTACGTGAACTTAAACCGAAAACGGTAATAAAAATTGTAAAAGGGTGGACCATTTGGATGGTTGGGGTCTTAACACATGGGGTTACACTTGTTATGGTCCAAAATAGCGAAAACATAGAAGAAAACACGTTGTACAACGAAGCAGGGCACCCGGAGCGGGCCGGGAAGGAGTGAGCGGCCGCTCACTCTCTCGGAGCGGCCGCGCGCAGGATTCTGACGCAACTAAACCGACTTAAACCCCTATTTAAATAGTCTTAAGCCTCATGTATCCCCTAAACTCAACCCTAATCGCCCCCTACTACCTAGCTACGAAAATATTAACCCCAAACACCTGCTAAGGCTCAAGAACATCGATCGGGATGCTTGGAGAGCAATCAGTTGCCGTTAGTTATTCCACACACACCCAAGAAGAGGTTGAGTCCTTCTGTTTTGAGTGGGGGATCGATTTATCTTTTAACCCGTTTGCACCGATCTTTTAACCCGTTTGCACCGGGTCTGGATAAATCAATCAATGTCCCTAGGGTTCGATTGCTTTATATTGTCATCACTTTGTGTTTTCCAACCTTTGACACCCCTTTTCAATCTTTGTTTTAAAATGTCTTAGAGTACTACCGTGTTTCTTTTAGGCAATTACACCCGCACGGACTGTCTACGGTTCTTCATTTTGAAGTCCTTGTCGTGCATTAGGTTATGATCCGAGTTTATTAATGTTCTGTCTCTTTTTTTGTTTAGCAAATAATGGTGACTGGTTTACCTTTGAGACATCCCAGATTGATGTCGGTTTAATTTCTTCACTTGTTACTACTTTGGGTTCATGGAAAAATAGGTTCTTTTGGGTTTCAGAGTCTATTGTCTGGTTCAAACTTGTTTGGACGCGGCCTGATGCGGTTCCAAATGAACTTGAACCGTCAGAATCTGAGTTAGATAAGCGTTTTATTGATGTCCTTCGGGAATATCCTTCAAGGCTTCGGCCTTTTCCTGGACCTTTGTTTTTTTTTTTTTTTTTGTATTAGCATTTGTTAGGATAAACTGGACCGGGATCCAGCTCCTATGAGGGATGATCACCGTACGGATCTTCCTTTTTGCCTTTGTCATTTTTTACCATTATTTAATTCTTACATTTTTGCCTTGTTTATTTTGTAGTCATGCCTGCCCTTGATTTCATTAAAAGTGATGATGCTTCGGATGTGGTGTTTGGTAATGTTGAAGCGACACCCGGTAAGGATGCGGTGACTGAGTACCAGAAGTGTAGGTATGATGGAGTCAATTATTCAAGTGTTCCCAATGTGAAGGGTTTTACAAAGAAAGATCCCTCGAAGCCTTCAACTAGGCGGTCAAGCCGTCGTTTGCTGAAGAATGCTAGTCAACCAAGTAGTTCGGAACCTGTGGAGGTTAGTGATGACATTAAAGCTTCAAAGGATCAGGAGGGTCAAGAATGTGATTAGTAGGATGTGGTTGAGAAGTTTCCTACTGTTCAAGGCAAGAAGGTCAAGGGGAAAGACAAGAATGCTGTTGAGCCTAATCCTAAAGCTGCTGTGTTGAAGAGTGTTGAAGGTTTTCTTACTACTGAAGGTGAGGATGTATAAGTCCTAGGTTGGGGTGTTAAGGTGAGTGACATCTTTAAGTCCTCTACTATGTGTGAAGATGTATTAGCCCATTTTGCTCCTCCGAGTGTTAGGGATTCCCTGGAGGCAATGGATGATGATTTGTTGTTATCCAAGATGATGATGGGAGCCTGCAACTTTACCTCTATGCTTCCTGAGGGGGTTGCAAGGTTCCGAAAGAGAATGTTGGAATATCAAGAGTTTTTGAAGAAGGAAGAGAAGATGAAAGCATCAATCTCTGCCATGAAGAAGGAGGTTCAGGGCTTTGCTGAAAAGGAGGAAATATTTGTGACTTTGACTGATGAGCTGAAGAGGGAGCAGGAGGTTGAGAGAAAGAGTCATGAGTGTGAGAGGGTGAAGGTTGAGGCAAACAGGGCTGCACTTGAAGTCCAGCAGAAAGCCTTTCAAGAAGAAAAGGGTGGGTTGAAGGCTTCACTGGCCCAGGCTTCCAGGGACAACTAGTGGTTGATTTAGCATAGCTTCCAATAGTTGTCGCTCATCTTCTTTATTCTTCTGAATTTAAATCAACTTTCGGAGAGGTTTACATGAAGCTACTCAATCACGGAAAGCATCTGGGGTATGTGGCTGGTTATAAGGCTCATGAAGTTTGGCAACCCTTGGAACAATCTCCCTTCTATCAGCCCAGAGCAATGGACATTTTCAAGGAGTCGGTTCCGAAGATGAATTATCTGACCTATCCGTATGTGGGAGAAGTGTCTAATTGTTTTGGTAAGCCATTGTCTGTGTTGCAAGAATTAAAGCCTCCTAGACTTAATGAAGCTGTTTTTGCTAAGATTCTTGAGTCCCTTTCCAAGAAGAGGTCTTATTTGGGAGATAGTGAGAAAACTCTGGATGATGGTGAGGAGGGTTCAAAAGATGCAATCTTGAAGGTTTCCGTGGTTACATGTGCTATTGGTGGGAAGAAGGTTAAGAAGCTGAAGAAGGCCAAGAAATCAAAGGTTGATGATGCAGTTATGAAAGAAGCTGAGGCCTCGAAGCCTTCTCCTTCAGATGCTGTAGTTTAAATATTTGTGCCTTCTATATTAGTAGCTTTCTTAGCAATTTGTTTGTAAACAATTTAAAATCTATCGGTCTGTGAATAATGCTTCAACTGGGTGGAACCTTTTAAGGTTCGGTATATGGTGGGTGGCTTATGAAAGCCTTTGAATAATTTTAGGGTTATGGCCCATAAGGCCTTTTAATGATGTGTAGGATGGTGGCCTTTAAGGCCTTTTTATGTATGCATGTGATGTTTGTTTTGAGTTAATTTTTCATGGTTCAATCTTTTTTGTGTGTGTATTCTTTGTTTTTGTTGGGTATGTTTTACCTGTAGCACCTTAGAAGGTTGAGTGTTGCAGTCACCAAACCATAAGGTAGTATAGGCAAACAATACACCACCTATCCTATGCACACTACTTAGTGTTATCTTAGTTCGTAAGTTTTTTGAGTGTTCGTAAGTCTACGAGACATGTTTTCTTTATAAGTTAAGTCCCATGGAGTAGGATTGATTTAGGAACTCGCCTCTTATATAGCTCCATTTAACCCTTGAACCTATTGAGCGATGTGGCCTGGGAGCTCATCCCCTTGCATGGCCCATGCCATGGAGTTTCTTGCAAGGTTCTCAACCTGATAATAGGATAGAAATTAAGACAAGTTCCAAAAGAGAATCTCCTGATTCATTCATTGATCATTTCAAGGTTACATAAGATAGACTAGATTCTACAACATTCTTTTAAGATATTTGAACTAAACAAAGAACCTTTTGAGGTTTTTGCCATTCCAATGGCGAGGAAGCTTTTTTTCCTTCTGCGTTGGCAAGCTTGTATGATCCTCCTTTGTGGGCTTCAAGGATGGTGTATGGACCTTCCAACTTGGGGGCGGGTTTTCCTTTATCTTCTATTCGACTTGCTTCATTGTTTCTTAGGAGAAGATCTCCTAGCTTGAAGCGTTCATGCTTGACTCGGGTGTTTTAGTAGGATTCCATTTTTTGTTTGTATTAAGCTTCCCTGGTGGCTGGCCTTCGTATTGAGGGTGCGAATTGTGGTAACCCTGATTTCAGCCGGGATAACAGCCTCAGAACAGAAGACCAGGTTGCAAGGGGTCTTCTTGTAGCTTGTCTTTTCTGTTGTTCGAATGGCCCTTAAAACGTTCAGAAGCTATTCAAGCCACTTCCCTCAATGTCATCCAAGTCTTGCTTTTATCCCTTCAAAGATGCTACGGTTCATCCTTTCAACTTGACCGTTGGACTATGGGTAAGCCACTGAGCTTAAGACTTGAGTGATTATATACTCTTTGGACCACGAGCTGAAAGGCTTCTCAGCAAATTGTTTGCCATTATCGGTGACCAACACTCTGGGAAGGCCAAACAGACAGATGATGTTTCCCATACAAATTCAATGATCTTTTTTCTCGAGATTTTTCTCAAAGGCTTTACTTCAGGCCATTTTGTGAAGTAATACATAGCTATAAGTAGGAACTTGACTCATCCCTTGACGGGTGGGAATGATCTAACTATGTCCATTCCCCATTTTTGGAATGGCCAAATTGAATTGATGGGGACCAGATCATGCTTTGGGCTTTTGGGAACAAAAGCATGTATTTGACAGACTTCACACTTTTTTAGTTGATCGGTGGTGTCTCGGTGCATGGATGGCCAAACGTATCCAAGGTTTGTGAGTTTTTCCACCACCGATCTTGGACCACAATTAGACCCACATATTCCTTCATGATTTTCTTTGATCAGGTACTGACTTTGTTTCGGACCTACATATCGAAGCAGTGTAGCTAGATAGCCCTTTTTATAGAGGATATCATGTTGCAACACATACTGTCTAGATTTGATCCAAACCTTTTCATCTTATGTGTGATCATCAGGCAACTCGCCATTCTTTAGGAACATTATTATGGGAGTCATCCAACTTGGTCCTTCTTCAGTGATCACATCTTGTACCTAAAGCTCTTGGATGGAAGGGGACTTGAGCACTTCAACTTATACTTTCTTGGTGAGCAAAGTTGAGAGAAGCAAGTTTGCTTAGTGCATCTGCCTTCTTGTTTTGTAAACCAGGAACCTGTTTGATTGTACAAGAATGAAATGTGTTCATGACTTCCTTTGCCTTTTCTCGATACTTCTTCATGTTTCGTTCCTTAGCAATGTAACTGTCATTCACTTGATTTTAAACCAGCAATGAATCTTTGAATACTTGAAGCCTTTGAACATTCATCTTTTTGGCAAGCTTCAATCCTGATATTAAGGCTTCGTACTCGGATTCATTGTTAGTAGTCTGAAATTCAAGTCGAAGCGCGTATGTGAATTCTAACCCTTTAGGGTTTATTAAGACAAGGCAAGCCCCTGTTCCCTCGATGCTAGAAGCCCCATCAGTGAAAAGCTTCCAAGCTTCGGGATCACGCGGTTCATTGGTTGTAGTGTTAACTTTAACTACTTCTTCCTTTGGAATTTCTACAATGAAGTCGACAAGTATTTGGGCCTTGATTGCTTTTCTTGGGACGTAGATGATTTTGTGTTCACCCAATTTGACAGCCCATTTGGCTAATCATCCCGAAGTTTCTGGTCTTTCAAGCACACATTTGATAGGTTGGTCGGTGACCACCTGTATTGGGTGTGCCTGAAAGTACCTTTGAAGCCTTCTAGCCATCTGAATCAAGGATAGGGCCAGTTTTTCCAAAGTAAGGTACTTGACCTCTCCTAATTTTAAAGATTTATTGAAGAAATAGACATGTATCGGGGCATTGTCTCGTTCTATTGTGAGAACAGCGCTAAGGGCTTCTTTAGTAACCGATAGGTAGACAGAGATCGTTTCCCCTGGTTCAGGAGCCGATGGCCAGAAGGGAAGCTAGGTGTTGCTTTATTTGGTTAAAGGCTTCCTCAGCTTCCTCAGTCCACCTGAAATCTTTCTTGTCAATGCATCCCTTAAGGGTTTTGAAGAACTGTAGGGATCTTTCAGCTAGCTTGGACATGAAACGCTTTAAGGCTGCAAGCTTCCCGTTCAGGCTTTCCACCTCTTTCTTTGTTTGAGGAGACTTTGTATCTAGAACAACCTTGACATTGTTAGGATTGGCTTTGATGCTTTGCTTCCCCACAATGTGGCCCAAGAACTTGCCTTCTTCAAAACCGAATGAGCATTTTACTGGGTTAAGCTTCATGTTGATCTTTTTTAGATTATTGAAAATTTCTTGGATGCTTTCAAGCATTTGATCACCAGGTCATCAACATAAGCTTCCATGTTCTTGCCAATTTGATTTGCGAAGGCCTTATCCACCAACCTTTGATATGTGGCACCTGCATTTTTTAAACTAAAAGGCATATTTCGGTAACATAAAATACCTTTGTCGGTATGGAATGCAGTTTTTTCTTCATCCTCTTCTTTCATTGTAATGTGATGGTAACCCTTGTAAGCATCCAATAAGCAATTTAAGCGGAAGCCTGTAGGAGAGTCGACCTTGAGGTCAATTTCAGGCAGAGGGTAACCATCCTTGGGACATGCTTTGTTTAGGTCTTTGAAGTCGATGCACATTCTTCGGGAGTCATCAGCCTTCCAAACCATTACAGGGTTAGCAACCCATGAATGATATTTGACTTCTTGAAGGATTCCAGCTTATACAAGCTTATCCACCTCTTGGCAAGCTGCCAAGCTTCTTTATGGTGCAAGGCTTCGTTTTTCTAGACTACAGGCTTGACATCGGGGGGAATTCTGAGCTCATGCATGGCAATGTCTCATGGGATACCAGTGAAATCCCCTTGAAACCAAGCAAAAACATCAACATTGCTTTGAAGCTACCTTTCGAGCTTTGAGAGGATCCTTTTAGGAAGCTTGGTATTTACCCTTATCCTTTGTTCAAGATAATTGGGGTTAATACCTAGGCCTCTTTCATCCACATTAGGCTCATCATCTTCTATCATGAGTGCTTCCATGATGGGTTAAAGGGTTGCTACCCCATTTACGGTGGGGAATTTCACACTTCTTTGACCGATGGAGATGGCCATGTCAAATGTGGCCAAACCTGGTCTTCCAATGATAACATCATAGTTGGAAGGTAGGTTGAGAACCACAAAGGTCAGAGGTTTGGTTCTCTTCATTTTCCTTTAGAAAAACAAACATCAAGTGTTATATGACCCAAAGGCTAAATAGGTATATTAGCAATACCTTTGATGGAAGATTCAGCCTGTTGAAGCTGTGAACGCTCGCCTTGGCTGAACAATTTGAAGTATTTTCGAACATGATCTCGGTGGCAGCTCGAGTTTCAATGTAGGCTTTTTGTGTTTTAATCGAACCTACCAAGGCCTCTATCACGAGAGGGCAGTGGCATTTTTCATCCTCAGGTGGGGGGGGGGGAGCAGAAACATTGGCGTTCCCAAGCTTCCAATCGGGGACATTGCTTCGGATTTCCTGCTTAAAGAGTACGATGTTAACTTATTTCTTCTTTACATAAGCGGTATTTTCTTTAACTTCTTTGACCAGATAAGTGAGTTCCCTAAATTTGACGGCTTCCTCAATTCTTTCCTTGAGTTGGAAGAAATCATTGGTGTGATGTCCTTTTTCTTCACGGAACTCAGAATATTGATTGGAATTTTCATTTCTTTTACTCTTGGGCAGAGGACGTGGAGGTCTGAAGCTGTGCTTTACTTCTTTTGTAGAAAGGATCTCTTGTGGGTTTTTGGTTGGAGCAGTGAAGTTCACCATTCTTTCTCTGATTGAAGGGTTCCTCCCACAAGACCTTCGAGAGTCAGATGCCTTGGAACACTTGTCATAGGACCCAAAGTTACCCCTTTTTTAGTTTGGACTAGAGCTTCTCCGGTTAGAAGCTCTTTTTCTTTGTTCTTTAATGCCCACAGCTTCCTCCACTCGGATGTGAGCTTCAGCTCTCTCAAGAGCCTCTTCACGGGTTATTGGGAGACTCTTGTTGAAGTCTTGGTTAGGTACATGGAGTTTATAGCATTGATGAACCCTGCAACCTTCATCTTTTCATCAGTATCAACATAGCGTTCTATGAAATCTTGAAGGCTTTCATCATCCTTTTGCTTGATTTGGAAGATGACAGTGGCATCCTTAGCATATCGTCGCTGCTGGGAGAAGTTGGCCAATAATCCTTTTTCCTAAGTCGTCAAAGGACCGGATACACCTAGCGGGGAGGTCTTTGAAACAAATTTGAGCTGAACCAACGAGTGTTTGCATGAATATGAGGCAACACTTGGGGTTTCCCCACTTTTCCATCCTGGCAGCCCTGGAAAAGATTTGCAAGTGATCCTCGGGGTCATCTGTTCCATCGTAAGTTTTTATGTGGGAAGGCATTTTCAGCTTAATAGGGAATTCATGGTCAACAATTTGTGGAGAGAAGCACGAAAGGATGTTAGGCTTGTAGGATTTGTTCATGTCATTTTCAGTTCTAGTATTAGTGTTACCATTTTAGCTGCCTTGATGTGTTTCCAGTACTTGGCTGATAAGTTGTTGCCAAGGGAAGTGTGCCATCATTTGAGGTATAAAGCTAAAGCCTTGAAGGCTTCCAGGTACATCATGTTGTTGGTTCCCATGGGCATGCTTATGGCTGCACTCCAAGCCATAGGCAAGGAGGTTACGGCTTGTGCCCAAGAAGTAGGTACAAGGGGTGGAACACTTGAGACTGGTGATTCTAAGAGTTGGTCTAAAGTGACCTTGTGCCCTATGGGTGCACTTGGAACCAAAGGTTGCGAAGTGAACAAAGGGAAAGTAGATGGGCTCGGTCTCCCAGGCTGGTAAGGGCTAGGGTTAAAGGGAGTAAAGGCTAAGCTTGGACCAGCTCCTAGGTGAGAAGGTGTAGCCTGGGACTTTAAGGGAGGAATGTGAGTATGGATGGAAACCAAACCCGAACCTGATGGGTAAACTCGAAACCCGACACATTTGGGATGGGTTTGGAGTTGGGTAATCGAGTATGGGATTAGTTTTTATTTTTTTTGCGGGTTTGGGACGGGTTTGGGATTTGATGATATACCCATTTACCCGACCTGATTACCCGATAAAGTATACCCGTTTACCGGATTAGATACTCGATGTAATTTCCTATATATCTTTTAAAATATGTATTCATAATATATCTAATTGTCCATCTAGATTGTCATCTTCTTAAAAAAAAACACCAGTTATTTATGTATAATATTTGTTATCTATGTCTTTTAGAGTTTTTATATGATTTAACTATTTTATATTTATAAATTGTAATCATTTACATACATATTTGATAATGCTAAATGTATTGGTTAGTGGTCACGCAATAGATACCCGACAAGTTTTAAGTTAGATATACCCAATGGATAAGTTTTTTAAAATTAACGGGTTTACCCGAAACCCGCGGGTATACCCGATACCTGACGGGTAATTACCCGATACAAACCTGACGGATTTTGGGACGGGTTTGGGACAAGCATACCTCTTCGGGCATGGGGATGGAATTACCTAAACCCGTCCCAAACCCGACCCATTACCATCCCTATATGTGAGGAGGAGGAGGTGGTGTTCCGGTTGAAAGTGAGGGTTCCTCCTCATCATAATTCAGTCTGATTCTCGCCCCCTTTTCTCTTTCTTTGTTCACATGTTGGTTGAGAAGAGATCTCAGTTGTAAGAAATTCCTTGCAACTCCCTCAGGTGTTAAGTCTATGCATTCGGGTGTACGCATAAGGCCGCGAGTTGAGGAGATGCACCCTGTGAACGATAGGGAGTTGAAGTTTGGAATAGAGAGAACTCCAGAAATGTGATCCCCGTGGGAGTACCTCCTGGGGTGGAGAAAGGAGTAGACCTGTTCAAAGAGGCTTGGTCAGTGTTTTGCGTCTTACCGGTGTTATAAGGCACTTGATTTACATCTTCAAGAGACTCTTAGTCAGACATTTCGAGGAGTTGGGGATACACAACTGATTTATGAAAGGAATTCAACGGCGCAGCCTTACGGTGGGCGCCAACTTGTTGCTACAACATATATATGACCAACATTAATAAGGAGTCACACAGAGATAAAAGGGTTAAAGGGTTTTAGTTCACCAAACGTAGGTTGTGGATTTCCTCTACGTTGAAAATGTAGATTAGAGATTCGAGAGTTTTTAATTTGTGTTGTTATTATTCTGATTTGAGATGAACTCAAAGTCGGAATGTTGGTATTAGTGTTATTGGTTTTTGGGAAGTGAAGTTAAGAAAAGATGATACGTAAAGTTAAGAAAAGATCATACGTAAAGTATAAGTGTTGAAGGAGGGGAATAGAAGTGTGTAAGGGATGATTTGGATAGTCAGAATGTTGGTATAAGTGTTATTGGTTTCAAGGACCGATTGAAAGCTGCCTGGGATAGGCAGAAGAGTTATGCGGATATGAGGAGGAAACCTCTAGAATTTCAAGTAGGTGACAAGGTCCTACAGAAAGTTTCTCCTTGAAAAGGAGTACCTTGTTTTAGTAAACGCGGCAAACTGAATCCAAGATACATTTGTCCATTCGAAATCTTGGCAAGAGTTGACCCGGTCGTGTATAAGCTTAAGTTGCCCGACGAGCTAAGTGAAGTTCATGACACGTTCCAGGTGTTGAACCTCAAAAAGTGCTTATCGGATGAATCGTTGATCATTCTGCCCGAGGAAATCCAGATCGACGATCAACTTCATTTTATTGAGGAACCAGTCGAGGTCACAGACTGAAAAGTCCAGAAGTTGAGACGTAGTCGAGTTAAACTCGTTAAAGTTCGGTGGAATTCCCAACGCGGACCTGAGTTCACTCGGGAACGCGAGGACCAAATGAAGCGAAAGTACCCCTCTCTCTTCAAGGATTCCCCGGTATCGGAGAAGCCACGTCGAATTTCGCGGACGAAATTTCCTCAACAGGGGGAGAATGTGACACCCGCCACTTTACCAGGTCAAAATCCGTACACTTTCTAGTCAACATTTAATTTTCCATGCATGATTCATGTCATTTTATATGCACAAGTCCCCCAAGAAAGTCTAGCAATGTCCGAACGAGTATAATTTCTTCCATATCAATGAATCTTGGTGACACGAACTTCAACGATTATGAACTATTTTCCAAAATCATGTATAATTGCCCATTTATTTAATAATACAATGGGAAGTTTTATAGAATTTATGCATAAAGACTAGTATTTATCTAACTAACATACCTACATATAGGTGTACATGTACACGACACATATACATATATATATATACATGTACACAAATATAAGAGACTAGTAGACACATTAAAAACTAGTTCTTACATATTCTTTTTGTTCCATTATAAATGAACTATCTAGTTTTGATTATAAACTTAACTATAAATGGTGAAACAGGTGATCAACACATGATTTCACATATTGTGGAACACATTGCACGATATTGTACCTCAGCAGACGATCGAGAAATTGTAGATTGCTTCTTACTTTTCCAGGAAACAAAATCCCTCATAGGAAAACACAAAATCCTGTGACAGACCTCCTAGTGGTCACACATTTAGCCCAATCTGAATCCGAATAGACTTCAAGATTCAAATGTTTACCTTTGGAAAACTGAATACCATTTCCAGGGGCCAATTTTAAATATCTAAGTAATCTGGAAGATATTTTTTGATAACCCTCGGTTGGTTTGTGCATAAACTAACTGAGGTAATGTACATAATAAGATATATCGGGACAAGTATGGGACAAATAGATTAACCTCCCAAAAAGTTGCTAATAACCTACTGGATTGTCAAGTAACCTATTACTACTTGCCACTATATTAATCAAACTATGGTTTTGTTCTATTGGACAAGGGACTGGCTTACAACCCAACATTCCATATTTAGCTAATAGTTCTGTACAAAACTTTCTTTGAGTTAAACACAAACCATCATTGTTTTTAATAACTTCAATATTTAAAAAATACTTTAACTCAACAAGATCTTTTATTAAAAATTTTGACTTAAAACAGGTTTTTACCAAATCAATTTCCTTTAATGAGTTACCAGTAATTATTAGGAATAATGGAAATAAATAATCCCAACTATTCACTATTGGCCAATAACAGTCCCAACTACGAAAATCACCAATATTGGTCCCAACTTTCGACATATTGGAAACCAACGGACCCAAACTAACGGAGGCTAACTCCGTTAGTGTGATGCTGACGTGGCATGCCACGTAGGATGCCACGTAGGATCATTTTGCCACGTGGCATGCCACGTAGGATGCCACGTAGGATCATCTCGCCACCTAAGCATGCCACGTCAGCATCACACTAACGGAGTTAGCCTCCGTTAGTTTGGGTCCGTTGGTTTCCAATATGTCGAAAGTTGGGACCAATATTGGTGATTTTCGTAGTTGGGCCTGTTATTGGCCAATAGTCAATAGTTGGGATTATTTATTTCCATTTTTCCTAATTATTATGTCATCAACATAAACCAAAATTACAAAAAAAACACAGAACTAGTTTGTTTCACAAACATAGAAAAATCACAACGACTTTGAACAAAACCAAACTCATTTAAAGTACTAACTAACTTTTAATTCCACATTCTTGGAGCTTGTTTTAAGCCATATAACGGTTTTTTCAGTTTACATACTTGATTACTACCGGAATTATCAAAACTTCTTCAAACAAGTCACCGTATAAAAATGCATTGTTAACTTCTAATTGAAATACTTCCCAATCATTTTTGATAGCTAAACTTATGACATACCTAACAGTGACAAGTTTAACAACATGGGAGAAGGTTTCTTCATAATCAATACCTTTCTTTTGACCGAAGCCTTTGGCAACAAGCCTGGCTTTGTACCTATCAACCTTACCATTGGACTTATACTTAATTTTATATATCCACTTACACCCTATCTTATGCCTACCTTTAGCAAACTCAACTTTATCCCATGTGTTGTTCCTATATAAAGCTTCTAATTCATCATTTATGGCTTTAACCCAATTCTGATTTTTAATAGCTTGTGAATAAGTTTTAGGGTCACATTCCTTATCTAAGGTGACATATATTTTCTATGCCATATTTTACTTTTCCTTCAACCACAAAATCATTAAACTTTTGGATCATGTCACCATCAGATTGAGAATTTATATAATTTTTAGTATTCACATCCTCAGCCTTATCAGCCTCATTACTAGTGTTACTAGACTGCTGACTCCCAATCAAGCCTTTAGTAACACTATATGAGAATCTGATTGCTTAGACTGGTGTGTTCTTAAATTTCTATCCCTACCATTTTCCTTTCCTTCATCATCGGGATCATTCATTTCCAAGATGTTTTCAAAGTCTTTGTTTTCAAAATTATTGAAAAAATTTAAAGAATTAACTATCTTATCTATGTTTGCATAATATTTTTCAAATACACCTGATTTTTTAAAAGGAAAACAAGTTTCATAGAATTTAACATCTCTTGAAAACAGAATTGTTTTGTTGTCTAAACAATACAACTTATAACCTTTCTTTTTCTGAGAATATCATATTAAAACACATTTTTCTACCATAATTTCAAGTTTATTAAATTCATTTAAAACAGTAGCAAAACACAGACAGCTAAACACCTTAAGATGATCATGAAAAGGATTGAAACCATAAACGAACTCATAGGGTGTTTTTCTGGCAAGCACAGACGATGGAGTCCTATTAATAAGATAGGATGCAGTAAGCACACAATCAGTCCAAAAATCTAATAGGAACACTACTTTGAAACAACAATGACCTACCAACCTTTAATAAGTGCCTATGCTTTCTTTCAACAATTCCATTTTGTTAAGGTGTATAAGCACATGTGGTTTGATGTATAATTCCCTTATTTTTACAGAAATTAATCATCTGACTATTCACAAACTATAATCCATTGTCATGTCTAAACATTTTTATTTTCTTTTTAAACTAATTTTCTAATATAATTGAGAAATCTTGAACATTAGAAAACACTTCAGTTTTATGTTTCATTAAGCAAATCCAAACAGCCCTAGAGTAGTCATCAACAATGGTCAGAAAATACTTAAAACCATCTCTGTGAGCTACTCTATATGGTCCCAAACATCCAAGTGAACCAACTGTCCCAACGCAGTTGACTTATGATCACTGAGAGGAAATGGTTCTCTATATTGTTGGGCTCTATGACACCCTTCACAAGGTTCATGACTGTTTTCTAAAGTTTGTTTTAGCTCAGCCTTTAAAATTTTAAGAACATGATCGGAAGGATGTCCAAGCCTACTATGCTACATATTAAACATACTTATACTACTAAAACACACCTTAGAATTCAAAGAAGCATTACGAAACAAATACAAGCCATCAAATTGTTCACCAGTCACTAGGACTTTCTTTGTTGACAAGTCCTGAAGATAACACTTATGCTCATCAAAACCAACAAACAACTTGTTATCTCTAGCTAACTTATGCATAGATAACATGTTAATAGAGTATTCAGGTACAACTAACACATCCTGAAGAATAACCTTTTCAAACAGTTTTAATTTTCCTATTTAGTTACCAAAGTAAATGTACCATTAGGATGTTTTATTCTAATTTTCAAATTAGAAACATCTACAAAGTCAAATAAACCTTTTTCACTATTAACCATGTGTTCATTAGCACCTGAATCAACTAACCAACCAATTCCAATTAGTTTCCCACCCATGCTAGCAAAACAATACACACTAGTACCATAGGCAGAAGCACATAAAAAATTACCAGACATATTGGAGCCTTGAGAACTTTCACCTTCCTTATTACTCAACAAACTTAACAACCTACTCACTTGATCATTAGTCAAAGTAGTTGTACAAACATTAGCAGAATCAGCACATCATTTATTATTCACAATATTAGACTATGGGGTATGGTCCCCTTCACTTTTTCCTTCCCCTTGTCCACATCAGCGCCACATCATCTTCCCCTTCTCCTCCCCCTTTTAGGGGAAATGGTTCCCCTTCCCCCTTCCTTTTTTTTATTTTTCTTTTTCATTTATTTTATAGATTTTATTTTTCATTAATATTTTTTTTCATTAAAATTAAAAAACAAATTACATAGAAATAAAAAAAAAACCGAAAATTACATAAAAATTAAAAAAAAAACCGAAAATTACATAGAAATTAAAAAAAAAACCGAAAATACAAACCTAAAGAAAGTGAAAAAAAATACAAACCTAAACAAAGTAAAAAAAAAATACAAACCTAAACAAAGTAAAAAAAATACAAACCTAAACAAAGTAAAAAAAATACAAACTACTCGTTATCTTCGACACGGAAATTGTTCCAAATATGGTCGATTAAATTCGTGCAAAGGTTGCCATGCAAAGTACTATCCTGTAGTGCCCACCTGTTCGATTGTTGTTGTCCCCCGTCAACCGGCTCAATATTCTCTTCAACGTCATTCGGGTCATACTCACATATAGCGCGGCCTTCATCTTCGTTATCATGTTATGTAGTATCGTACAAGCGTACATAATATATCTCATGTTTTCTGGATGCCATGCACGTGCGGGCCGCCCAATAACATGCCATTTAGCCGTTAAAATACCGAATAACCGTTCGACGTCTTTTCTCGCCGATTCTTGGCACTTCGCAAACTTTTTCCTTTTCTCATCCGTGGGAATTTGTATCGTTTTCACAAGAGATGAGTAACTTGGGTATATCTCGTCCGCTAGATAATACCCGTGCTTATATTCTACCCCGTTGAGCACGAAAGAATCATCAGGTTCGGTACCTCTAATGATGCGGTCGAAAACCGTCGATCTCGCTAGAACATTTAACTCATTACATGAACCAGCAACTCCGAAGAATGCATGCCAAATCCAAAGGTCTTGTGAGCAAACGGATTCTAAAATAATTGACGGCTCTCCAATGTCACCTCGCGTAAACTGCCCTTTCCATGCTGTGGGGCAATTACGCCATGGCCAATGCGTGCAATCGATGCTTCCAAGCATGACAGGAAAGCCGTGTTTCTCTGCATGGTGCGCGTAGAGCTTTTTGATGTCCTTCTTCGTTGGCCTACGCAAGTAAACTTTGCTATATAAGTTCACGACCCCTTCGGAAAACCGATACAAGCACTCCCGACTCATTCTAGCAGACATCCTTAAGTATTCATCCCATGAATCACTAGCAGTCCCGTACGCCAACTGACGAAGCGCAGAAGTGCATTTATGTAGAGTCGTAAAACCACGTTTTCCTCTAGCATCATATCATAGTGTGAAAAACTCATCATAATTAGCCAAGTCATTGGCAATTCGTTGGAACAATCGGCGACTCATTCGAAAGCGACGCTTAAAAAGTTCGTCTGTGTATACGCAGTCCTCGGCAAAGTAGTCAGCAACCAAACGATCATGTGCACCTTTAAAAATATAAGATATGAAATACAATAACAAAATATAAGATATGAAATACAATAACAAAATTAACAAAAAAATAACAAAATATAACAAAATAAAATATACCCTCACGATCTCCGTTTAATGTCGCGTGCCTTGTTCTTGGTTCCGAAGTTGTTTCATTGTCACTACTGTCGTTTACAAACTCCAACATAATTTTGGCCGTTTCAACCATCGCGCTCGCGAAAAAATTGACAATGTTTGCCTCTTCTGACGACGAACTCATGCTTGTATAAAATTATAGAGTGTGAAAAGGCTTGAAATTGTTATGTGGTTTTATAAAAATTACAGTGTAAAGTTTATAAAATATGTGGTTTGTTGTGTGGAATAGGATTGAATTGGTGGTATTGTGGTATGAAGTTTGAAAGGTTAATATATATATATATATATATATATATATATATATATAAATGTTTTTTTAACGGTCGAACACATTAAATAATACCCCAACGGCTAGCTTTCAACGTTCACATTTTTGGGGAATTGGGACGGGGAGGACGGGACAATGTCCCCGAGCACACCGAAGGGAGGTCGGGGGGGGCGGTGTTCCCCTTCCGGAAAATGGCCACCTCACCTTCCCCTTCCTCCTTCCCGAACCACACCCTATAGTCTTACTTTTAACCTGATCCCCCTTTGGTTTGACCCAAGGGGGATAGCCAATCAGCTCAAAACACTTTGTTGATTACAATTTGTGCATTTAAGGATTTGATTAACATGTTTTGAAAACCTTTTTGTTGAATTATTAAAAATGTTTTTGTTATTACTGAAATCATTTGCACGTGTAAACTTTGCAAAGAAAAACTAATAGATTGTCCAGTTTTAGACACACCACTAGAAATTCTATGTGACTCTTCACGTGAAACAACAACAAAGGCTTCCTTTATAGACGGAAGTTCACTTCTAATTAACAATGCAGTTCTTACACTTTGATACAAACCATCAAGACCCATTAAAAATTGCATCAACTTAATCATATGATTGTAACTATTAAACTCTTTCAATGCATCACACACACAAGAATGTAATTGTGAAATTTGATCAAGTTGTTCCCACATCACAATCAACTTATGATACTAGTCAGAAACAGACATACCATTTTTACTAAATGAATTTATCTTTTCATACAGATCAAATACAACAGACCCATCTATCTTATTGTAAGTTTCCTTTAAATCTTTCCATACATCAGTAGCAAGTTTAGAATATACTTGTCCTAAATAAAGTTCTTCAGAAATAGAAATAGAATTCAAAATCGAGGTTAACACAACATAATTACACCTGTAACTATTAAACTCTTTTGATGCATCCCACACACAAGAAGGTAATTGTAAAATTTGATCAAGTTGTTTCCACATCACATTCAACTTATGATAATAGTCAGAAACATACATACCATTTTGACTAAATGAATTAATCTTTTGATACAGATCAAATACAACAGACCAAATACAACAGACCCATCTATCTTATTGTCAGTTTCCTTTAAATCTTTCCATACATCAGAAGCAAGTTTAGAATATATTTGTCCTAAATAAAGTTTTTCGGAAATATAATTCAAAATCCAGGTTAACAAAACAAAATTACACTTGTCCCATTGTCTAGCTAATTCCAAATCATCAACAAGTTTAACACAATCAACATTTATAAATCCTAACTTGGTTTTGACTTGAAGACCTAAAATCATAGCTTTAGCCCATACTGTATAGTTTTCAGTACCCTTATGTTTAACATTAACAATAGTCAAATTAGTTGAATCACTTGCATGCAAATATAATGGATCACTAATATCAAGTTTATTAATCATAGTAACAACAACATCTGATGGGCCTTGACCCCCAAGAAGTAAGGGGACCTTGACCCAGTAATGGCAACAAGTCAAGGAAGAAACACAACAATACACAACTAACCAGAGCCAAAAACACACCAAGAACAAGTCACAAAGAGCAAGAAATTAATCAAAAATTACACCAACGCATATGGCGAAGCCACACTGGTGTCTAGATAGATCACTGGTTCGTCACTCAAAGGGTGGCAGCGCAGGTCCAAGTATGGGAGCCACCTAGACCTAAAGATACAAACCACAATACCAAACAATGATCAACCATGGGTCCAACTAACCCGACACCAGACTCCTAGACTCACAATCAACAAAAAACATAGTAAAGGAAAGATCTCACCAAATATAACCCAAGTTAGGGTTTCGCCTAAACTATTCCCTTTGACTGGGGCTAACATGCAACCCAAACAGTCTAGAGTTTTTATAACCCCTAGTTATCGCCTTCACTTCTTTAGAATAGCTCAGGTCTTCTCAGATATAGAGAGACAACCCTTCCAATAGTTGTAGCGGAATAAGAACAAACAACGAGAACCACAAACAGAAGATTCGTAAACGAAGAACCAATCACCAAATAGATCTAGCTACATAGATATCGACCAGATCTTGAACTAAGAACCAGAAGCTAACCAGATCTACATACCCTACCCATATCTCAACCAAGAACTAGATATCAAAACCAAATAGCTCTGAAACCATGTCAAAAACTTGATATCAAAACTTATAAACTCTAATTAATCAACAAATCAAATAATAACTACGAAATACATACACGGACTCATAAAATACAAAGAAAACCCTATAAATCCTATGACACAATACTCACAACAAAAGACTGATCTTCACAGAACAAGCCTACAAACCTAGAGTTACAACTGAGAATACACAGATCAGAACAACCTGATCTAAACTCAAAACCTTAATCAAGAGAGTATGTCAACAGGTGAGAGACAAAGAGAAAGTGTAAAACAAACGAATGAAGATTGGTGACAAATGAGGAGAGAAAAGAGCATTAAATATGCACATCTCGAACCTTTTGCAAAGAAACACACCAGATACAAATGAACGGCTATGATAACAATAATCTAACGTTCAGGATTTAATATAAGCCACCACACAGATTGACGAGTTAGCAAAGACAACTCGACCAGCTCCAAGATATCTCCCCACGTGGGCCCAACCTTTTCCCCACCAGCGCATTTCCAGTAGCCCAATACCTGAAACCACCTTATGCAAAATGATAAAGCCCAAGTATATAAAAGAAATATGAAAGTATATAAAAGAATGTGAAGGTTGTAAAATTGTAATATGAGAGAAATTATTTTTAACAAAAACAAACACCTTTAAAAACCATGTACAATTTTCAGTATATATTAGACATAAACTAACAAGTTAAAATGCATTTACACCAATGGTATGATATTGAATAGGAGAATTGAGTTATCCTATAAACGCTAAAAGAAATTAAATATGTAGGAGGTCACTAGAGAGTGGCATGTGTGCCAGAAATTGACAAGCGGGAATGGTTCTTTTTGTCCAAGAAAAGAAGAAAACATGCACTTGTAAGTCACATGCACCTCCCTAAACCTCTGTAACTTTTTTATACTTCATCTTAAAAAAAAAAAAAAAAAAAAAAAAAAAAAAACACCATAAAGTTGAGCATCTTTTTATCCTTAATATGGGTAACCTATTGTTATACTTTTGAAAAAAAAAAAAAAAAAAAAAAAAGATTCGAAAAACTAGTTGGGTAAGATAAAATGGAGATAACGTAAAACAAAATGAGTATCAAGCTAAAAACGCAATGAACGATAGGGTATAAAATACAATGCACAAAAGATTAAAACACAATGCATAACATATTAAAATACTATGAACGATAAAATAAAACACAATGAAAAACAAACTAAAACATATTATACACCTGAAACACAAAACCCAATGGCGTAAAACACAATGAAAAATATACTAAAACACAATGAAAAACATACTAAAACACAATGGACAAACTTAAATCACGTGTAGACTTAAAAACACAATGAACATATTTATAATACGCATGTGCATATTGATAACACAATAGAGGAGCCGAAGACACAATGGAGTAAAAAACTTAATCAACACGTAGTTTTTTTTATGTTGAAAGAAAGACATGATAAGATCAGGCAGAAGTATCCCAATTGGTTTCCATCAGTAGAAGAGGAAAAGAAGAAGAAGGGTCGTGTACAAGCTTCTATCTTTAAGAAACGTCTGTCAAAGATGTCTGGAAACGTTATCAGTTGGGCATACGTGGAGAAGACGAAGATGTTGGGCGTCAAGTGGGAATAAGGTCTGTTATACTTCAATCCCTATCGGAATGTCCTCAGTCTCCCCTTCTGGTATATCCGAGATCTTATCAGACTAGATTTTCCTCTGTACTATGAGAAAGAGTCTAGCCTAGATAGTTTTTACAACCTTCTAGCTGAAGAAAGCCGAACTCAATGGAAAATCTTTAAACCTCGGTATCCCAAGTCTTACAAAACAGACAAGATTCATCCATCCACCAAAAGTCCTATTTGGGAACACAAGATCAAGCCACCGAATTGTGTTTCGAAGATTCCAATTGTCCCGGTTGAGCAAGACGTCTCCTCAAAGTTCTATTATTGGCACTACGATGCAGTTACTACTGAGGCAGTGATCGTCTTGAGCAACTCTCCTAAACCTTGTAGACAGATCAGAATTTGGGACCCGATGTGGCTTATCAACTGTTCGGAGAAAGATGTGGAGACGTTGTATCTGTATCCCATCCAGCCTTTACAAGATGAAGAAGTTCAAGCAATGAAGTTTCAGAGAGTGATCCGCTTCTGCTATACCAACAAAGTTCACACTGGATGCGACTGGTCGAGACTTACAAGGATCAGGACGATGTCGAAGTGATGAGAAGACTGAAGATTGCTGCTAGTCATTTATGTTTGTTTCTGTTTTCGAGTCTGTAAAGTTGTGTTTACTGTGTTATAAACTTTGTCTTTTGATGTCCCTGTACGTATACTAGCCTGGTCCAAGGGGGAGTCTGTTAGTGCATGATGTCCCTAGGCTAGTATATATGTTGTTTGGACGAGTTTCGGGGTGTTTGGAGATGTGAATACGCGTTTTTAGAGTGTTTGGGACATTCAGGCGATTAGGCATTGGTTCAGGCGATTAGGTTATTCAATCGCATGTTGTTACATGCGATTGGGCTGTAATCGCGTGTATGTATAGGCAATTAGGCCTAATCGCCTATACTGCATATGGTATAGCCTTCTAATCGCCTGTAATGGGCTGTACGAGTACAAGGGGTATAAATAGGCCCAATCATTGCCCTTATCATTAGTTATTGCCACACACACTCTCCAAACACCCTCCCCCAAGTCTGAAAGTCTGATTTGATCATTGTAAACACTCGTGCTATGTTTAATGATAAAATCATAAAGCTTTTGACCCATTTTTGTGTGTTAGTTACTCATATATCATTGTTTCTTAGTTGTTTCTGTTGTTAAAACATATTCAGAGGATTCCGCACTCTGAATATAACCCTCGTGATTGTCGGGTGACCCTTTCGTCGATCCTACAGAAAATACAAACCCTAGCCGTCACCACCTTAGAAAAACCCTAGACAGGGCGGCGAGTTGCCACCGCCGCCGTCGCCCTGTCTGGCCGCTTTTCCCCTTTTTTTCCGTTTGCTAGTTTCACTTTTCCATTCCGTTTTAAGTAACTCTCAATTTTCGGTTTTGGGTTCTTGCCATTATTATCAAATCTATTTTCGGAGCACCATAGCGTCCCACAGCCGCCGCCATAGTACTCGCCTACCTCCCATCTTTTTGATTCCGCTTCTCCGTCATGCCACTCCTTGCCGCCCGCCGCCGCTGCTTATTGAACTACGGTCCCCGCCGCGCCGCTTGCTGGACTACGATCCGCCGCCGCGCTGCTACTTGCCGCCGCCGCCTTGCACCGGAGACCTCATATCGGATAATAGGATCATTAAAGTCGTGGATTTTCATTGAAGATTATGGATTTTCATTGAAGACCGTTTATTATTATTTTTTTTTTCTATGTTTTGTTTTTCCCAGTTTAAGCTTCTGGTTTCCTTCCGCTTTGACTGCAGTGGAGTATTAGATTATGAAATTAAATGTAAAATATTATAAGAGTCAAGGGTCGAGATCGTGTACAAAGTGGTTTTTTGTGAGAAGGATTAAAAATTGATACTTAGGCATCATTTTTTGAACATAGTCGTGATGTTTTGGATTGTTTTGCCTATAAAAACACCAAACATAACAATTAAAACCCGAAAACAATGTATTTTAGGCTTAAAACTTAAAACACCATGCTAAGAACATTATTAATGATTGTTAAGTGTAAACTCATGTCTCATGCTCCATTTTTCCTTTCGTGTTCCCAAGGGACATAAGTAAAAAGTGATTGGTCAATATGTTAATTAGTGTGGCAATTTAAAAAGATGACGCTTGCATCTGGAAGTTGAATAATTCAAATTATTTTAAAAAGATTTTATTCCATAACTCACATCCTTCAACTTTTTCGAATTTCCACGGTTGACTAAGTTTACATAACAGATTAATTAACAATCCTTAACAGGAACATTGGGGTCATTTGATGAGTGCTTGCTGAGACCTACGGTGAGGGGCACCACTAGTGTTTGTCATTTGTGGTTACAATATGTAAGAATTGGATTTCAATACCAACATTAGATTTAAATAATCACAAATATCGATTATTGGCCACCACAAGTTCCGCTTTAAATTATCACTATACTAGCTAAAAAATAACTCACTTACTTTTTGCTGACTTGGACTACACTTAGACCGCCACACACGTAATCCATGTCATAAAAAACTTTGCCACATAGTGGTCCACGTCATCAAAGTTTGACTTTTCTGCTGTATAAACCATTCATGTCAGTAAAACTTTGACTATTATTGTCATAAAAGCAGTCTACATCAGCAAAAAAAAATTAACTTAGTTAATTTTTAGTTAGGCTATATGCTATGGAATGGAGTCTCTTCTTTCAGTAACACTCAAGCAATAGAATAAAGCCTCGCCAATCTTTACTCAGTAGTTTATTCAATTTTTTATTTTGTTTTAATAACATTTAAAATAAATAATATAACATATAAAAACATGACATATAAAACAAAATTAACATTGAAAAAAAGTGTAACGTATTAACTAAAACGACATAATATTTAAACTAATAAAAAAACACACAAAACTACTCACCTTGGGTGGTACTGGCATTGACCACCCATGGGTTGTCTTGATTGTTATGTAATGAAGGTGGTCTGCTTCAAACGTATTTGGGTCGTTGTTGATGTTAGGAAAGGAGAGATGTTAAAAAGGATTCGAGTCGTTGAAACTCATTACGTTGCCAACGAGGGGCACTATTGAATGTTGTTTTGCCCATGTCGAAGGGGAGCAGTTTCATACTAGACAGCTTTAGTATGGGACCACGAAAGAAATATAGGTTAAAAATTGAGACCACGGGCAATGATTTTTAATGTGAGACTGGTAACGACCAATACCGGATACTTGAGATTATATAAATCCAACATTCCATTTTAAAAGGTCATCGTAATCGTAGTCGTCATCATCATTTACTTTATTTTGATATTTTTCACATATAATATTATTTTTAAATTAAAATTTAAAAACATATATACGAATTAATATAAAAATAAATATCTATTGTTAAATTATACATCTATTTCTTATTAAGTTATAAACAGGGCATAATGTAACGCCCTAAACTTGTTTATTTGTTATTATTAATTAATACTGCTGGGTAATCTATCTATATAATAAATCAATATACTCGGGTTGAATCCTAGCCTTAGAGAGTGTCTACATGGATCCAATTGAGAAATGGAGCTCCAACTTTTACACTATATAAACCGTTTTTATATTTTTTTTTCATTCTCCAAAACACAACTCTCCAATTCTTCCTAAGAAAGTTTTCTATCATCCTCCTTCATTTTGCATAATCTTTTGATTCTCCAAAACCGATTCAACATCTTCAATCGGATTTCGTCATTCAATTTTATCAAGGTAATGATCGATCCTATTGTTCTAACGTTGATTCATTATTATGTTTCATTTCATTTGTATTCTTAACGTTATTATTGTTATGTCAACATCCGGATGTTTTCATAATACTTTGTATTTGGCCGAAGATAAACAACAATTCTGGGTTAGTATTCGATTTGGGTATAAAAATGAGAAATAATCCTAAAGATGTGCTTCTTTAGGATTATCTGGGTTAGTATTCGATTAGGGATAAACAACACTTCTGTTTTCATAATACTTTGTATTTACCCAGAATTGTTTTTGGTATAAAAATGAGTAATAATCCTAATTTCTTTCCAATAATAATGATTTAATATTCGTTTAAAAAACAATCGGATGTTGACCGATTTTAAATATCAATTTTTTTATTTCAAGTTTATCAACGTTTACAATAGTTGATGAAGATTTCAACTCATTTCGAAACTTTTTTTTTTCATTTTCCAAAAAACAGGATTTTGATCCAAACACACAAACGCTTATCACAATGGATCTCAATTCTTCAAGGTTTTGCATGACCCTTCGTCAACAGTTTTGGTATGTTTGATTTTTTTTTTTTTTTTTTTGTGTTCATATGCCTATTTAATTTTAAAAAATGGTTCTTTCATTTTTAATGTTGTTTTTTAAGTGCCTTTCCAGACTGTGCCGAAGGCCATGAATAAATTTCTGTTGTCTAAAAACATACATAACAGTGATGTTACAGTAGCGACATACGAAGGAAAGTAAAAGTTTTTACATTTATCGGTCAACAATATTAAAATGGAAGTCGTAAAATTATTAATATCTATGAAAATTATTTTGAATATATTATATAATTTAGGAAACTGTTAAATAGATTTAAATTATATTTATTATTAAAAAAATAAATTTAAATTATATTTATTAAATGCATTTAAATAAGATTCAATTTAAAAGAATAGATTCATGTTTTCAAATTTTTATTTACCAAAATTATTGCATGATTTATTCTATATCATTAATTAGGTTTTTTATAATTTTTGAATAATTTTTGAATATTCTGTTATCATGATTTATTGCATGATTTATTAAGATTTTTATTTAAATTTTGTTATTGACATTAAAATTATTCCTTTTTTAAGTTTACGATATATAGTAAATGATGCTACTTATTCACAGAAATGAATGTAATCATTTCAGTTGACCATCATTAAATTGTTAATAAATGCTAAGCAAAATAGTCATTCAATTGGCAGTAAAATAGTAAATGGTAATGAAATTAATCATTCGATTGACAATAAAATGTTAATTTGTAGATATTAATGTACTCATTCACATTAATTCTCATTCTATTGTCAATAAATGCATACTAGCGAAAACATTAATTCATTTAGTCAACAAATTAGTAAATGATTTAATTTTTTAATTTAAATTTTGTCAACATTTTCATATGATAAAGTCGAAAAATTTGTTAATGATTAATATAACTTAAATTTGGTCTCTAAAAACATACAAAACAATGTCGTTACAGTGGCCACATACAAAGGACAATCTTGGTTGGTTTTATTAGAATTGATAGATGATGTATTTTGTTGTTTTACATATACATTAGTATTCAATCCTACATTCCATATTCGGAGCATAATATTAGACCAATTTTAATTTCATTAATTCTGAATTATTGTTATTAATTTACATTAATAAAGTTGACCGAATTTAATGTCATTTAATTTAAAATTTGAATCTTAATGACTGTTATCAATTTACATTAATAATATTTTGACCCAATTTAATATTATTTATTACTATCTTTTAATAATTGACCGAATTTATAGTAACATTAATAAATATTTAAGTTTACCATAATAAGCCTTATTTATTATATAGATGTTAGTTATATTATTTTTGTAAAGTTTGTATAAAAAAATAAATGAATATTTTCGGTAATCATTTAAACATCATTACAAAAATATATTTCAGGATAAACGTAAGCATAACGTTGACAAACCTAGCGACAATTACCTATGTTTTTAAATTTGATTGAACTAAAGTTGGCAATTACCTAATATATACACCATATGTAAATTAATAGTAAATTAAATTTAAGTTTAGTCAACAATATATATCGTATTTAAATTAATAATAATAACATTGTTAATTTCAATTAAAGATATTTAATAACCTTAAACACAATTTTGTTATACATTGTTTATATAAATACAAAAAAAAAATAACAAATTAAAACCATAATTATTATTAATATGAAATTGATTAAATTAATACGAGATTTTTTAATCTTTAATTCGTCTAATTGATTAAATTATACGAATGATAATATTGATTAAATTACAATTGATTAAATTGATTTCATATAATTGATCAAATTTATAGTTTACCATAATAAAACGTATTAATTTTTTTGTATAAATGATTGATTATGAATCAATTTGACCCGAACTTTAGGATTACCATAATTGACTGAATTTAATGTTATTTATTGCCATTTTTTAATCTCATTAATTTATATTAGTATTAATATGAAATTGATTAAATTGATTAAATTATACGAATTGATTAAATTAATACGAGTTTTTCTAATCTCTGCTTTCGTATAAATAATTAAATTATATGAATGATAATATTGATTAAATTATAATTGATTAAATTGATTTCGTATAATTGATCAAATTTATGGTTTACCATAATAAAACGTATAATTTTTTTGTATGAATTATTGATTTATTATCAATCATTCCCGAATTTTAGGATTACCATAATTGACCGAATTTAATGTTATTTATTACGATTTTTTAATCTCATTAATTTATATTACTATTAATACGAAATTGATTAAATTATACGAATTGATTAAATTAATACGAGATTTTTTAATCTCTAGTCAATTATACGAATGATAATATTGATTAAATTATAATTGATTAAATTGATTTCGTATAATTGATCAAATTTATGGTTACCATAATAGCTCTCATTTATTTTTATTTTTTTTTATTTAATTCTTATTACTATGCAGATAATTCCTAACACGATTGCTGAATTGGCAAACTTAAATTAATCAATGAAGATCAAAATTAAATTTACAGATGGGTACGCGTGGTCTATGTCGGTGCATGTTGAAATTTCTGCTCAAGTCGTTAGGTTTGTTATTCAATTATTAAACGTTATATTTACAGTATTCTTATTTTATAATTAGGTAGACATTCTAAATTTACTATACACAATGCTTTTGTAAAGGTTTACTGTGATTGGATGTCCTAATTTGCTTCAATCAGAAGATATTTCCATTGGCGAATATTGTGTCTTTAAATGGTATTCAATCCAACACAAGCTATTTGTTACTAAGATTGCACCACAAAAAGTCATTGATTTTAAAATTTAAATTATGATCTTTTATGTTTTTAATGTAATTTATTTGAATTATTGATTACGATTTTGAGGTTATTTATTATGATTTATAATCTTAATAAGATTATGATTAGTCTTGCAATTAATAAGATTTATAATCTTACTATGTTTACGAATTATGATTAGTATTAATTGCAATTAATAAGATTTATTAAGTTTAAATGTTATTTATTAAGTTGTTTAATATTATTTATTGACATTAATAATAATTGACCGAATTTAATGTTATTTATTAAATATTTTAATTTCATTTATTTATATTACTTTTTTTGAATATATGTTTAGTACAATTGACCGAATTTAATTTTTTATATTATGACTTTTCATTAATCAATTCTCATTAAATAATAATAATCAAAATCATTTCCTTTATATTATGACTTTTTTTTAATTATTCTTAATATATTTTTATTATGTTATATTTACTGTTATTTATGGACATTAATAATAATTGACCGAATTTAATTTTATTTATTACGATTTTTAACCTCATTTATTTATATTACTATTCATACGAAATTATGCTTTATCTATTTTTACGAAATTACAATTAATATTATTTATTGACATTAATAATAATTGACTGAATTTAATGTTATTTATTAAAAATTTTAATCTCATTTATTTATATTACTTTTTTTTTGACTTTATGTTTAATATTATTGACTGGATTTAATTTTTTTATATTATGACTTTATTTTAATCAATTCTCATTAAATGATAATCATCAAAATCATTTCATTTATATTATGACTTTCATTTAATTATTCTTAATATATTTTTATTATGTTAGAATTAATTTTATTTATGGACATTAATAATAATTGACGAATTTAATTTTATTTATTATGATTTTTTAACTTCATTTATTTATATTACTATTAATACGAAAGTATGTTTAATCTATTTATACAAAATTATGTTTAATACTATTTACTGACATTAATAATAATTGACCGAATTTAATGTTAATTATTAAAATTTTTAAGCTCTTTTATTTATATTACTGTTTTTTTTGTTTTTATGTTTAATATTATTGACCGAATTTGATTTTTTATATTATGACTTTCCTTTAATCAATTCTCATTAAACGATAATCATTAAAATCATTTCAATAATAATTGACCCCTATTAATGTTATTTATTTTGATTTTTTAATCTCATTTATTTATATTACTATTTTACGAAATTATTTTTTAATCTATTTATTTCTTATCTACCAAATTAAATTACGAATATATTACTAATACTAAAACTAATATTACGATTTTTAATTTTATTTTTAATCTCATTTATTTCTTATCTACCGAACTAAAATTTTCTTTTACGATTTTTATGAATATATTAGTAAATATATACTATTTTCAAAATAATTTTCAATTTTATTAATAAATAAGTAAATAATTTTAATTGGTAAGTTAACTTTTGTCATTCATTTATTACTATTAATAGTAATAATTATTACAATTATTAACATAAAGAATAAACGTAACATCAATATAAAAAATCCTCATTTGTCATGAAACCCTCGACCATTAACAACGTTCAAATTATTTCAAAAATTATAAAAAAACTCAATTAATGATAACAGAAAGATTCAAGCGATAATTTTGGTAAACAAAATGTATTTAATAAATATAATTTAAATCTATTCTTTTAATAATAAATATAATTTACATCTATTTAACAATTTCCTAAAATATATAATATATTCAAAATAATTTTAAATGATATTACTAATAACGACTTTCATTTTAATATTATTGATCGATAAACATAAAATTTTTTTACGTTTTTGTTACTTTGATGGATATCAATTCTTTGACTTTATTTATTTTTCATGTCTTAAAATACACTTATTAGTATAGAAGCTAAAATAATTTCAGGGAGTAACATTGGAATGCAAACTTTTATCCAAAGAATTAGGCTGTCCCCATTTGATAAGAAGATTCCTTTCAGATTTAACAGAAGACAATTCCCTCTTACTTTATGTTTCACAATGACAATAAATAAAAGTCAAGGACAAACCCTATTTAGGATAGGTATGTATTTGAAAGATCCTATTTTTACACATGGACAGTTGTATGTCGCTGCCAAGTGACAAGAGTAGAGATGGCCTGAACATACTAATATTAGATAAAGATGACAACGTTAATAATAAATAACAAATGTTGTCTATAAAAAAATATTTTGAAGTTTGTGAATAAGTATGCGATTATATTTTGCATAAATTGTTTTTTTTTTATAATTTTTTGGTTGTGTAATTTGTTAAACTACATTTATTTACTTTGAATTTAATCTTCATTTGCATGCCGTTACAATAAATATATGTTTATTCATTTCATTATTTGTTTTTAAATAACGTCTATTCAAACATTTGTTGATTCATATATCTGTTATTGGGTAACATTAAACTTTTTTTTATGATAATTTACAATCAACAAAAATTCATACGAATTGTATTACGTAACTTTCAATAAATAAAATTTGCATACTTCGATCTTTATAGAATTTTTTTTTTCATTTGCCATGAACATGTACCGCGTGTACACGCGGGGCTCAAACCTAGTATAGTATATAATGCGAACTAGTGAAAACGAATAGTTGGCAAACGGACAACCACTAACCGTAGGCAACTAATCCCATTAGTACGGTTACAGGTTATTACTAGAATTAACGGGTTTTAATTTAGCAAGATTAGAGTATTATCTATATAATATTGTAGGGGATTAGAGTTAAGGGGCTAATATTGTATAATTGAGAAAGTGGAGGTGTTAAGGGATGGAATGACCAAACCTGCATCACAAAATGATTAGAAGGTCGATCATAACCCATACCTCATTCTCTCACAAACTCACCTATAATCTGAGAATCACAGGAAAAAATTAGTCAAGGGTTAGTGCATGTGGCTGAGATTGGTCATCTAAAGGGTGGAAAACACTAAGGTAACCTCTAAATCCAGGATTGGAGATGTCTCTTAACCTTACGGTGGAGATGCATAACTTGAGATGTGATTATTGTAAATTTAGTGATTTCTAGATGTGTCCTTACTATTGTAAGATCATAAATTAGAAAGAAACCTTTTTATTGTGTAGTTTTATGTTGGTGTATGAATCAACTTATCAAGCTAGGGAGGCGGGTTTTGTGAAAATAGGCAAAACCAAAAATAGGCAAAACCCATCATCCATAGCTTTAATATAAACAACAACAATCGTACCCAGTAAATCCCACAGATAGCAAGCTACTGTTAGGGTCTGGGGAGGGTGGGATGTAGGCAAACCTTACCTCTATCCATAGGGATAAAGAGGTTGCTTCCAAAGAGACCCCAACTCCAAAACAAATAGAAGATGGAACAACAACAAACTATATAGCAAGAAACTACTAGCACACAAAACAAACAAAGGAAGTTGAGGAAAGTAAATAATATATCTAAGTAATTTGACATTATAAAAGAATGACACGCCTACGTTCGAATATGCAATCACATGTCCGTTCAACATAAAGTGGAGGAGAATACGCACTAAAACAAAACTAAAGACCCCCTACAACTAAAAATCTTTAACTTTAATCCTACTTCTCCACAAACTCCTATCATGGATCATGTCCTTAGAGAGGTGCAACTCAAGAAAATCTCATCTAAGAAACTCATCCCAAGTCACTTTGGACCTGCCTCTACTTCTCTTACCCTCCACCATGAGGGTTTCCACTACTCTAACCGGCGCTGTCCACTGGCGCCTTTTCACATGTCCAAACCATCTCAATCTTCCCTCCTTAATCTTATCAAATATACTAGCCACTCCTAACCTTACCCTAAAAGGCTTATTCCTTATCCGATCTAACCTTGTGTGCCCACACATCCACCTTAACATCCTCATCTCTGCTACCTCCATCTTGCGCGCATGAGTCTTCTTAATGGCCCAACACTCAGTTTAATATGATCCTTCATAATTGTTGAAATCTGAACTTGTTGTGAACTATTGTTATATTAATCATGTATGTGAATCTGGCGAAAAGGAGTCGGTAATGGAATCTTGTCTAAGTATGATAAAAATGGTGCTCACTAGATGTTCGATTAAATGTCTAAGTGAAGCTCACATTGATAATTGTTTGTAAAATTTGATGGGTTGACGCGTTCATAGGGAATGATTGTACCTGTGAAATTATGTAACTAGCAAGAATATGAATGATCTAATGAATGATAATCCATTAGGCAAAGAAGGTGCCTCGTCAAGTGATCAAGGGACCAATGAAGGGCGAGGAAAGGAGCACTCTTGAGGTAAGTTGATTTTACGCCTTTTGTTAATTCGTATGAATCTAGTGTCTATGAAACGATCAATCTTTCTCAGAGGCAATAATGTCTTGAAAGGTCGGATTAAAAAATGAATGATGGCACGCAAGGTAATGACCTTTACGGTTGACCTTAAAGCCAAAAGCCGAATTTGTGGTGGCACTTGAGACAAGAGATCCAGCCCCATTAAAGCCGAATATAACAAGTAACTAATCAAAGGGTGTGATATGAAAGCATAAGTTAATGCTTAATAGCTTTTGGAAAGGTTCGTGCCTAATAACCTTGCTTAATAGGAAGTCTAGTTAGATGAATGTAAGAGGATTGCTTATGGTTTTGCTTTGGGTATATTCTATGTACATATAAATGTGCCATAATTCAGGTTTGATTGTCCAAAATAAAGCCTTAGGTATAATTAAAGTGCAGCCATGTAATGAGGTTGAAAGCTTGATAAAAATACTGGAATTTGGGATGTTCACGATCATAAATGGACAAACTTAATGTTTGTTCATGTTCATTCATTTAACTAAACAAACAAATTTTTTTGTTCGTGTTTGTTCGTTTATTAAATAAACAACATAAACGAACTTCTCTCCGAACAAGTTCATGAACATTCGGTTCGTTTACAGGCCTATTTTACCTCTATTTCTTGTATTTATACCTCCATTTCATGTACTTCTAGGCAAAAAAAAAATTAGCCAAAGTTTGTTTTTGTTATTCACCAAAATTAACTAAACCGGACTAAAAACCGATTATCTAACAATACTAACCGAACCAAGGAACCAATTGTTTAATAACATTGATTAATTGTTGACTTTTGATTTTAGTTTCTGTAGGATCGATCTAACAAGAATTAGTATCGCGCGCGTATCGAATCGACGGCGGAAACCAACGATTCGGTTAGTTGTTATAGGTGGGTGTTTATGGATAGGATAATAATAATAATAATATGATAGAGAGCACACACACAAAACACACACAAAAGGTTGCACTTGTATGAAATGAGCAAAAGTCTTACAAAAGTTACTAAGGCATGGAGTATATATAGTGGGCCTTCATACGCGTCCCTCATACACGTTCCTCATACCCGTATGAAGAGAGTGGGACGCGTATGAAGCTTTGCATATTACCAAAATACCCCTATGCCTATATAAACGTGATAAATAAGATCCGACTACGATATCCAAGCTAGAGACATATCCGCATGGGTGCATTTACAGACTCCCCCTTGGACCTAGCTGGATATGCACAAAACATCTAAACCAAACACAAAAACATAAAGTAACCAAAACATGTCTTCGTCAAGCAGCAACCGTCTTCACGCCTCTATCACACGCAGCTTTGACCAATCACAACCAGCATGAATCTTCTTTGCAGCACAGTATCTGACCATCTTCTGAAATCAGACGGCTTGATCAGCATCCTCATCTTTAAAGTGGATCTGATTCTTGTTCAAGGTTTGTATGTCTTGTTCAGATAGATTCATCAGCCACATGGGATCCCAGACTCTAATCTTCCTGCAAATCTTGGGATCGTTTTCCAATACTCTGATTGCTTCTGAAGTTAGATAGTCATAATACCAGAAGATAAATTTATCAGTGAAGTCTTGCTCCATAGGCATGAGAGGAACCCGGGTCATAATCTCTAGAGGGACAATATTTCATTTCCAAATAGGCTTACTAGTGATGTGACGAATCTGATCAGTCTGGTAGCTTTTTGGATATAGTGGCTGAATATAATTCCACTCCGATCTGCTTTCACTTTCCAGTAAACCCCTACACATCTCCAGGACATCATATGTCTTGACCGGCTTCAATCTGACAAGATCCTGAAGATACCAGTATGGTAACGACTTGATCTTATAGACACTAGCGAAATAAAGAATGCCGGTCTCAAACTTAATATCAATAGCCTTAAACTGAGCCACATACGTCCTACTAACAATATTACTAGACATGAGATTCCATCTCTAGTTAATCCCTTTGGCTTGGATTGGCTCTGGTTTCTTCCTAGGGAACCATGCCTCAAGTGCAGCTTGAACCCTTGATTTTCTCCTACTAACAATATTACTAGACATGAGATTCCATCTCTAGTTAATCCTTTTGGCTTGGATTGGCTCTGGTTTCTTCCTAGGGAACCATGCCTCAAGTGCAGCTTGAACCCTTGATTTTCTCTCGGTATTAGACTCGGGTTCTTCCACGACCAGCTGGTTTTTCAACCATTTATCAACCATCTCATACACATTACCAATGGGTATGTTGATCTTCACTTTGCTTTTCTCAGTTTCTTAGACATATTTAGGATTTTTTTCAGCTATGATGTCTTCAACTTCAATATCATCCAAAGGAATATCTTCATCGAATGGTTCAGAAGGTACCGATGGAGAGGGCTATTTATACTCAATATCAGAGATCTAAGCTATTTCTTCCTTTGATGGATCTTGAGGTATCTCACCTTTTTCCAGATCCATGTCAGGTTTAGTAACTGGGTTGCCATCATCATCCGTGAAGAACAATCTGTAGAACTTTTCTGTCCATTCTAGAGGAACTGATTTGGTAGCTAAAACTTCCTCAAACATTCTGAGCTCGTCTTCAGTTGGACCGGGTTGCGAGAAAGATTCTCCTGCACCCGAGTGACTACTACTTTTCTCTTGATCTTTCTTGGTCCGCCTTTCCCTGAATTTATCATCGACTGTCTTTGTTTGACAAGTCGCTGCATCACCAGGATGATAATCACCATCCTCCTCAACTTCAACTCCAGAACGATCTTTACCAGATTCATGATCGTCCTCCTCATCCTCTTCTTCATCTTACTCATCATCACTTTCATCACCATCATCACCATTCCCAGAGGTGAGTCGCTTGTGTTTGTTCATGTACTTTTCAATCTTCTTCTTAAGCTTCTCATTTTCTTGCTTATTTTCGGATAGCTTCTTCATTGCCGCTTGAAGCTTAGCTGAAATTCTCTTGTTCTCTGATCCCGTTTCATTAATAATAGTCAGGAACTAGCGATCTCGGTTTTCTATCCCTTCTATCCTCCTCTGGTTCTCCACGTTCTGTGTAATATGTAAGTGTAGCATACTCACCAGATTGTTAATTTGAGATTGAAGAGATAGAGCAGGTGATGTGGTTGGGACAGGTGAAATGGATAGCATGAAGGGTGTCGGTTCAGCTGGATGGGATGGTTGTAACTGAGGAACTCTTATCTCAGAAAGAATTTTCTGAAGCTCAGAGTCTACAGATGGAGAAGATGTGATAGTCTGAACAGATGCTGCAGCTGAGATCGGCTTAGTGAAGACTGCAGATTGTGCCATAACTAGTGTGGGAATAGGAGTGGTAATGGCAACTGAGGAGCTTGTGGTTAATGTTACTGCTGTTGTGGTTGCTGTGGTAGTAATAACGGTTGCTTGTGTGCCTTTAGTTTTGGTTTTTCTTTTGGGTTTTGAGGTTTTGGTTTGTTTAGGTTGGGTGGTATAACTGCTTCATCAAAGAGCCGCTCGAACTAGAAGCTACCCGTTTTCGTGAGGGTCTGTCTTCTTCTAGTTTAGCATCCAACTCTTGCACATCCACCAAGAAACTTGGATCATCACGTTCTTCTCTTTCTTGCAACACTACACGTTGCTGTAGGGCAGCAGCTTCGTGGGCCTGCCTTTTCCTTTCAAGCATTTTACCTACTTTAGCAGCTTTCCTTATCTGACGAACTTCTGAATTATCACCTTCATCTTTAGTTTCTTCACTGTCAGAATCTTCATCTGATTGTTCAGTCGTTGGAGCCTTCTTTGTTGTAGGGTTTTCACCAACAAAAACTATCCCTTTGCCTTTGTCAAGACGGGATCCAGATGCTAAAGCTTCGGTGGCAGAGAATAAGGCTGGTTCACCAACAACTTTGCTGCTTTTATCAGGTTCAGCAGTAGCAGACAAAGGTTCAGACACTTGCACTTTTCGGGTCGGTCTGGGCGTAAGGAGATTCCCCTGAGGAGCCTCACCACCCTCGTCATCACTATCATCATTGTCAACATCTTTGTCAGAAACAGGATCAACAACTTCTACATCAGAATCACTTTCATCATGTCTCCTATTATCTTGTGGAGATTCAGCATAATCTTCTCTTTGAATGTCTCTAATGATTCTTTTGAATGGCGGCTCAGAACTCTTCTTATGTATACCCTTCTTATATGTCTTCATTCTGGACATACCCAAATCACTCATGTGTACGAGCTCCAAAATATCATCATTCGACTTGGGCAAATTAGGAACTTGAGTATCAAATATCATTTGTAAGAATCTTGGGTATGTGAGTGATTTCTTCTCTTTCTTTCTAAACTTCGTGCCTAAATTTTCAGCCATATTAGAAAATATCTTTCTAGAAAAGTTGAATGGCTTGTTATGGATTAAAGCCACCATAGCTGAGCAGAGAGATCTTCTTGAAGAATCAAAACTACTTAATCTGGAACTGATGCAGTGAATGAGAATATGCAGAAGGTATCTGTAGGAATGGCATAGTCCAGATTTGACATAAGGTTCTTTATTAATTGGCTCGGCATACTTGATCCGCATGAATAATCCCCTGATTAAGCGTTTTGGAAAACGAACAGGATCTTCAAGTCTGTCATTGAGTTTCAGCACCTCTCGTACAATCTGCTCGGTCACAATCACTTCTCTATCATTAAAGCGACCAACAAGTGCTATGGGATTCCAATTGGAATCTAGCACTGCTGATTCCCAAAATTGCTTTTGGTGACTCAGATATGGCATATGTGGAGTGGATATAGCATGAACGATTCTTGAACGCCTGAGGAAATTTTTAATATCAACATAATCAGCTGCATTCTTTGAAGTTGGATCCAAATGAGCCGTAATGTTGTGTTTTCGTCCAATGGCAAACTCCATATCTGCAAATGCTCATACAGGAAACATAAGAACATTGGAAATCATCCAAAATGAATCAAAGTATCAAAATTGCCAAAATTATGATATGGAACCCTTATGAGGGCTTTACTACCCGTATGAGAGCTCATACGGGTACACAGTTACGCGTGTGAATAAAAAGCAACAGGGACCCATATGAACAATTTAAAAAAAAAACATCAAAATCTTGATTTGTTTGATTTTTGGTCTGAAAATTTCAAGATATGCTCTACATGGTCTGATTAAGAAACCCTCAAACCTATCTTTGATTTTACAACCGTTTCGATAGGTTATTTGAGGTTTTTGTGCCAAGTTTAACAATAAACACAAAAACAACAATATCTCACATATTAATGGATGAAATGAAATGATTCTAAAGGGGAATTGCTCACCTTTTGATTCTTAATCTAATGGTATGAACAAAAACCGCGGGGGTTAACACAGATAGAAAGTCAAATGATGGTCAAAAGGTTAGGGTTTGTGGGTTGTGAACCTTATACGCGTGAAAGATATTAGGAAAAAGACAACAGAGACTTTAAATACTTTACCCTTCATACACGTCCCCACCCAAAGAGTCTTTCATATGGGTATAGCTGAAATTCTCTTGTTTGTTTCATATGGGTAACAACAGCAAGTATATAAAGTTTATATACGGGTAGCTTGTTTCACAGCAGGTTCAATTATAAAAGGGTCAACAGTTCAAGATTCAAGACATAAAAGTAACAGGTTCATAAAAGGATTGACAGGTTCGAAACCTTGATCAGGTTCAGCCTAAGATGAAAAAGGTTCAATCTAGGATGAACAGGTTCAAACTTGTATTTGACAGGTTCAATCAACAAATCAGGTTCAAACTTATCCTGACATGTTCAAACATTTCAAAAAAATTACAATATTGCCCCTGCAGCCTTAAACCTTCAATTTTAACGCACGGGGACCCGAATTCAAGTTCGGAAATTGATTTTTAATGCACATAAATTACCAAATTACCCTTGAAACCTGAAAATGTGAGGATTGATCATCCTTTGACATATTCTCCCCCTGAAGACTTGAATACTTGCTGATTTGATCTTTGGTCGTGGCTTCATGAGATCTCGTCTTGGTCTTTAATCAGCTTCGATGACTTGGGAGGAATCAAGAATTCTCCGCTGTATTGATTGATGATTCTTTGACGAAGACGTAGATCAATATCATATGCACTTTCATTTCTTAATTCTCATCTTCTTCAGCTTCGGTTGCTGGAGCTCTACTACGATCTGGTGTCTCTGAAGATGGAAAAACCGGGTTCTTATTGTTTAGAATGATCTTGTTGTTCAGGTTCAGGTCTTGTTCAGCTTCAAGCTTTGTCATCTGATTCATGATGAGCACAGTCATTGTGTTTGATCCTGCAGAAAAAATTAATAAAAACTGCACACAAACTACAACTTGTATTAGAATGACAAATAATCCGGACTTCAATCAAATTCTTCAAGTTTAGCATTCAATAAACTTTCAAGATTTGTCCATTTTGACCACCATTTGGAGAAACAAAGCGTTATCCCCCCTGAACATTTGAATCTATTCAATTTTCACCCTGAACTTTCAAACTTGTCAATTTAAACCCTTTAATTTATGAAAGTTGCATTTTGACCCTTGATTTTTAAAGATATAATTATTGTGTTTCGGCTTTGGATCTGAGATTCAATTGAAGAATTTAGTATTCCAACATCGGTTAATCGAAAATACATCGAAAATAAAATCGTTTAGGGTTTTTCATAAATGCTGAAAATTAAAACCAGATGTCGTAAGTAAATATATACAAGCATTCATCTTTTTGTGATTTTCTGGTAAGAGGATCATATCAGTTTTTGAGAAATCTATTCGCACCGTGGTTCTTACAATTTAAATTTTATAGACTGTGAGACTTTGGCAATTGCTGATATTGTTGTCCACATAAGCTCACATGCAAACCGTTGTGCAATGCTTTAAAATGATACTGATTAGGAGACTCCCCCTTGGACCTAGCTGGATATGCACAAAATATCAAAACCCAACACAAAAACATAAAGTAACCAAAACATGTCTTCATAAAAATACAACCGTGTTCACGCCTCTATCACACGCAGCTTTGACCAATCACAACAACATGAATCTTCTTTGCAGCACAGTATCTGACCATCTTCTGAAATCGGACGGCTTGATTAGCATCCTCATCTTTAAAGTGGATCTGATTCTTGTTCAAGATTTGTATGTCTTGTTCAGATAGATTCATAAGCCACATGGGATCCCTGACTCTAATCTTCCTGCAAATCTTGGGATCGTTTTCCAATACCATGACTGCTTCTAAAGTTAGATAGTCATAATACCAGAAGATAAATTTATCATGGAAGTCTTACTCCATAGGCATGAGAGGATCCTGGGTCATAATCTCTGGAGGGACAATCTTTCGTTTCCAAATAGGCTTACAAGTGATGTGACGAATCTGATCAGTCTGGTAGCTTTTTGGATATTGTGGCTGAATATAATTCCACTCCGATCTGCTTTCCCTCTCCAGGACATCATATGTCTTGACCGGCTTCAATATGACAAGATCCCAAAGATACTAGTATGGTAACGACTTGATCTTATAGACACTAGCGAAATAGAGAATGTCGGTCTCAAACTTAATACCAATAGCCTTAAACTGAGCCACATACGTCCAACAAACAATATTACCAGTCATGAGATTCCATCTCTGGTTAATCCTTTTGGCTTGGATTGGCTCCGGTTTCTTACTAGGGAACCATGCCTCAAGTGCAGCTTGAACCCTTCTTTTTATCTCGGTATTAGACTCGGGTTCTTCCACGACCAGCTGGTTTTTCAACCATTTATCAACCATCTCAAACACATTACGGGTGGGTATTTTGATCTTAACTTTGCTTTTCTCAGTTTCTTGGACATATTCAGGATATTCTTCAGCTATGATGTCTTCAACTTCAATATCATCCAAAGGAATATCTTCATCGAATGGTTCAGAAGGTACCAATGGAGAGGGCTGTTTATACTCAATACCAAAGATCTAAGCTATTTCTTCCTTTGATAGCTCTGGAGGTATCTCACCTTCTTCTAGATCCATGTCAAGTTTAGTAACTGGGTTGCCATCATCATCAGTGAAAAACAATCTGTATAACTTTTCTATCCATTCTAGAGGAACTGATTTGGTAGCTAAGACTTCCTCAAACATTCTGAGCTATTCTTCAGTTGGACCGGGTTGCGAGGAAGATTCTCCTGCACCCGAGTCATTACCATTTTTCTCTTGATCTTTCTTGGTCCTCCTTTCCCTGAATTTATCATCGACTGTCTTTGTTTGACAAGTCGCTGCATCACCATGATGATAATCACCATCCTCCTCATCCTCAACCCCAAAACGATCTTTACAAGATAACAGTTGCTTGTGTGACTTTAGTTTTGGTTTTTCTTTTGGGTTTTGAGGTTTTGATTTGTTTAGATTGGGTGGTAGACTGAGTTGGTTCTTTAAATGTAACAGATTTGGCATTGGAGGTTTTTCAGGCTTTCTTCGGTAATTGCTTCATCAAAGAACCGCTCGAACTAGAAGCTACCCGCTTTCATGAGGGTCTGTCTTCTTCTAGTTCAGCATCCAACTCTTGCACATCCACCAAGAAACTTGGATCATCACGTTCTTCTCTTTCTTGCAGCGCCACACGTTGCTGTAGGGCAGCAGCTTCGCGGGCCTGCCTTTGCCTTTCAAGCATTTTACCTTCTTTAGCAGCTTTCCTTAACTGACGAGCTTCTGAATTATCACCTTAATCTTCAGTTTCTTCACTATCAGAATCTTCATCTGATTGTTCAGTCGTTGGAGCCTTCTTTGCTGCAGGGTCTTCACCAACATAAACTATCCCTTTGCCTTTGTTAGGACGGGATCCAGATGCTACAGCTTCGGTGGCAGAGAATAAGGCTGGTTCACCAACAACTTTGCTGCTTTTATCAGGTTCAGCAGTAGCAGACACAGGTTCAGACACTTGCACTTTTCGGGTCGGTCTGGGCGTAAGGAGAATCCCCTGAGGAGCCTCACCACCCTCGTCATCACTATCATCATTGTCATCATCTTTGTCAGAAACATGATCAACAACTTCTACATCAGAATCACTTTCATCATGTCTCCTGTTATCTTGTGAAGATTCAGCATAATCTTCTCTTTGAATGTGTCCAATGATTCTTTTGAATGGCGGCTCAGAATTCTTCTTGTGTGTACCCTTCTTATATGTCTTCATTCTGGACATACCCAAATCACTCATGTGTACGAGCTCCAAAATATCATCATTCGACTTGGGCAAATCAGGAACTTGAGTATCAAATATCATTTGTAAGAATCTTGGGTATAGGAGTGATTTCTTCTCTTTCTTTCTAAACTTCGTGCCTAATTTTTCAACCATATTAGAAACTATCATTCCAGAAAAGTTGAATTGCTTGTTAAGGATTAAAGCCACCATAACTGATCTGAGAGATCCTCTTGAAGAATCAAAACTACTTAATCTGGAACTTATGTAGTGAATGAGAATATGCAGAAGGTATCTGTAGGAACGGCATAGTCCAAATTTGACATAAGGTTCTATCATAATTGGCTCGGCATACTTGATCCGCATGAATAATCCCCTGATTAAGCGTTTTGGAAAATGAACAGGATCTTCAGGTCTGTCATTGAGTTTCAGCACCTCTCGTACAATCTGATCGGTCACAATCATTTCTCTATCATTAATGCGACCAACAAGTGCTATGGGATTCCGATTGGAATCTAGCACTGCTGATTCCCAAAATTGCTTTTGGTGACCCAGATATGGCGTATGTGGAGTGGATATAGCATGAACGATTCTTGAACGCCTGAGGAAATTGATAATATCAACATAATCAGTTGCATTCTTTGAAGTTGGATCCAAATGAGCCGTAATGTTGTGTTTTGGTCCAATGGCAAACTCCGTATCTGCAAATGCTCATACAAGGAACAAAAGAACATTGAAAATCATTTAAAACGAATCAAAGTATCAAAATTGCCAATATTATGATATGGAACCCTTATGAGGGCTTTACTACCAGTATGAGAGCTCATACGTGTACACAGTTACGTGTAAGAACAAAAACCAATAGGGACCCATATGAACAATTTAAAAAAAACAACAAAATCTTGATTTGTTTGATTTTTGGTCTGAAAATTTCAAGATATGCTCTACATGGTCCGATTAAGAAACCCTCAAACCTATCTTTGATTTTACAACCGTTTCGATGGGCTATTTGAGGTTTTTGTGCCGAGTTTAACAATAAACACAAAAACAACAATATCTCACAGATTAATGGATGAATTGAAATGATTCTAAAGGGGAAATGCTCACCTTTTGATTCTGGATCTTATTGTATGAATGAAAAACACAAGGGTTAACACAGATAGAAAGTCAAATGATGGTCAAAAGGTTAGGGTTTGTGGGTATGAACGAAAAACACGAGCGTTGTACGTGTGAAAGATATTAGGAAAAAGACAACAGAGACTTTAAATACTCTACCCTTCATACGCGTCCCCACCCAAAGAGTCTTTCATATGGGTATAGCTGAAATTCTCTTGTTTGTTTCATACGGGTAACAACAGCAAGTATATAAAGTTTATATACAGGTAGCTTGTTTCACAGCAGGTTCAATTATAAAAAGGTCAACAGTTCAAGGTTCAAGACGTAAAAGTAACAGGTTCATAATAGGGTTGACAGGTTCGAAACCTTGATTAGGTTCAGCCTAAGATGAAAAAGGTTCAATCTAGGATGAACAGGTTCAAACTTGGATTTGATAGGTTCGAACAACAAATCAGGTTCAAACTTATCCTGACAGGTTCAAACATTTAAGAAAAATTACAATATTGCCCCTGCAGCCTTAAACCTTCAATTTTAATGCACAGGGACCCGGTTTCAAGTTCGGAAATTGATTTTTAACGCACATGAATTACCAAATTACCCTTGAAACCCGAAAATGTGAGGATTGATCATCCTTTGATACATTCTCCCCTTGAAATGCACAATTAGTCAAACTTTGACTATTTGAGCGAGTTCACACACGGATGATCAGATACTCACGAACAACTGGAATCAACAGTCGAACTGAGATCCGATCATGCACACCTTGTCTTTACCTGAACCAACGTCTGACTAACACTACTGACCTTCGGATTTTAGAAATTTGTAATTTTAGCATCAATCCGTTAAAGTGACCGTTAGAATTTCAAAGTCCATTTAGCTGTTCATTAGACTCTGACAATTTTGAAAGAGAGATAAACACACTGCACTTAACGAACTTCCAACATCGGTTCTTCAAAAAATAAAGCAAAAATGAAAAATCTTTTTGGTATTTTTGACAGAAAGATAACGAAAGTCAAATAAACGAAACGGAAACGAAACGGAATGGAATCTTTACAAACAATCCTTTTGTGAGTTTGCCGGGCGGAGAATCATATCAGTTTACGGACCTGTCATGATAACCTTTGTTTAGATTAAGTCAGATTAGGATAATCAATAAACAAGCGATTACCAATATACTTGTCCACTTAAACCAAAAATCAGGATTACTCGCTGGCACTTTAGATACGTTAATGTAAGATTTATTCCTTGCGGTCAATGGTCCCCACGCACACGACACATTCCCTATCAGACGTTGCGCAAAGCTTCATCGTAACGGGTGAGTAAACCATGACCATCCGTCTACAAGACTTGAGATTGAGGGAGTCTCGGTCAGGGTGATGGCAAATACCAGAAGCCAATTTTTTTTGATACATTCCTTAGAGGGCGTGTACAATCCAAGTCACTATCCCAGTGCACAATCACCATAAGGTCCGTATTTATTATCTATTGAGCGTTGTGGCTGATTTAACAATCTTGGCTTAGCGGGTGTGCGCAATCCGAGTCACTATCCCAGTGAACAATCACCATAAGCTTCAGAATTACATATAATATACTCCACAACGCTTAAATGGCTTACCGGTACGAATAGCTGAAGACGAAAGATGCTCGCACTTCGCAGCTAGAAAATTCTTATTTGTTTGTACGAGAATTAGGGTTCGGCTATGGATGTATCTTTTAGCACAAGAAAGAACGCTTAATCAACTCAATCGGATCTGCGATAGATCCAAGATTTGACCACTTGTTCCCGGATGTATCACAGGTTAAAGACCCAGAACTTCAGATTTTGGCAACCCATCAATTGAGATTTTGGTACCAAGACTATATGCCAATGAGGAGGGAAACCACTCAACGTTAAGTTGTTAATGTTTATATCATCATGCCAACTTTGAAATGATTTTCAGGCCTACTGGTATATCACTTGTAAGACTGATTATCATTTGCAGTTTAGAGTTTGGGGAAATCAGATAGTCCACTGATGTACTTTCATTTTCTCTTATCCACACAGCAAAAACTCGAATTTTGATTTTCTGATGTTTTTGTATTTTAGTCATTTTCAATGTTTTTGGTCTTTGTTGGTTTTTCAAATGTTTTTGGATTTTTGATAAGAGAAACTATGTACAAACACAGAAGCACCGATGTGGACTAATCTTGTTTTTCTTTGACACCATTTACGAGAAGCAAAAATTAGAAACGAGATTTGTCGAAAGCTTTCGTAAATTGGTCAGCACGTTGTTGGTCGGTGTGAATCTTAACAACATCTATTTGCTTCTTTTCATAGTAGTCGCGTATGAAATGATAGCGAACATGGATGTGTTTAACCTTAGAGTGGTCTACCGGGTCCTTAGTGACGGCTATAGATGCTTCATTATCTACGTAAATAGGGGTAGTTAGAAATTTCAAACCGTAATCCCACATCTGCTGTTGGATCCAGATCACCTGTGAGCAGCATGAAGAAGCGGCAACAGTGGAAACATCAACCGATGTCTATTTCTTGCATTGCCAGAACACGAGTCTACTTCCTAAGAACTGACATCTAGCCGTTGTGGATTTTGCATCGAGTTTCCAACCTACATAGTCCGCATCACTATAGGCAGTGAAATCAAACATATCGTCACAAGGGTACCATAGACCTTTGGTCGGACAACCCTTCAGATACTGAAAGATTCGCTTAACTGCGGTTAGATGAGAAACCTTTGGTTTTGACTGGTAGCGAGCACATAGGCATGTAGCGAACATGATATCCGGACGAGAAGCAGTTAGATACATGAGTGAGAGATCCGATCATTACGCGATAAAACGAGGGATCTACATTGATGCCCTATTCGTCTAGTCCAATCCCGTGATTGACTTGAAGAGGTGTTGAAGCACATGACGAGTCAGCCATCGAAAACCGGCTCAGGATGTCTGCTACGTATTTGGTCTGATTAATAAAGATTCCGGTAGGTTTCTGATCAACCTGCAGACCTAAGAAAAACTGCAATTCTCCCATCGCACTCATCTCAAACTAATCCTGTATTAATTTCTCAAAGTCCCTTTACAAACTATCGTTAGTTGAGCCAAATATGATATCATCTACATATACCTGGACCAGCAAAAGGTGATCATCTTTCTCCAAGGTGAAGAGAGTACAATCAATGATTCCTCAGATGAAACCATGAGAGATAAGGTACTTTGAGAGATGCTTGTTCCATGCTCTTGGAGCTTGATGAAGTCCATAGAGAGCCTTGTTCAATCGGTAAACACGGTCTCTGTGCATTGGCTCTTCAAAAACCGGTGGTTGCCCCACGTACACCTCTTCTTTCACTTTACTATACAGAAACGCACTTTAAACATCCATCTGGTAGACTTTGAATCGCTTGTAGGATGCAAACGCGAGAAACATGTGTATTGCTTCCATGCGAGCTACCAGAGCGTATATCTCACTGTAATCTACTCCTTCAACCTGTCGAAACCCTTGAACAACTAAATGTGCTTTGTTTCTTATCAAAACACTACGGTCATCAACACCCAATCATTCATATAATCATGCATGTCTAACAAATCACCAACGTTCGGGATACAGGACTCGCGTGTGTGTCAAGACAAGGGTTTTCCTAACTATAACGTATGTTAATGTCACCTAACATATGTTATTGTTACATAACATCCTAAAGGACCTGTTTAACTAACCCTAGCTAAGTGTTTAACCACGTATGATTATGGAAATTAACTAGAGTTCAGTAAAAGAGTTAACATGAAAATACGGGGTGTCACATCATCCCCAAGTTGAAAAGAATTTCATCCCGAAATTCAGCAAGTAAACAGTAAAGTCGGCTAAAAAATGTGTGCTTGGTTCCCGAATGTCACATCATCCCCAAGTTGAAAGGAATTTCGCCCCGAAATTCACTTTCAGATAGTTGCTTTACGTTTAGTGTTTGGTTTATGCATAGTTTCAGGTTCAGTAAAGAGATGTGGGTATTTAAGCCGCATTTGATCCATGCGTTCCCACGTGTATTCCTGTCCTAGACGGGAATTCCATAGTACCTTAATAATAGGTATAGTGTTTTGTCTGAGTTTCTTGACGCCCCACTCAAGAATCTCCACCGGTTCTTCCATGAACCGTAGCTGATCATCCACTTGGATCTCCTCCAGTGGCACCACCAGCATTGTATCCGATAAGCATTTCTTTAAGTTTGATACGTGGAATACGTTGTGCACTCCACTGAGTTCATCAGGCAAGTTTAACTTGTAAGCTACCGGACCAATCCTTTCGACAATCTCGAATGGTCCAACGTATCGTGGGTTCAATTTTCCCCGTTTTCCAAAGCGTATCACCCCCTTCCAAGGTGACACCTTCAATAGAACCTTGTCCCCAACCTGGAACTCCAAAGGTTTCCTACGCTTATCACCGTAACCTTTCTGTCAATCACGAGCAGCAGCCATCCGATTTCTAATTTGAACTATCTCCTCAGAAGTTTCGTGCACAAGTCCGGGACCTGTTAGCTGGCTATCCCCAACTTCAGTCCAGCAGATGGGAGACCTACACTTGCATCCATAAGTGCCTCAAAAGGCGCACACTGTATCGAAGTGTGGTAGCTGTTGTTATACGAGAATTCAATCAAGGACAAGTGCTTATCCCAACTGTTGCCAAAATCCACCACGTACGCTCGTAGCAGATCTTCCAATGTTTGGATGGTACGTTCACTCTGTCCATCCGTCTGTGGGTGATAGGCTGTGCTCATATCTAAGCGAGTTCCCAAAGCGTTTTGGAGAGTAGTCAAAAAAATGAGAAGTGAATCGCGCATCGCGATCAGATATAATAGGAGTAGGCACCCCATGCCTAGAGACTACCTCCTTGATGTAGAGATTAGCTAGTTTCTCCAGCGAGTCCGTTTCCTTTATTGCCAGAAAGTGTGTCGATTTGGTTAAACGATCCACGATAACCCAAATTATGTTATGGCCAGTTGGCGTTCTAAGAAGCTTTGTGATGAAATCCATAGAAATCCCGTCCCATTCCACATAGGGATTTCTGGTTGCTGGAGTAGGCCTGAAGGTTTCTGATATTCAATCTTAACCTTCGCATAAGTCAAGCACTTACTAACATAAGTAGCTATTTCAGCTTTCATGTTTGGCCACCAGTAAAGAGTTTTGAGATCTTGGTACATCTGGTCTGAACCAGGATGTACCTAATGTCGAGAGGTGTGAGCTTCATGAAGTATTGAAGACCATCCGTCTTCAGTTCCAAGTGCTTATCAGCACCATGTAAAGTTTCAAGCCCGATGTTTTCTTCTTTCAAAGCCTCGCCCTGGGCTTCACGTATCTTATCAGGAAGATTAGAATGTATGGTAAGTTATAAAGCTCGCACCTGATGAGCCGGTCGTTACGGGTCATGCAAAACCTAATTAACCTAGGTAGATAGGGTAAATAGGGTATCAATCCAAGGAGCGTGTGGTTAGTGATTATCGCTTAGTTAACTTTGAAAATGTTGCTTATGAAGGTGCTAGTTAATTATGAAGTATGCAAATTATCATTTAAGAATTGGTTGAAGAGTTGTTGTTGATTAATATGAAACTTAAATTGAATTTGTAAGAAGTAAATAATAATACTTGTAAACAATTAGATAAAAATGATTACACTAAGGATTTGGTAATTGAACACTAGGGCTTTCAACAATTGGGCATAATTGGATAAACAAGGATAATGCAATTGGTACTAATGGGTTGATTGTTCAATAAATTTAGGTATCAAGTTTCGTCAACATCCAACAATGGACTAAACTATACTTTATCATCTAGAACATACAATCCTATGGTAGTGTTGATGCAAGGAACCATGCTTATCTCACTAGAAATTGGCACAAGATCAATTAACTAAAAATGAGTCTAGCATAAGATTAATCACTACTCAACACAAATAATTCAAGTACATAAGAACATTAATCAAAAGTTTAGACAATACCCAAATGTTTTAGCCCTAGATATCAAGAACTTACATCCCCAGTGTAATACAAATGTTCTTAGCCAAGCATGGCTATGGTGTTCATCATCTTCAAAAGAGGGTCTTTAATCTTCAAGAAATTGATACTAGAACTTGGAGAATGATATGTGATGTTGTGTCTTCAATGGTGGTGAATTTTATATTGAAGAAGGAGATCAAAACAGCTAAAAAACTCAGTCTTCCCTCATAAATCCGTCATTAAAATGTTTTTGATGATCATTGACTTGAAAAATGAAGTTTTTTGACCATCTTGACTTTTGGCGTAGGATACGCCACTTTTGGCGTATCCTACGCTAACTCAGATTTGCCTTAGCCATTTCCTGCTGGCCTACGCCAGCCATGTTCTTCCTGCCTACGCCATTGGCGTAGGGTACGCCAATTTTGGCGTATCCTACGCCAACACCCCTCAATCGTCCGTTTTTGATTTTCCAGCTCACGTATGCATTCGTTTCTCGCCCGGGCAACTCCAAAACGTCATTTTTGCTTCCTTTTAGTTATCAAATCCTGAAACAACATAGCAATATCAAAGCAACACCATTTGACACTAAACACTCTTTAAAACTCATTTATGGCGCTTTTATACACATCTTTTAATTAACCCATCACATCCCCACACTTGTCTTTTGCTTGCCCTCAAGCAAATTAATAAACCATGCTCAATCAACAATTTAACTAATTCCAACCATTTTATCGATTCTCAAAAACGGCCCCTAGTCATACCCTAATTCACAAGACTTACGCCTGTCAGTAGATTTACATTCCAAGGTTTTTATTTATTAAAAACAAATGCCTAGCTAAATCCAACTAGATCCAATTTCACATTTTTGCACACCCCTCACAATGGTTCACTCCACTCGGTTTACTATCTCGGCTAGCAAGTAATGTGCTAGTATTTCATATCAATCACTCGAAACCGATCATAGGGCATGTTAGCATAAGCTTGCAATTCAATCACCTTCCACAAAATTTTTTAAAAGTGACACAAGTCAAAAGGTCTTTAAAACGGGTTGTAATGGGGCTAGGCGAAGGGTATGGAAAGGGATATTTACAAGTGACTATAATGATGAAAATTCGACTTTTATTACATCAACTAACTAAACACTAAACTATAAGGCAAAACTTCGCCTTTTATTCAATTACTAATTTAAGCATATTTTTGTGCTTTTCTATGAGAACTCTCATTTGTTTGAAGCGTATTTGTTCTCAAGCTTTTTTTTTTTTTACAATACGACTCAAAATACTACAGCCGAATTTTCATCATTTGGGTCAAAATGAGTTGAGAAGGCTAAATGGGTCAAATGGGTAGTCAAATGAAAGGTTAAAGGCTCAAATTTGTTTAACTAGGGAAAACTTTTTTTTTATATATATATATATATGAGGAAAAGGCTAGATAGACCTAATGCCTTAATCATTCTTGTGTCACAATCAATCTAGAGTAGTAGGCATATCAAAAATTGCAAGTTCTACCTTTATGCGCCTATAATAGTACACTCAATTCAAATGAACACAACATGCTGGAGGATGTGGAACAGATATTTGTAATGTGTTAGCATGTTGTGGTGGCTCAACAATCTCTTCCTGAACCTAAAGGGAATATGGGTTGCCGATATGCAAAAGTGCTATATTCTTCCTTAGTCTTTTCTAACTAGGCAATCCATATTTTGCAAAAACCATCCTTGGAAAAACACATCAAGGAACTTAAAGAATTATGACCATGACTAGGGGTCGAATTTTGTGATCCAATATCATGGTGAGAAAAAATGGTTTTCTTACAGTTTAAGCTTGAGGGTCTTTTTTTTTTTTTTTTTTTAATTGGCTATTCCCCCATCCCCACACTTAAAATTTACATTGTCCTCAATGTGGGTCCTTGCACGGATAAGGGAACCAAATAGCCAATTAATTCAAAAATATGTGTGAGGATGCTTTTGTTCCACCCCATTACATCCTTTTCTAAAGCGAAAGCTAAAGACCCACTCAAGTCTTCAACAACGCACATAAGATTAAAGAATAGAAAGCACCTGATAAGTAAATGATGTCTCCGTTCCATCGGTGAATCCTTGCTCTCCATAGTTGAATGCTTCCTACCCTTCATTTTTCCCTTTTTCACTGAACACTCACTGGTGATGTATACCCTGGGCTTACACTCAAAACATCAACACATCCAAAACAACCAAACAAAAACTAAATTGCAAAACAGAAATTCTAACCTATTCAAACAAACCAAAATAAAGTCAACCAACAACGAAATAAAAGATAAGCAATAAAAATAAATAGTCTGCAATGATACAAATAAAACGTTACCAAAACCATCCATCAGCGGTAGTAGGGGTCATTCGGACCCGGTGGTGGATAAGGAGTGTTCGGATGCCCGAAAATTGCATCCATCCACCCATGGTAGTCACTGAGTGGGTCGGCAGATGAGGAAGATCCTTCAGCTGGTGGTGGTGGCGGGTGGCGGCTGCGGAGTGGGAAGATAGCTGGAGGAGATCCCTTGGGGCCACCTGACCTGATCGATCACCTCCTGTGGTTGTTCCCTTATGGTTGAATAATCAACGTATGGAACAACTGGCACATAAGGACGCCCCGCCATTAGGTCCTGGTGGTGTTTAATCTGCTCAGTCTCCAAAAATCTGTTAACCGTGTCCATCTCTCGGGCATAATTAACCGCCCACCAATGCTTGTCCTCCCTTGCCTTTCTTTCCGCCTCTCTTCTATCCTCTTTTGCCACTTGATCTCTTTCCCGCTGCTCCTCTCTTGCTATTCGCTCTTGTTCCCTTTTTATTGCCGCTTCTTCTCTTTGTCGTGCCAGTACCATGTTTCGCGTACCTCGATCCCAAATAGACTTCTTGAATGAAGTCCAACCATGGAAACCTCCAGGCCTTGCCTGGTTGATCCCCGCTACTATCTCCATTTCTTTTCTGCTCATCTCTCGAACCGGCCGCTCTCTCACAACTTGCACCTCCTCTTCTACTTCCTCAGCTTCATCCGTGTGCACCTCTTCATCACCTCTATGTTCCACATCTTCTCGCAATGCCATTACCTGTGTGTTGCCTTGTTTATCGAGCAAGACATGATACTCCGCGGTCCTCTCATATGTAAACTTGGCCTTGCTAAAACTCTCCCATTTCATTTTCATGATGTTTACTTCAATGGCTGGTGTCGATCGTGTCACCACTCCTTGAGCCTCCATCAAGTATGACAATAGCCTAACATGCGGTATCATTTTCCGCTCTTGGCTTTCTCGGCTATCCCAAATGTTCATCAAGACCAAATGCCTAAATGATAGGCGTGGTGTACCATACATGATTGCGTGTAATACTCGAACGTCCCAACCTCTCACTTTTGATCTATCCCCGAGCCTTGCCATTAGATTTTCATACGAGATGCCTAAAAGGAATCTAGCCTCGCATTCCATGTCCTCTCTGCAATGATTATTTCCCCTTTTTACTGGAGCCACATTGTCAAACATATTTTGTGGATCGGTGTTTGATTGCGATTTAGCCCAAAAGAGATTCTCGGGGATATAATAGTATTCATTTTCCGGACAAGAGTCAAAATTGGCAATTTGACGCATTGTCTCGAATGATAGGGTCATTTTTTTCTTCCCCACAGTACCAATCAACTTCATTGTAAGAGGTGGGTTATTACCAAGATCTCGCTCCAGCGTGGACATCCATTGCTCAATTGCTTTCATGTAAACTTTCTTTCCTCTATTCGTACAATAGTATAAAGCTGCTTCCCAACCAATTCTTTCAAATTTCTGTGTCAGTCCTATTAATCTCAACTGGTCCACATCATACGATCTTTCATAAACCAACACACCCTCGGTACCATGTTCCAATGTTGCCATTTTTTGGTACCACATTGATGGCCTGATTGCTTCAGGGAAAGCTGACAACCTTTTAGACTTTTCTGTCCAAGTGGGAAGGTCAAAATCCATCCCTTCGGCACGATTCATCCTTTCGCCACGATCCAATTCATGTTGAATTTCATCACCCTCGTCGTCAGACTCGTTGCATAAATTGGACCGTTTCCCTTTTCGCCGTTTTGGTTGAGTAGACGATTCCGCATGATCCTTACCTTTTCTTCTAAAAACATTCTGCAACACATTCGAAAACAATAATGTAGCATTAGTTATCTAATCTCAATAAGATTAGCATGTACATCAACTACATTCTACCCAAGCATGGCATCCTATGGTTATAAACATATACTAGCGATCAAAGATGTTGTACTAATCGCCTAAAGTCAACAACCATATGTTTTACATCTCCATAACCCCTTCCCCACACTTATTTCTTGCTTTTATTAGAAAAAAAATCGTTTTTTTTTTTAACTATCAACAACAAAGTTTCTAACCAACAATTATCCCCTAATCATAAATATACATAGCATCAATTTCTCAAGCACTCATGAACACATAATATGTAATTGATGAAAATAACAAGCAAGAATTATGAAAAACATACCTTCATGATGCTAGTTGAGTAGGGAAATAACCAAAAGCAAGAAATAAGACAATAACAAGAACACCCACAAAAATTCCGTTTTTTAAACCCTTGATTCGCCCCTCAAAACGTTGGAATTAACAAATTCTAAGTTAGGGGTTTTGTAGATCTTGAAAAATTACACGATTTTGATATAAGGGTTGTAAAAATTGGTGGAAGATTGAAGGAGTTATGAAAGGTTTAAAGGTTTGGAGGATTTGTGGATAAAAGAGGTGAAGAAGATTGTTGGTTAATGGGTTTTGATTGAGTTAGGGTAAGTTTGTTTGATGAAAAAGGTGTTTTGGTGAGATGTGGGATAGGTCAAAGCTGGTCAACGCCGAGTAAAAGAGAAGTTTTTTTTTTCGGTTTTTGGCGTACCCTACGCCAATATTGGCGTAGGCTACGCTACTGGCGTAGGGACTTGATGTTTAGTTAGCGTAGGGCAGGGTAGAATGGCTAAGGCAAACTTGACTTGGCGTATCCTACGCCACTTTTGGCGTAGGCTACGCTAACCCCCAGTTTTTTTTTTTTTTTTTTTTTTTTTTTAGGGGTTTAAAATAATGGGAAAAAAATTCAATTAAAATTTATAACTAAATAAAATACTATAAAATTTTTATACAAATTTTACAACTATGCTTCCCACCCCCCGAAAAAATTAGTATTGTCCCCAATACTACAATTAGAATACGTACCTGGGATGGGAGTTTTCACCTGCATTTTAATTGATTTCATAAGTTGGTAAGCCCTCTAAGAAACTTACCAACTCGACAATGTTACCATGTTCTGTGGGGTACTCCACGTAGGGCTTCAACCGATGCCCGTTCACAGTTTGCCTTGACCCATCTTTCGGGTCCTCGATGTCTACCTCGCCAAGCTTTCCAACCCTTTTTATGATGTATGGGCCAGTCCATTTGCTCTTGAGTTTTCCCGGGAAGAGCTTCAACTTGGAATTGTAGAGCCAAACTTTTTGACCCCCTTCAAATTCCTTTTTGCGAATTTTCGCGTCATGAGCTCTTTTCATTTGATCCTTGTATTTTGACGCGATTTCGTAAGCTTCATCCCTTAGCTCTTCTAACTCACACAATTTGAGTTTCCTTTCTCGGCCTGCATCATCATATCGTAAATTAACATTTTTGATGGCCCAATATGCCCGGTGAACTAATTCGACCGGGAGATGACAATCCCTACCATACACTAGTCGATAAGGAGTTGTTCCAATAGGTGTTTTGTAGGCCGTGCGGTAGGCCCATAAAGCATCATTAAGCTTAGTTGACCAATCCTTTCGGTCCGCACGAACCGTTTTTTGTAGAATTTCTTTAATTTGCCTATTGGACACCTCAACTTGTCCACTAGTTTGTGGATGATATGGGGTGGCAATTCTATGGTCAACACCATATCGCTTAAGCAATTTTCTGAATTTTTGGTTTTTAAAATGAGATCCCCCATCACTTATGATTGTGCGAGGTAACCCAAACCTTGAAAAAATATATGTTTGTATAAAATTGCAAACAACGATATGGTCAATGGTTTTGGTGGCGATAGCTTCAACCCATTTAGAAACATAATCTACCGCCACCAAAATGTATAAATTACCGAAAGAATTGGGAAATGGTCCCATGAAATCAATCCCCCATACATCGAACACATCAACAACCAAAATTGGTTGCATTGGCATTTCATCACGTCTTGAGATGCTTCCTAATTGTTGACAATGTAGGCAATTTTTAGCATACTAAAATGAATCCTTAAAAATTGTTGACCAATACAACCCACTAGACAAAACCTTGTGACCCGTCTTTTGGCCACTAAAATATCCTCCACATGCATAAGAATGCACGTGCTTCAACACACTCATGATCTCCTCATCCGGGATGCATCTTCGAATGATTTGATCCGCTCCCACTCTAAATAAGTCAGGTTCATCCCAAATGTAATGTTTTACTTGGGACAAAAATTGGAGCCTCTTCTTCCTCACCCAATGTTCCGGCATTGTACTTGTCACTAAAAAATTAACAATATTAGCAAACCAAGGTAATGTCAAAACCGCTAACAGGTGCTCATCTGGGAATGACTCATTAATTTCATTCGTTGAGTCTTCCTCCTCAATCATCAATCTAGACAAATGGTCTGCAACCACATTTTCCGTGCCTTTCTTGTCACGTATCTCCAAATCAAACTCTTGTAATAAGAGTATCCATCTAATCAGTCGGAGCTTAGCATCCTTTTTGTCCATTAAATACCTGACAGCACTGTGATCAGTATAAATAATAATTTTACTACCCCATACGTAAGACCGAAATTTGTCTAGCGCATACATCACCGCAAGTAGCTCTTTTTCGGTAGTTGTATAATTCAATTGTGCTTCCGAAAGAGTCTTACTTGCGTAGTATATAGCAACAGGTTTCTTTTCTACCCGTTGACCCAACACGGCCCCAACCGCATACCCACTTGCATCACACATGATTTCAAAAGGCAAAGACCAATTGGGTGATTGCAAAATTGGGCCCCAACTAACTTCTCTTTCAAAATATTAAAGGCTTCAATACATTTTTTATCAAAATTAAATGGAGCATTTTTCATTAACAAATTACATAAAGGTTTTGTTATGTCGCTAAAACCTTTAATGAATCTCCTATAAAAACCGGCATGCCCCAAAAATGATCTAATGCCCTTAATACTAGTGGGATAAGGTAAAGTTGAAATGACTTGTATTTTAGCATGATCAACCTCAATCCCACGACTAGAAACCACATGGCCCAACACTATCCCCTCTTGGACCATAAAATGGCTTTTCTCCCAACTCAAAACAAAATTTGTCTCAACACACCTTTGTAAAACCTTTTCCAATTGATCTAGGCAAGAGTTAAATGATGACCCGAAAATAGAAAAATCATCCATAAAGATTTCCAAAGACTCCCCCACCATATCCGAAAAGATACTCATCATACACCTTTGAAAGGTGGCAGGGGCATTACAAAGGCCAAATGGCATTCGCCTAAATGCGAATGTGCCATATGGACAAGTAAACGTGGTCTTTTGTTGATCCTCGGGATGAATAGCAATTTGATTGTAACCTGAATACCCATCCAAGAAACAATAAAATTTTTGTCCGGCTAATTTTTCTACTATTTGGTCAATAAAAGGTAAGGGAAAATGGTCTTTAGAAGTTGCAGCATTCAACTTCCTATAATCGATACAAATACGCCACCCGGTTACCGGTCGGGTGGCTACCTCCTCACCTGAGTCGTTTTTCACGACTTGAATACCTGCCTTTTTTGGAACAGTTTGAGTTGGGCTAACCCACTGGCTATCGGATATAGGGTAAATGATACCCGCATCTAACCACTTCAAGACTTCTTTCTTCACAACTTCCCGCATATTAGGATTGAGTCTCCTTTGGGCATCTCTTGCGGGCGTCACCTTCTCATCCGTGATGATCTTGTGCATCACAATCAACGGACTAATACCTTTCAAATCCGCCACAGTCCACCCGATAGCTGCTCTATGGGTCATTAATACCTTCATCAATTTTTCCTCTTGCTCCCCGGTTAAATTTGAAGCTATGATAACCGGGAGCGTGTTGCCTTCACCCACATAAGCATACTTTAAATGCTTAGGCAACTCCTTCAACTCCACTTGTGGCGGCTCGACTAATGATGGCTTCAATTTCGTATCAATATGATCCGGAAGACTTTCCACTTGATGAGTCCATGGTGGTCTTCCTTCCTGTACCGCCTTTGCTTCTTGCTTCTTCTCCTCTTCAGCTATGTTTTTCAACATTTCCACCTGTGACCTGTCAAACATAAAACACTCCTCTATTGTGTTTTCCTCATCTACAACGGTGTCGTATAGAGGTATACACTCGTCAACAATGTCCGCCATATAGCATTCATCATTGACTAGAGGGTCAGTCCCATTTGAAAAAACATTTAACCGGACCCTACGATTACCAAAGGTCATGTCAAGCGTGCCCGTCTTGCAATTAATTTGTGCATTAGATGTGGCTAAAAACGGTCGACCAAGAATAACCGTTGGTTGTTTGGTTAGATCCATGGAAACATAATCAAGTACTAAGAAATCCACCGGATAATAAAAATCTTCAACTTTTACTATCACGTCGGTAACCATCCCGCGGGGTAGCTTAGGAGTCAAATCGGCTAATACCACCGTGGTATTAGACTCTTGAAGTGGACCAAATTCGTATTGGTCATAAAGGCTACCCGGCAAGATGCTTACACTAGCTCCAAGATCCAAGAGCGCCCGAGTCATTTTAAATTCCCCAACTTGAATGGATATGATAGGTGTTCCCGAATCTTGTAACTTAGGTGGAAGTGAACCCGAAAGAATAGAACTCGCATTTTCAGTTAAATCAATTTTCTTGGGTATTTTATGAGTTCTCTTTTGGGTACACATGTCCTTTAGATACTTTGCATAAGAGGGGACTTGTTTGATTGCATCTAAAAGTGGTAAATTAATTTTCACTTGTTTAAAAATTTCCCACAACTCTTCTTGTTGCGGGCCTCTTTTCTTGACCACTTTTTTAGATGGCTCCAACAATGCTTCGGGATAAGGGACGGTATTACCCTCCATACCCTTCTCCTTAGCCTTTGGAGCTTGTTTGTTCTCAACGGGTTTTGATTTTTCAAAATTTTTTCTACTTTGATTTTGACCCGTTTTCTCCTCACTTTCACTTTCATCACTCATATCTTCCACCTCCCCTTCAACAAATTGGGGAGATGGTGGCTCAATTTTATTTTCAATTTTATTATCAATGATTTTACCACTACGAAGAACGGTTACCTTATTAATGGGAACATTGCGGGTGTTCTTCGAACTCGAACCTTGATGTTGCGGGTTGATAGTGGTATCACTAGGAAGCTTCCCCGTGCTTCCTCTCCATTGAGCCATTTCCTCCGCTAATTGGCCCACTTGTTTAGCCAAGGCCTCGTGAGATTTATCCCTCACCTCATTCCCTTTCTTCATTTCCTTGATGTCATTGTTGGAGTCTTTCATCATGTTCATTAGTGCATCCAACTTTGAACTCAAGGATTCATCACCACCTTGGTTTCCCGAAGAATTCCCTTGATTGCTTGAGGGGCCGCCTTAGTTGTAACCTCGTTGGTAATTATTGTTGTACCCTTGGTTACCACCTTGATTGTAGTTGTTTCTTTGGTAACCGCCTTGATTACCACCTTGGCGACCTTGATATTGTCCACCACCGCTTTGATTACCCGATTGGAAATTCGGGTTCATTTGATTGGAAGGATTACCATACCTAAAGTTAGGATGGTTTCTCAAGCCTGCATGATAAGTGTTGGAGTTCATGTCATACTTCCTTTCTCCATACACTTGATTTACTTCTTCGGTTGGTTGACCCATATCACCGGTGCACTCACTAGCTTTATGCCTCAAATCTCCACAATTATCACAGACAGGGTATTGTACCGATGACACCTCTCGTTTCTTCATCGTTGCCAACTCTCTCTCCAACTGAGCAATCCGGTCTTTAGAACTTGAATCTGCATCGGGAAGAGATTTAGAGACCGGGTGTTTAGTTCTTCGATCAGCTGCCTCTTCCGATTTTGAATTCTTTGCCATTAGCTCCAAAAAATCCCAGTCTTCTTGCTCTGGATTAGATAACAAGGTTCCATTGCTAGTAGACTTGAGGTATTTTCTTTCCTCTTTGCTCAGTCCATTCACAAAACTACTAACCAATTCCCAAAGGTCAATGTTGTGGTGTGGGCATTTCCGAATTAACTCCTTGAAGCGAGTGAAAGCTTCATGAAGTGGTTCCCCTTGTAACTGTTGGAATGAACGAATCTCTAACCGTACCCCATCTGTTTTAAAACTGGGGAAATATTCATCCAAAAATACCTGTTGCATTTCTCTCCAGGTATAGATGTTGTGTGCGGGTAGAGTAAGGAACCAAGTCTTCGCTTTATCCTTGAGAGAAAACCGGAATAACCGCAACTGAACTTCATCTAAAGAGAAGTTATGACCTCCCATAGTACCGCACATTGCCTTGAATTCAGACAGATGATCATATGGGTCTTCAGTAGCCATTCCATGGAAATGAGGAAGGATGTTGATGTAGTTTGGCTTGCAATCAAAAGATCTTCTTCCTGGAGGTGGTGGTACAATTGGTGATTCGTTCTCAGATGCAAGTGGTCTAAACCGACCATTGACTCCTTGCATTGGAACTAGAGGCCTTCTTCTTGGAGCATTAACTTCTTCACCTCTAGGTTGCCTTCCCCCATTGGGTCTTCTTTCTGCTCGACCCACAAAATTTTCACCCCAGTTTTGATGAATGTTGGGAATTTGATGTCTTCTTGGGTTTTGTCTCGGTTGATGATTATTGACGACATGATTGTAATAACCGTCATTACCCCCGTTTCGATTTGCACCCACATTAGAACTATTGTCACTTTGATACTCTTCCTCGTCCCCATGATCATCACTAACATTTCGGTAAACCCAATCCTCATCTTCCTCAGTGTAATCCCTTTCGGAATATTCGTCTTCCCCCGAGTGGTAAGAATGAACACTAACTCTATTTGATGATTGGTAACTTGGTACACTGAATGGATCATCATCATTAATGTTCGCCCTTAATTCTTCGATATTCTCAACATAATCATCATATCCAGCTTCATTGTATCGATTGACCGGATCAAATGTGGGATTGCCACGGTTAGATATGGAAGGACCTTGGTTTACATTTCGATTGTTGGGATTTCGGTTATTAAGTAGTTGGTGAGGTGGGTTTTGATGAGGTGGAGCGGGTGGTCTTCGATTTTCACCTGAACGACGATTTGGGTTTGAGCTTGCCATTTGAACGGTTTCAAAAGACAAAAGTTGAATTATGGGTGGTGATTGGGAGTTAGAAGGAATCGGCTCCTCTAACCGGTGTTGTCGGTTTCTTCTTGCTACTCTCTCGATTTCCGGTTCAAACACTAAAGGAGATGTTCTCCCCGAATGTCGCGTACGCATGCACTACCTGTAATCTGCACAAATAACACACCCCGCGTAACAAGGAAAAGTAGAGAATAAACCAAACAAACAAACAATTAAACAGATTATCACAATATTAACTACTCAATAAGCACTAAGCGCACTAGCTCCCCGGCAACGGCGCCATTTGATGAGCCAGTCGTTACGGGTCATGCAAAACCTAATTAACCTAGGTAGATAGGGTAAATAGGGTATCAATCCAAGGAGCGTGTGGTTAGTGATTATCGCTTAGTTAACTTTTAAAATGTTGCTTATGAAGGTGCTAGTTAATTATGAAGTATGCAAATTATCATTTAAGAATTGGTTGAAGAGTTGTTGTTGATTAATATGAAACTTAAATTGAATTTGTAAGAAGTAAATAATAATACTTGTAAACAATTAGATAAAAATGATTACACTAAGGATTTGGTAATTGAACACTAGGGCTTTCAACAATTGGGCATAATTAGATAAACAAGGATAATGCAATTGGTACTAACGGGTTGATTGTTCAATAAATTTAGGTATCAAGTTTCGTCAACATCCAACAATGGACTAAACTATACTTTATCATCTAGAACATACAATCCTATGGTAGTGTTGATGCAAGGAACCATGCTTATCTCACTAGAAATTGGCACAAGATCAATTAACTAAAAATGAGTCTAGCATAAGATTAATCACTACTCAACACAAATAATTCAAGTACATAAGAACATTAATCAAAAGTTTAGACAATACCCAAATGTTTTAGCCCTAGATATCAAGAACTTACATCCCCAGTGTAATACAAATGTTCTTAGCCAAGCATGGCTATGGTGTTCATCATCTTCAAAAGAGGGTCTTTAATCTTCAAGAAATTGATACTAGAACTTGGAGAATGATATGTGATGTTGTGTCTTCAATGGTGGTGAATTTTATATTTAAGAAGGAGATCAAAACAGCTAAAAAACTCAGTCTTCCCTCATAAATCCGTCATTAAAATGTTTTTGATGATCATTGACTTGAAAAAGGAAGTTTTTTGACCATTTTGACTTTTGGCGTAGGATACGCCACTTTTGGCGTATCCTACGCTAACTCAGATTTGCCTTAGCCATTTCCTGCTGGCCTACGCCAGCCATGTTCTTCCTGCCTACGCCATTGGCGTAGGGTATGCCAATTTTGGCGTATCCTACGCCAACACCCCTCAATCGTCCGTTTTTTATTTTCCAGCTCACGTATGCTTCCGTTTCTCGCCCGGGCAACTCCAAAACGTCATTTTTGCTTCCTTTAGTTATCAAATCCTGAAACAACATAGCAATATCAAAGTAACACCATTTGACACTAAACACTCTTTAAAACTCATTTATGGGCGCTTTTATACACATCTTTTAATCAACCCATCAGCACCCGTTTGGGTTTTGTTTCCTTACGACTGAGGGCATCAGCTACTACATTAGCTTTCCCTGGATGATACTTGATGGCACAGTCATAATCACTCAGAAGCTTGACCCACCGACGTTGTCGCATGTTCAGCTCCTTTTGATCGAATATGAGTTGGAGGCTCTTGTGGTCAGTGAATATCGTACACTTCGTCCCATATAGATAATGCCTCCAGATCTTTAGTGCAAAAACCATTGCTCCCAGTTCCAAGTCATGGGTGGTGTAATTCTTCTCATGAACTTTTAATTGACGTGAGGCATACGCGATCACCTTATCACGCTACATCAGCCCACACCCTAACCCTTGGATAGACCTATTACAGTACACCACGAAGTCCTCTCTACCCTCAGGTAGTGATAGTATAGGTGCACTGCAAGGTTTCGACTTTAATAATTGAAAAGCAGATTCTTGGGCATCTCCCCACTTGTAAGTAATACCCTTCTGTGTCAAGGCAGTGAGGGGTTGAGTGATCTTAGAGAATCCCTCAATGAATCTACGATAATATCCCGCAAGACCAAGAAACTGGCACACCTCAGTAAGAGTCTTAGGAGCCTCCCACTTTTTAATAGCATCATTCTTGGCGGGATCAACATGTATTCCTGCCTCGTTATCCACATGTCCAAGAAATTGGACTTCTCGAATCCAAAAGTCACATTTTGAGAATTTCGCATACAACTGCTCATTTCTCAATAGTTCCAAGATCAGCTGCAGGTGTTGCTCGTGCTCTTCCCTGCTCTTGGAATAAATCAGTATGTCATCTATGAACACTATGATGAATTTGTCCAAATAGGGCTTGCACACACGGTTCATTAGATCCATGAACACAGCTGGTGCATTGGTTAGCCCAAATGGCATCACCAAAAACTCACAATGTCCATAATGAGTTCGAAAGGTTGTCTTCGCCACAACCTTCTCTCGGACTCTCAGTTGATGGTATCCTAAACTCGAGTCAATCTTAGAATAGAAACTCGACCCTTGAAGCTGGTCAACAAGTCATCAATACGAGGCAAAGGGCAGCGGTTCTTAAACGTTACTTTGTTCAACTTCCGATACACATGCGGAAACTCCTATCCTTCTTCTTATCAAACAGAACTGGAGCTCCCCATGGCGAAGAACTAGGTCTAATAAAGCCCCTATCCAATAGCTCTTGGAGTTGGGTAGACAATTCTTGAAGTTCGCCTAGTGCTAGGTGGTATGGTGCGTGTGCAATTGGAGCTGCCCCAGGTACAAGATCAATTTGAAACTCCACTTGACAAACAGGCGGAAGTCTAGGTAGTTCCTCTGGAAAGACATATGGGAAATCTCGGAATACTGGGATGTCCTCAATCTTAGTTTAAGTTTCAGCTCGAGTGTCAGATATGTTAGCCAAAATGGCTGGACAGCCCTTACGAATACACTTCTGGGCCTTCAAAAAGGAGATGATGCCCACCATGGCACCACCACGATCACCCTATATAGATAAAAGTTCTCCACTTGGGAGGGGAATACGAACAATCTTCTCCTAACAGAGAATTTCAGCGTGTTGCTTGGACAACCAGTCCATGCCAACCACGAGGTCAATGCTACCTAAGGTGATAAGTAGGAGGTCGATGGCAAACAATTGCCCATCTAGCTCAAGCTTACAGTCACAATGGGTGTGGGTTACCTCAACAGGCTTCCCATTAGCTAGCTCTATGGTGTACGGGGTATCAAGAAGAGTAGGAACCATCCCTATTTGTTTGCTAAGTTTCTATGACACAACCCTATAGTCCGCACTAGTATCATATAAAATAGAAGCAAGAGTGTCGTACCCGACACGACATTGTTGTCAGTCCTAGCTTTCCCAGAGCCATTCACAATTGCTATTCCACGAGCCCCATTGTTGTTGTTGCCGTTGTTGTTGTTGTTGTTGAAGGACCTATACCTCACACTATCCCACGTTCTCTTGCTATCACAAAAAGTAGAAGATGAAGCACCATGCTTCGGAAAAGTACCACGCTCAACAGCCTAGTCAGTGTGTTTGCGAGCCAGTTGAAAGATTTGTTAGATTCTGGGTAGGTGAGCTGTAGTGGCCAAGCCACGAATCTTTGGGACCCACCCTTTTGGTATGAAATTCGGTCCGCTGGTAAAGTAGGTTAAATAGATTTGAGCACAAAGTATCTAACTCCCGTAGCTTGGTAGTGTAGGCGTCGATCTCAGATCCATCCGTCAAATTTCTAGATTTCATCATAGGGTGCAACGTTCTCCATCCAAGTATCTGTAACTCATCGAGTGTGCATGTAGCATACATTACCCCATCCTGCCCGGGGCAAATGCGCATGGAAATGACTTATACTATCGAAGCAATCAGACGGTCTCCTTCAGTTCCGTTAGAGTTATCGAGGTTTATGACCAATAAAAGGCTTGAAAATATCATGGTAGGTTGTTGCTGTGGCATGTGCGTTCAAGGAATAAGAAAGTTCAAATGTGGAAGTCAGGGGAAACGAATGATTTAGCAAGATGGATCTTTACTAGCTTGGAAAGATGCGAGGGCCTCAACCACCCTATCGTTGATCATAAGAACTCAGTCTTATCTAAGATAGTAAAGAAAAAAGATAGAAAAGATAGGTAAGAAAAGGTAAGAGCCAATCGTCGCCACGCTTTGTCTTAGATAGTATTTCATTCATCCTCACTTTCCATGTGCCCGTCCTGCTCAGGTTCCCCTTCCATCCCTTATCCTTCCTCTTTCGCGATGTCAATGTTATATGGTTCTCATCACGTACAGTCTCCTTCTCAGGTCCTGTGTAAGTCAGCTCAATGGTCAACAACACCATTCGTTCCTCCAATCGTGACTGTCAATCACTAGTAGGTTTCGTCTTCCTTTGAGATGTTGCACTGCATCGCAGACCTTCGTAACTCCCCAAGAGTGTGTGTAACAAGCCCCAATCTAATGTGTTCCCATGAATCTACCATATACTTATGAGTAACAGGGATATGCAGTCATACGCCCGCCCGCTCATACTAGGTGTAACGTACTAAAGTAAGAAATAAGTTCTATATGTGTAACCCAGTCCCGTCTGTATTTCAAATGGAAGTAAGAAAGATCAAGTAACACGGAACAGAAACTAATTGTCTCCTTGCTCAGTGAAAAAGGATAAGTCTCAGTATTTGAATTTCTTCACAATTGATTCGGTTTGATGGTATCACGTCATGCGCATCGTGCAGCTTTCCTGTGTACGTGCGCCACAACGCTCGCAAGGGCTTTCTCCCCTGTACAATTGTTGTTTCCTCATCCACGAGGTTTGTAAGGATACTACTCCCAGTAACGCGCCACCTAGTGTAACCCTGAGTTCCCACCATTGACGTGTTCAGAATTAGGTCTAGAACTAGAAGAGTCAACAAAATCATCATCATCTGATGATGTAAATTCAGTATCTTCAGATGCTTCCACGAAAACCCCTTCTTCGGCATTTGTTCCGGTTGTTGCAGAGTTATTTGATGGGGTAGGAGTTGTTGCTTGAGATACAGTGATTGGGCGCACTAGCGAGGAACTGGTGGCATTCTCACTTTCAAAATACATCTTGGCAATAGCTTCCTCTACCACATTATCCAGACCAAATTCCTCGAATAGACTAGCATAATCGAACATCCAATTGGGACCTGTACCTTGACGATTTATCGTGTATCTTTGGACATCCACATTCATCCACTATCCCATAGCCATAAGTCATATGAACGAACTCTAAATGCCCAAACCATTTAGTTCATTTTCAAAAATCAAGTTTAGTTAAGCTGCGGAAGCATAAACCAAATTTAAACCTTTTAAAACCATGCGCAAAACAACGCGCCCAATTTAAAACCATATGAAAGAAAACATAAAAGCTTAATATGCAATTTAGGTGTATACCCAAGACCCCAAATGCAGTGAAGTGTGCAGTGCTTTCTAATCCTGGCACCGGAAGCTAACTACCTGCAAAAGCATCTATATACGGGGTCAACAAACAATGTTGGTGAGTTCACTAAGTAAAGTAAATGAGTATGTAAATGCGCTGGTTTCCAAAACCACGTAAACAAGTAATTGAGTTGGTTCCAAGAACCGTGTAAACACTAGTTCATCGCATGTCAAGGGTAGCTAACCCATTCATGATAACTAACACCGATATACCGAACTGTTGATGTACGTGTAGCCACAAATGTGAGCCGCATGCCTTACATCATTGCCTATCAACAATGATAAAATCTGTTAAGTTATAGTTCACTTCCGCACTACCCAAGCCGGTGTGAGGTTTGTCAGACCTAATAGCGGTATCAACTAATAACCCGCTTGCCATAACCCGGCAACTCATTCGGTATGTAAAGGACTTATAGATGATAGAGTTGGTTTAGTTCATCAAGGACACAGTTTGCGAACTAGCAAAAACCCGACTCACACAAGGAGTCAAAAACCGACCCATACAAGGATCCATAGCATCCCAACCCGGGATGTGTAAGTAGTCCCAAACCGGACTAGAAAATAGTAGTCCCAACCCGGACTAGAAAAAGTTAAGTACTTTGTCTCAACCCGAGACGCATGCTTTTGAGAAAAGAGTAGTGAAACTCACCTTAGGTTGCACGTGAATAAGCCAAATTCCTCAGACAGAAATGAGCTACCGACTCCCTATTAGAAATGTCACTAGGTGGGTATATGTGCATAACCAACACACCATACAACTCGTTTGTCCAAGACTTTTAAAGTTCAAACCGTGTAGTGACACCTAATGACTCTACATGCACAAGTAAGTCCTACGTATCCCGTTGGTCATCATATTGATTATTATCAGTTTTATACCTCATACACATCTCATATAAGTATTCATGCAAGTTCATGTCAAATACATACCATATAAGACTCCAAATAGTCACGTAAACATCCCTTACACAATCTGCGTTTTCAGGGCAGATTGTATGCTGTGAAAAACGAATTATTTAAAATACTTAACGAACGAATTAAAATCCCATATTTTTACTGAATATTCATTGGGATTCATTTGATAACCCATATTTGTTTTTTGTCTCACAACCAAACACAAAAATTATTAAAAATCGTACAACATAACTATATCCTGAAAATTTTCCACAGCAGGTCAGTTTAGTAGAAAAATTCCCAAAAATTGTGTATTAACCAAACGAGGTGAATCCAATTGGAAAAGCCAAGTTTTTCCAATATTGACCTACTGTCCAAATTTCATAACTTAACCCTTTGTAAATCTCGAGTTATGACCGTTTAAAGTTGGCCCAATTTATAATTCCGAAAATCTGATATGACCTTTAAATTTATAAAATCATGAATACATATCAAAACAAGTCCAAAACGCATGATTTTGGACTTTTTAAAAAGCTAACATCATAAGTTATGTTTTAGCATCAGAAAACAATCAGATTACACATGTTAATCACCCTATAACAGCCCTACAATTCGTCACAATGAATCTGTCAGAAAATCAGAATTTTATCAACATGACTATTATAAACCCTAATCATTCTCAATACCCCATAATCATGCAATAACCTCATATTAACACAATAACATCCATTTTATCATATTTAATCTCAGGTTTTTACGTACCATATACTCTAGATGTGATTTCTATCAACAATATTCATCAACAATTTCAACAAACATCATAGACATTCAACATACAATGATTTGCGATTTTTAGCATGCATATTTCCTAAAGTTTTTACAACTTTTCCAGCCTAAAATCACATCATACAACACGTAAAACACATACCTTGAATTGCTAGAGTCCCTAGAATCACAAGATAGCACCCGAAATAGCTTGAACTAGTGGAAAATTGATGAGATTGAGATTGAAAGGTGGTTGTGGGGTTGATCCTAATCCACGGCGCAAGGGGGTTCTAGGGTTGGGGTTTATTTTTTTTTATAAATAATATGCTAGGGTTAAGATCATGGGCCAAGGTTTCGGGCTCTAGTGATTTTTATCTGATAAGCGAGCCCATTAGCCCTATTTAACTCTCGAGATTAATCCTGACAATAATAGTCCTACCAACTCATATAAAACTACTGTTTTATCAATTCATATTATGTTTACCCTAAGTGCACATATCTCATAACGTTTACGTACAAGTTAACTAACACGCAGTAGTTTACATAAGCATGCAATTCACATACACGCGTTATTCCACATTCATCAACACCCAATCATTCATATAATCATGCATGTCTAACAAATCACCAACGTTCGGGATACAGGACTCGCGTGTGTGTCAAGACAAGGGTTTTCCTAACTATAACGTACGTTAATGTCACCTAACATATGTTATTGTTACATAACATCCTGAAGGACCTGTTTAACTAACCATAGCTAAGTGTTTAACCACGTATGATTATGGAAATTAACTAGAGTTCAGTAAAAGAGTTAACATGAAATTGCGGGGTGTCACATCCACTCTTCAACATACCTTATGCAAGTATTCCAAACCCTCTCTTTGGGAGTGGCGTACCCGACAAAGAATCCTTCTTCGGCTTTCTCTCCGAATTTTTCATTGTCGATAAGCATTGTGCACGGTGCGCCGAATGGTTCAAGGAATTCAAGATTGGGTTTGCGAAGATTAAGAAGCTCATAACTAGTCTTCCCAAACTTTTTCACTGTTAGGACTCTGTTTAAAGAATAACATGCACAATGTACAGCTTCATTCCAGAGCATCATGGGGAGTTTCGAGTCAGCCAACATTGTCCTAGCAGCCTCATTCAAGGTCCGGTTCTTTCTCTCTACGACTCCATTCTACTGCGGTGTATACGGTGCACTGAATTCTTGATGAGTGCCTCTCTCACAGCAGAAAGATTCCATGTTCTTATTCTTGAATTCAGTTCCATTGTCGCTACGAATCCGTCTAATCTTCAACTTGTATAGGGATTCCAACTTTGGAAGCAGAACTTGCAGATTTGTGAAGGTCTCACTTTTGTGTTGCATACATACGAACTAAGAAAATCTAGAATAGTCATTAGTAATGACTAAAAAATATAAATCTCCACAGTAACTCTTCCTCTTCACAGGACCGAACAAATCCATATGTAATCTTTCTAGCGGAGTAGAAATTGAGTTCATCTTCTTCTTGGGGTGAGACTTCTTCTTTTGTTTACCCTTTTTGCAGCTGACACAGACATCATTAAGATGAAAATGTTTAAATGAAACACCATCCACTAAACCATTCTTTACTAACCGGTTCATTTTTCTCAGGTGGATGTGTCCCATTCGTCTGTGCCACATGATTGACGCTTTCTCGGTGGCTTTAGACAGAAAGCAGGTAACCTAGGCAGACTTGGTGACAGTTTGACTCATATCCAAGATATATAAATTGTTTACTTTTGGAGCGGACATTATCACCCACTTCTCTGGTATCATGAATCCCGGTTTCAGAATAAAACAAGCAGTGTCATTGAAAATCACAGAAAATTTCTTTTCACAAATCTGGGATACAGTGGGTAAGTTATGATCAATCTGCTTCACATAATTGATTCGATCAAAACTAACGATTCCGTTGGACATACTTCCTTCTTTTGTTATATATCCCCCTTTATTTCCAGCAAAAGCAACATATCCTCCATTGATGTTTTTGATATTGAATAGGAGTGATAAGTCACCCGTCATGTGGCCGGATGCTCCACTATCAACAATCCAAAGACTGCTAATAGGCCCTATGGAAACACCCTGCACGAAACATTAAAGATTAGTTGGAAAGGGGGACCCAAGACTTTACGGTCTTGGGGCATCCATCAGCATCAAGCATTGGAACGTCAATCTACCTGCCTGATTCTGTGGGAGTTTCAACACTCACATTAGCCAACTTTTTTGGCTTTTGTGTTCCTGAACTGCTAGAACCTTCAGACTTAGTATCAATTGTTATTGGTCTCCAAACCTGCTCCGGCTTAGTCTGTGGAGACTTAGGCTTGACTAGGTTTGGTTGTTCTTTCGGCTGACTTTTAGGGCTACCTAGTTGCTTTGCCTTTTTAGTATCTTTGGAACTGCTCTTAGGCTCCTCCTTAGGTGGTGAACCCTTGGGTTTTGCCGGTTGTGCTTTGACCACAACAATTGGTGGGTAAACATCCTCAGCAATTTTATGTATACCTTTCTTGTCATGTTTAGCATCCATCTTAGCATTGTGCTTTGGTGATACAGGAGCTGGATTGCCTGAGGGTCTGAAGTTTTCAGCAGAATGTCCTCTGCGAGGTCTTAAGTATGGACAATTTGACACAATATGTCTGACCTCATTATATTTATAACATGTTCTCCATTCATGTGGATTGAGAGGAACATGTTGTGGATGCTTTGGACTATTACCCTTACTCTTATCATTGGAACCATTGGCTCTTGATGAGCTTGCCTCATGATCATTCTTTGCTCTAGGAGCATTCTTTCTCTGATCCTTTTGTTTGAAATGTTCCACGTTAGAACAATTTTCAAAGTATTGCTCGGTTCCGGATGATCTTACAAACACAATGGGTTTCGTTGGGGGACCAATTCGTGGTCTCCTTGGGTCCTTCCTAAAAGGAATCCAACGAATGTCCTTGTGTTGTGGTGATCGAGGAAACAATGGTTTCCTGATTGGGATAGGTGGTGGCTGTCTGACTTAATTTGACATACCATCCTGACTGCTGGTCTGTCTATTTTGCTGCACTGGTGCCTGTGTTGGTTTTTACGCACCATATGCAGTTTGCTCAATGTGATTAATTGTTTTAGAATTAAACATTTTAGCAATTAACTGTTTGTTAACATTTTTCATTGGAAAAATTTTATCAGAAAAAATTCGTTCTGTCTTTGAGCATGTAATACAGACCAGCGTCACCCGTTTATTTATCGACATCATCATCAGAGTCAGAGTCCAGATCGCACTCAATGTGATTTTCCAGAGGGATCCGGGTTTTCTGCATCTGGCTGCCTAGGCCTGGTGTACTGTCCTCATCATCAATAAGCTTATCACCAGTTTCAACTAAACAATAGTTGTCATCTTTAACAACCTCTACTGTTTTAATTTCAGTGGGGTCAGCAACTAGGGGAGTTGTGACCTGAAACTGTGTTGTCTCAGTCTCCTCTGGTGACTTTGAGTAATTGTCACGCATTGGAGGGGGAACACATTGATAACCTAACCCGGTTTTGCTCTTTTCAGTTATCTGACTCTCAATTATGTGATCTAGAACATACTTGGAGTTAGAGTAACTTTCCAACTTCTTCTTGATTGCCTCATAGTCACATTGTGCAACAGCTAAATCCTTTTTAGTTTGCTGCAAGTCAGAAATGTAATTATTAATAGCATCTTGCTTATTTAAAACTGTACGCTTAAGTTCACTTACATCTTTCTTAAGAAACATGATTGTGTTTTTAAATTCCTTTCCATTTGCTTTTAAAGTTGTGTTTGCATCGGTGCATGATCGAAGATCACATACCAAATTGATATTGTATTCTTTGATCGATCTATTTTGCCCTCAAGTTCACAAAAATTCCTACACTTAGGAGGTTCTGAAGAACTAACCTAATTGTCTTGAATGTTAGCCATGAAAGCATAATGAGAAGATGAGCCATCATTGGAAAAATACTTAGAATAATCCACAGTTGACTCCACAAGGTCTTGAACCAGGCATGACTTTTGTTGTGTCAAGAAATCAGCTTCAACAAGCAACTTGTCAACATCATCATCATGTGAGTCTCCATTGCTGTCAGACGAGCCAGAGTGCTCACTAGATGTCTCTTCAGAACTAGCATCATCACTTGAGCTAAAAACAGAAGATGAAGATGACTCTCCTTCTTGTTGAACATCCTTGATAATCTCTGCGAAACAAGCAATACCACTCAAATTCACCTCTCCATTTTCTCCAAACTGAAGGTTCCAATCAACTCCTTCATCGGCTTGTACAACCAAAGCCCTAGCTTGAGCATTGGTTGGTTGTGCTGATGGGGGTAGCTGATTGTTTACCGGAACTATAGCACACTCGGTATTTTGAGCTTGTGCTTGTGGTTGTTGCTAGGGTTGAGGTTGAAATGGATTTTGCTAGCGAGGACCTCTGTTTGCTATGAAAGGATATTGATTGTTTTGCTGAATGGGTTGGTCACATTCCCGTTTGAAATGACCACAAACACCATAGTTGAAACACGTAACCTTCTGCTTATCAAATCCATAACGGGTATCCGTCTTAATTTGCCAATCCGTACGACCCGTTCTCTCCATAAACTCTTTGGCTCTTTTAACCACATTGGCCATGTGCCACTGAATATCCATCAATTCCATTTCATCCTTATCAACCTGGGCATAATCTTCTTTTGTCAGGCTGATATTGCCGATGTTTCCCGCCACTAAGTCATTATACGATGTGACAAAAGCTGACAATAAGGCAGTATGCTCCTTTGCAACCTCCGGTGTAACATTCCCAAAATTGTTCATAGTGGGTTGTGCCATTAAGGTATTAGATGAGACATAGGATGACTGTTGGGGTATGGGAGTATTTGTTTGGACATAGGTGTTAGGTGGATATGTGGGTGTAGGACAGTATGTAGTAGATGAGGGAGATGGTGGTGTAAATTGGTAGGTAGTTTGTAACATGGGATCAACTGTTGGGACTGGTTTAGGAGGAAAATATCAAAATGGGTCTTTTACAATAGACGACACAAATGCAGTCTGAGGTCGTGAGGAAGTAGCAATAAAGGATGATGTTGGGGTTATAGCATGATAAACCTCAGGATTCTGTGGTAGTTGAACTCTTTGAGCTTTTCTTGATTCTTCTATTTCTCTGTTCTCCACCTTTACAAAAAATGCAGATATTTCTAGCGAATCAAACTGGCCCATTTCCTTAATGACATCCACATAATGCATCCATTTATGAGGTGGTGCATCTGCAAAACGTTCAATTAGAACACTGTGAGCATATATTAGATCAAACTTGATCAATTCACTCATGAGATGATATAATCGAGACTGCATGTCCCTAAGTGTTTCAGTCTCAATGTAATTGAATGCCTCGAACTCCTTTTTGAGTTGCTCTTGTCTAATCTTGAATTTTCTCGCATCCCCTTCACACTTTCGTTTTAACAAGTTCCAAAGAGCAAATGCATTTTCACAAGATTCATACCGATGCAAAATATCCTTTGGAAGTGCTTGTGTTTGAGAATGGAGAATGCCTTCCTCTCGTTCTTTTAATTCTTCTTTTGATCGTCATTCACCTGAGTAACATCCAGTGGAGTGTGGGAGTTCTCTTGCATAGCCTTTGGAAGATCATGCTCAACCCAATACCATATTTCGGCATCAACCCCTTCAATATGCCTTTGAATTCTGCCCTTCCATGATGGATAGTCATTCAAATGTTCTAATTTACGAGCCTTGTTGCTACTACCCGTCTCATTATCACTCTTTAACATTTGGTGTACGCTTTGAACTTGGTTAGTTGCAGAAACCATAGCCCAAGAGTTTGATGAACCTACTTGCGAAGACGGAACAACATATGTACCATAAGGCATAACAGCATTCGCTTGCTGTGCGGGATTCATGGTTTGTGCAACAATGGATGGATGTTGCATTTGCTGGTTTGGTTGAGGCTGAGGTTGTACCGTAATCACAGATAATTCCAACTCATGATGTATGACAAGACAAAGTATGCGTATGACTGAAAGAACTGAACTGGACACGTAGGAATAATTAATAAGGCGTATGAACTGATTTGATGAAAGGACACGCATAGGATGAATGACACGTATGAGGAACTACCAAGACACGCATACACAGACAACACGTATGAAAGTGACAAGTATCAACCACATGTATGGATCTGAACACTAACACGTATGTAAAGCCACACGAATCACGTACACGTATGAAGAAATGAAAAGTCAAACGTATGTATACCAGACCAGATGTATAGAAGATTAGTTGAATGACCTGTATCACAAGCACGTATGAGATAGACCCGTAGGAACCAACACGTATGAGACAGACCCGTATGAACCAACACGTATGAGACAGGCCCATAGGAACCAACACGTATGAGACAGACCCATATGAACCAACACGTATGAGACAGACCCGTATGAACCAACACGTATGAGACAGACCCGTAGGAACCAACTCGTATGAGACAGACCCATAGGAACCAACAAGTATGAGACAGACCCGTATGAACCAACACGTATGAGACAGGCCCGTAGGAACCAACAAGTATGAGACAGACCCGTATGAAACAACTAGTATTAGACAGACTCGTAGGAACCAACTAATATGAAACAGACCCATATGAAATAAGGGCACCCGTATGAGACCCTGATTATACACCCGTATGAGGATCAGAAACTTAACCTGTATGAAACAGAAACTTAACCCGTATGTGCAGCAGAGTGCAGACCAAAAACACAACCAAACAGGGCTGATTTCATAATTTTTTAGGTGTTTGAGTAATATTTGATGATCTAAGCGTGGGGTTTTGTGTAGGGGATGATTCCAAACAAGTTTGCAACACAAAAATCAATCCAAAAACACTAATTATAATAAAAAATTCTGAAGAACATGAAGAACACTAAACTTATTAATTTTCATCAAAAATCCAAATCTGATCCAAATAAACGTTTTTTAACACCTAATTTTTATTCAATCAATACCCAAAACACTTTTCTATACTGAAACAACAATCAGATCATCAAAAACAATCCATGATCATGATTTTCACCCAAAAACTCATAAAAACCCATAAAACTCATGAACATGAAATTTTTCAATAAAATTCTCAGATCTGGTCCGTTTTTCCACAAATTTGATTTGGTTATTTGTAAAATCAGTTTCTAAACATAAAACCACAATCAAATCAATGATCCAATCATCAAACATACCTCAAAATCATAGAAAACCATGTTTTTAGTAAAAAAAAAAACGAGTCAAAATAGGTTTTCGAAGGAAAATTGCTTAAAACTTTCAGATCTGATGCAAACCACTATAACAACACGCGTGATACGACCCTAAGCTCTGATACCACTTGTAGAATTGATCTAACAAGAATTAGTATCGCGCGCGTATCTAATCGAGGGCGAAAATCAACGATTTGGTTAGTTGTTATAGGTGGGTGTTTATGGATAGGATAATAATAATATGATAGAGAGCACACACACAAAACACACACAAAAGGTTGCACTTGTATGAAATGAGCAAAAGTCTTACAAAAGTTACTAAGGCATGGAGTATATATAGTGGGCCTTCATACGCGTCCCTCATACACGTTCCTCATACCTGAATGAAGAGAGTGCGACGTGTATGAAGCTTTGCATATTACCAAAATACCCCTATGCCTATATAAACGTGATAAATAAGATCCGACTACGATATCCAAGCTAGGGACATATCCGCAGGGTGCATTTACAGTTTCGGTGGAGGCTAATAATCGAACTTAACCAAACCATACATACCCTTAGAAGTGTTTGTGTTCCCCGCAACATCGCACTGGCACTCTACTAGTTTAAAAAAAATGAGAAGAGGGAGCATAACACTATGTAAAAAGGTACTAAAGCACAATTATTCGCCCAGTGTGATACTAAAATTTTTATTAAAGTTATATCAATATGGGCTAAATATATATGAAAAACCTTGTTATTTTTTAAGAAACCCAGGTAAACCCAATATGTGACCAAGATTAATGCACATAGCCTATTAAGAAATATATTATTTTATGTATTTAGGGTCATATTAGTTTTTTTACACTCTCCCTTTTTCTAATTTTTGAATTTTCCCTCCCCACTATATATAAACAAGCAATACACAAACACACACACACACACACACACTCTCTCTCTCTCTCTCTCTCTCTCTCTCTCTCTCTCTCTCTCTCTCTCTCTCTCTCTCTCTCAAGATTAATCCAGCCACCACCTATATTCTCTCTATCAAACACATACCTAACCACCACCACCTCTGTTACAGCCTGAAATAGAACAAAATAGTTAAAGTAGAAATATAGAAAGATGATGTTGTAGTGGAGCACTTCGGTTGGGAGTTTTTTGGTTTTTGGAATTGACCTCAAGTGTGTGGAAGATAAAGGATAATGTGAGATTTGAAAGCAGTGAATACATCAAAAATAAAAATCTTACCTGGAATTGCGATGAAAAAAGAAGATGAATTCAAGGTTAGTTAGATTTTTTTTAATATTTTTTTTTGCTTCTGATGTGAAGAGAGTTTGCAGTATTCTTGGTTAGTTTTTTTTTATTAAATGCTATAAAAGTTACGGCTAAAAAGGTGATTGTTGCCAAAAATTTTGTAACTAGTTGGAAAAGTGTAATAAGAATATTAGAATAAGTGCTTGATAAGAATATGTTAATATGATATTATATGTTAAAACATAAGTATTTTGTTTCTTGGGGTTGTTTATACTGTGGTTTATTTTATAGTTGTAATCTCTATCATGGGTCTGTTAGCAGAATTGTGATTTAGGTATGTTCAATGGTCATGACATTAATTTTCCATTATTACGTTATTATCACTACAGATAACGATTTTTCATATGTTTAACACAAATCTTTTTGATACATATGAAAATGTTTCATATGTAAAACTGGTATTGTTTTTATTATAACCCACATTATATATCAGTTAACATGTTTTCACATTTTATAAAGGGTGGATTCTTGTTTGTTTAGTTTCATGTGAAGGTTATGTTTTAATTTTGAGTTGTTTCCTATGTTACAGTTGCATATGTTTGATAAGTTATAAGTTAGGACTAAGTTGGGTTGATTCTAGTTGCATATGTTAATGGAAACAAAAATCATTTTTTCATATGGATTTTTTAACATGGATGGAATGAATGTTACCTCTGCTTCATATGTTACACCTATTAGTTCTAAGTTGGGTTGATTTCAGTTGCATATGTTTGATAAGTTATAACTTAGGACTAAGTTGGATTGATTACAGTCGCATATGTTAATAGAAACAAAAAGTTATTTTCATGTGGATTTTTTAACATGGAAGGAATAAATGTTACCTCTGTTTCATATGTTACGTTTGAACTAATTTTGCACATGTTCCACATCTATGCAGTCTTTATGACCTTTTTGCAATATATTAAGTTTGATAGTCTTGACAACTAGGCTATATATGCTAAACGTTTGAGTAGGTAAATTGATGAATTTGTTTTCTTTGTAGGTGAAGAGATTTTTGTGTTCAAAGATCAAGATGATTATCAAGAATGAAGCGTAGTTTAGATTTTTTTTTTGTTATGATAGTTTTTTTAGCACGTTTGATCTGTAATGTTATCTCTGTTTCATAGGTTACTATTGTTTGTCATTTGTAGGAAACATTTTTGTGTATGTTTGAATGTTTGATATGTAATGTTTTTTTTATTAATTTATACATTCTATGTGTTTTTTAACAACTCTAACATATGTAACAATATGTCTCATATTTGTTATCAATTTTAACGACGCAACAAGACATCACATATGAGACTAGAGTCTGTACATTTTTAACGTATGCAACACTACAAATGTTACATATGTAACACGGGCATCTGACTGACTTAGGACAATGTGTACAAAAGTAGGAGAGAGATAATATAATGAGTGTCAGGTCAACTATTCAAAGAAGCTCTTTCATAAATGTAATTTGACCTTATTGCCCTTTATTTATCATCCAGTATGTATTTTATTTAATAAACTAACCAAGAATGAATGTTAGCCATTAATCTCCAAGATCAATGGCTATGATGAGGTTTACATGATTTTCGTCAAATAATAGGGGTTTTCATTTAATCCTTGCCCATATCAATATTATTATACATACTAGTGGGAAGGCCCGCATGTTGCCGCGGGTCGTATGTTTTATTGTCGCACGTTGCACGATGAGTTTCACATAATTTATCTTTTACCTATATCCAAACAAGATGCCCATAATTTATTCAAAATCCAAAAATGCACTTGCCCATATTTAGTCAAAATCCAATAGAAACGTGTTCATAATTTAGTCAACATCCAATAGATAGAAGTCTAAAAACAAGAATAGAACTATTCTTTATTAACCGAACAATCACATAAATACATAAACCGTGAATCGCTTTCACGACTCGTAATTAAAGAACATACGTCTGAATGAAATCATTATGTGCATCGCTAGAAAACAAGCCTGTGGTCTCACAGTCTACCGCTTATTTTCCAAATTCAAGATTTATATATAAACCTATGTATCCAAATACCCCTTTTAATGTTTTTTTATCCACTTGTTCCTTCTATTTACCATCCTCTTAAGAAACTATGACACCTGCAAAAAAAAAATCATGCAATAAATTTTAAGTGGAAATGAAATAACATAAAAGTAGATGTACCAAAATGAATGGGTTGAGTTAAATGTCAAATCAGGTCAAAGAACCACATTAACTGAATCTCCAAAGTGTCACATAGAGTTAAACAGGCTTTGCTTTCTTTGGTTGTAGAAGACACCTGCTTCTTCCTTCTCTCAAACCCTAAACGTTAAGGTCAACATGTAAAATCAACTGTATTTGAGAAATATTTTGTAAAACATTTGTTATATGGTTAATTCTAGCTTGAATGCATCTTCATCTATTCTGTCATCCCCGATATAGATCGGAAGCATGTCATCATTGTTGCTTAGCCACGTTTCCATTTGATTGCAGGATATCAATCAAAATTAGAACTAAAAGAAAAAACATAAAAGCGCAACTATTAGAATTAACAAAACAAGGATATTGCCAATAGTAAAACAATCAAGAGATAATGTTACTAAATTACGTTACAAGCTAAAAAGACGATGACATAATAAAAATGTGTCACCGGATTAAAGGTACCTTTCTATCCATTGAAATAAACTTCAAGTCTAGTAATTTTGATGGTTACAGTGATCAAATTTGACCTGTAAGGAACTCAGGTGGATATATACTCTCTGAACACATAAAGGAATAGAAAAATGAGACATCAAATTATTAGGATATGGATATGAGATGAATAATCAGTAGACAATCCAAGAGACAAACATGTACAAGACCATATTTAAAACATAACTTTTGCATATAACCACTTTCAAAACAAAGACAATACCCTACTCAATAAATGAAGCTAAAATAATAAGATAATATATTTTAGTTTGCATCTATATTAAACTAAATTAGTTAAAAATTACCTCAAAAGTCATGGATGTCCCTACAATATTTGTTAAGATCACCAGCCTCCTTATCCGGTTATCCTTTTTGTAATGTGCCTTGAAACATCATGCACTTCATCAACAAAAATAAAAATAAAAACAACCAAGTTTTATGTGCTATAACTAACTATATAATAATTAATTCAAGTAATTTAACGCATTCAGATCGGAACCTTCCGAGTGATATTGTGCTTCATTTAAAAGCCTCACTTCCCCAATTTCCTAATTCTTTACCTTTCAAATTTTTTATTCAACCTTTCTGGCACCAATTTATCTTCAGTGATCTAATTCTTATTGCCTCCGAACATAAGACGTACCTGGTTATGGATGTGAAGGGTAATTGATACGGATGATTGGGAGGATTCATTGGCAAATGATTCATTATAAATAAGCCCTAGGTTCGTAATTGTTTGGAAGAATTCATTGGCAATACATTCTCAATATTGATAGTATTGAAGACCAACATTCAAACTGATTGGGAGTTATATGTCGGTTTGTATTTTGATTGTCTATTCTTGATGAAGGGGTTTTAATGAAAACAACATTCAAACTTGCATGTCTTAATAGAGATGAAATTTATATTGTATTTTAATGAAATTGATGAAGGGGTTTTATTTCTCTATTATTGTGTTTTAAAAATGAAATTTAAGGAGGGTTACATATGGAGAGGGATAATGAGTGTATATTACTTATTTATACAATAGGCTTTATATCTTGTAAACAAGGGGCCAATGATCTCCAGCTCATCTGGTTTGAGGTAGGGTGGATTTTCCCTTAGGGGTTCCCATCCTGGGGGAGGTCACAGGTTCGATCCATGCACACCACAAAAAAATTCTTCGTGACGGTTTGAGCTTAGGCAAGGAGGACACCGGTGCGTGGGTAGGGATTCGAACTTGAGACCAATAGGTTAGGGTTGTATAAGGATTTCCATTGATCTAAACCTTTCAAAAAAAAATATCTTGTAAACAAGGGATATAAATGCAAGAAAATGACCAAATTTTATCTATTCGTAAAGGGCCTTTCTAACTCCCATCTTAAAATTAGTGTAAAATTACCTTATTGGACACCTTTGGTCTTAATAAGGTAATAGTGAAATAGAGATATTAAGTAAAAAAAAAAAAAACTTGATTTTAAGTATAAATTATTATTTTTTAAATAGTGGAGTTAAATAATGTTATTTGACTATAGAAAAAAAAATGGTAGTTTTAATAAATGGACGCAGATATCCTTGCCCATCCAACCTTCACACATACAACATTGCCTCCTGTAATAGGTTAATAGGTTAAGATATTTTGCAAGAAAATCGACCCTAGGTGTGTGTACACTAGAAGGTAACCCACACGGTGTGACAGGGTCGTGAAACTTGTATGGGTATGTGTCGTCGGTAATAATCAAGTCTAACTTTCAAGAATTCCACCACACACGCACACCACAATATCTTTAACACGCTTTTATATAAAATGACAAACAGAACGAGGTTACCTGATCATTCAATAGAAAATACCCATTTGACCCGTTCAAGAGAAAATAATGATATATGTAATTGTCACATTATTTTACATGCGCCTAATTGTGTTGAATAAGAAAGAAAAAAATATAATGTAATTGGACTAAATAAATTTTATTTATATTGAGGATGAGTATGAAAGGCTGAAAAAACAGCAACTTTACCATTTAAAAAGAAAGAAATCACTATAAAATGGAATTTCCATTTTATTTAAAAAAAATAAAAAATCTTGTTAAGTTAACATAGGAAATAATGACCAAAATCAAGTTGTTCTTTGGCTTCCTTGTATGTTATGCATCAATACCTCGTACCCATGCTGCAGACACAATATCTGCAAACCAAATCCTTAGATATAACCAAACCATCATTTCGTCACAAGAAACCTTTGAACTTGGCTTCTTTAGTCCCGGTAACTCCACAAATCATTATATCGGAATTTGGTACAAGAAAATATCGACAGGGACCGTTGTATGGGTAGCCAACAGGAACAAACCACTCAACAATACCTCAGGTGAGCTGACTCTCACTCTTCAGGGAGTTTTAGTTCTCCGGGATGCCATCAAAGGCAGCGTAGTGTGGTCGTCCGCAAACGCATCAACTACGCCAGTGAGAAATCCTATTGGTCAGCTTCTAGATACAGGCAACTTTATAGTTCACGAGGAAGGTGATCAGGGCATCAATCAAGAAGATCCCATATGGCAAAGTTTCGACTTTATGACAGAAACTTTACTTCCCGGAATGAAGCAAGGATGGAATTTGATTACCGGGATTGATAGACGCTTCACATCATGGAAATCCCCTGATGATCCGGCTTTCGGTGAGTTTTCTTATGGAGTTGACAAAAGAGGTTATCCTCAGCTGTTTCTAACGGAAGGCCGGGAAATAAGGCATAGGGCAGGTCCATGGAACGGATTAAGGTTTTCCGGAATTTCTAACTTGAGATCCAACCCGTTTTACAGCTTCACCTTTGTTGTTAATCAGAGAGAAATTTACTACCAATATAATCTTATAGATCCTTCATTCATTACAAGGCTGGTGTTACAACCAAGTGGTCGTTTAGAGCGCTTGTTATGGATTGATAGCAAGCAAGAATGGAGCCTTTATTTAGCCCGACAAAATGATCTCTGTGATCAATACGCGGTGTGCGGGCCATTTGGGAGCTGCAACATTGGCAAGTCCCCTGTTTGTGAATGCTTGAAGGGGTTTGAGCCCACATCCCCTGATCAGTGGAAGATTACAGATTGGTCACAAGGGTGTCGACATACTATCCCTTTGGATTGTAACCCTGGCGAAGGGTTCAACAAATATTCAAATTTGAAGTTACCCGACACTCGGGGTTCATGGTATAACCAGACCATGACCCTTGAAGAGTGTGAGATGATGTGCAAAAGCAATTGTTCGTGTACTGCTTACGCAAATTCAAATATATCTGGGATGGGAAGTGGTTGCTTCCTATGGTTTGGTGGCTTAATCGATATCAGAACTACTGCTGAAGACGGAGATAATATTTATATACGATTTTCATCTTCTCAGTTAGGTAATTCAAAAACAATACCTTTATTATCATTACTAATTACTTCATAGTTATATGTCTAAATGACAGCTTAAGGCATCATATTTTGACAGACTCGATAGAAAATAGTAGAAGCTCAAGTGCAGGAAGAAGAGTGCGAGTTATTGTCTCCATAGCAGTTGTAGTTTTGGTAATACTAATTTCCATATGCTTATTGTATCGTTTTAAAAGAATGAAGCATCAGGAAGGTATGAATTTTGAATACCAAATATTTCTGTACTTATGTTTCTAATCAACCAATCCGACCTAGTCGACCCATATACGCTGTGCTTATCCACTTAACAGGGACATCCAGCAACAAGTTTAGACATGATCCTGAAAACGGGAGCGGTGATGAAGATCTAGAGCTACCACTATTTGGCTTTTCGACAATACGTAAAGCAACAAACAACTTTTCAGTGAACAACAAACTTGGAGAGGGTGGCTTTGGACCTGTTTGCAAGGTATTATATCATTCCATGACCTATGTACTACAGCTGGTGTTCATGTGTTACAATAAGATGATTCCTATCGTAATACATGCAACACTTGAAGATCTAACGAAGGCTTTTTGTGCCCTCCTTAAAAAGGTTATGTTTCAGGGTGTACCAAGTAATCAAAAATGGTGAAATGAAATACAATATAAAGCATGTTAATCTTAAAAATTTATGCTTCAGGGTGTACTCGAAGACGGGAAGGAAATAGCAGTGAAGCGGCTAGCTAAAACATCCACTCAAGGACTTCACGAGTTCAAGAATGAAGTCATCTTGATATCTAAACTACAACATCGCAATCTGGTGAAGCTCTTAGGCTGCTGCATAGAAGGAGAAGAAGTGATGCTTATTTATGAATACATGCCAAACAAAGGCCTTGATTCCTACATATTTGGTAAATTTATATAAGAAAAAAGATAGAAAAGTACCTTGTCATCAGTAATGTAAACTAAAATTCACACTCTGCACAGATAAAACCCGAAGAGAACTCCTCGATTGGCCTGCACGTTACCACATTATCATTGGAGTTGCTCGAGGACTTCTTTATCTTCATCAAGATTCTCGGCTTAGAATCATACATAGAGATCTCAAAGTAAGCAATATTTTACTTGACAAAGATATGAACCCGAAGATATCAGATTTTGGAACTGCTAGAACTTTTGGTGGAAATCAAATAGAGGCAAAGACAAACAAAGTGGTTGGAACATAGTGAGATTCATTATTCCTAAACTCATTCCAATATATTTAGTGAATCTCTTACATTCACTTGACTTTGCAGTGGCTACATGGCGCCAGAGTATGCAGGAGGTGGTATCTTTTCAATAAAGTCAGATGTATATAGCTTCGGCGTCTTAGTGTTGGAAATTGTGTCCGGGGAGAAAAATCGAGGATTCGTCCACGACGAACATTGCAACAACCTTATTGGACATGTAAGATTGGACATGCATGTTTATTTTAAAAGTGCAAACTGTATATATAAAAGGGTCAAAAGCATTGTGAATTTTTTTGGATTGAATGTTAAATAGCTTTTGAAACAACTAAACATTATACATGTGTTTTTTATTCATGACAGGCATGGGGCCTCTATAATGAAGGCAGATCCTTGCAATTAGTTGCTAAGTGTCTAAGTGAATCAATCAACATCTCTCAAGTTCTACGATCAATCCATGTTGGTTTGTTGTGTGTTCAACGTCACCCAGACGATAGACCGACTATGACTTCAGTGATCGTGATGATGGGGAGTGAGGGTCCATTGCCTTCACCCAAAGAACCAGGATTTTATGTTGGAAAAACTACCCAAGATACTACACAATCTTCAAGCTCATGTGAAACATGTTCTAACAATGAACTAAGCATTACAGTGATGAATGGTAGATAAAATGAAAGTTGCATGTATTAAACACTTCAGATCGATCCATCCAATATTAATCAAAGACTAAAATCAACATGACTTGTATCGCTTTTCGTTTAAAGAATGTGAACGTTTTATTATATTGCTACTTGTTAGGACATGCATAAGCAATAAGTTACTAATCTCCTATCCGTGTCACTAATCTTTGAAGTCGTTACAAACTAATAGAAACAAACATTCAATACAAAGCTTCCCAAATGCTTGAGGCAGAAACATTTGCTTGTATGGTAAAAAGAGACAAAAAGTTTATCAATAAAAAGAGAGAATAATTTTTCAGAATGCACTGTAATACTGCTAAAGAACCATCATACAGGATTGAAAGGGTCTTTAGATAGTAATACTAATGTCAAGAAATGCTCATTTACGCTACGTTACTTAGCAGGTAGTATTGTTATGAAAAAACAAATATTCCGTTGATTAAGAAGATGTAGACTTGCACGGAGAATCTCTTCAAAGTACGATATCCAACATATTTTAACTCAAAGTATTGTCCATTCAACAACGACGCTCAATAGACAGTTATTATTAACAACATAAATCAACTCAAGTCAAGTCAAGTCTCTTAGTCAACCATTGACTCCATGATTTTAGCCATTTTATTATATTGTACATTATACTTAGTTAACCATTGACTCCATAATGTTAGCTAGAGTTAGTTATAGGTAAGTCTATATAAAGGCCTTGATGTATTGTTGATACACACACCAAAACATTACATAATAATACAATTATTCAATACAAATCCTATTGTTTATATGGTATCAAGAGCCTAAAAGCTCCCTTGAGTCATCTTCGATCCCAACCTACTCGACAGACACCTTCTGTCCGCATTCTGCCTTTTTTTCTTTCGATTCACCATGGCCAAACAAATCGCCCACATTACCGCCGCCACAACTCGAAACCAAGGGCCAACTCGAACTACCAATACCAACACTAGCCTGACTCGCAACAATAACACCTATTGCTACTACTGTAACATCCCCAGACATGACACTAAAGATTGTCGCAAACTTAGTCGCTTCCTACGAGAACACAATGTCTCACCTCAAAATACCAACACCCCGTTGGTTAACTACACCACCCCTCACCCAACGGCTACAACCCCATCTTGGATGTGGGACACCGATGCGTCCAACAACACCGCGAACAACAACCAACAATTTCGTGTTATTTCCGAATACCGAGGACCCGATAAGATCGTGCTAGGTGATGGTAAAACTCTCCCTATAACTCATATTGTTCAAACAACTATTCCAACAAAATCTCGCCCACTTCTTTTAAATAACATTTTAATTGCTCCTAATCTTCGAAATAATCTTATTTCCGTTGCCAAAGTTTGTCGTACTAATCGTGTTTCCGTTGAATTTTTTCCCTGTCACTTTTTTGTCAAGGATCTACACACGGGGGCCCGCCTCATGCGGGGAGTGAACGTCAATGATTTCTACAATGGACCAATCTCCTTGTCTCCTCAAGTCAACAACACCCAAACAAACTCTCTTCTCATGTGGCACCACATACTTGGACATCCATCGCTTCAAGTGTTCAAGTCTTTAATTCCTAGATTGGGACTTCGGTTTAATAAGGTGACCCATGAGTCTTTTCGTTGTACTTCATGTTCCCTAAATAAAAGCCACAAACTACCTTTTGGCAAAAACTCTTTTGTTGCCAATCAACCTCTACAACTTCTCTACTCCAACGTATGGGGTCCCGTAAAAACGCCAATCGATGGCTTTAAATACTATGTCATTTTGTTGACTATTTTTCCAAATACATTTGGTTATACCCAATAAAACAAAAATCCGATGTCAAAATTCTTTTTCCACAATTTAAATCTCTTGTTGAATTTTTTTCAAAACCAACATTGTTGCGTTGTTCACTGATAATAGGGGTGAATATGTGGGTCTTTCACCTTATCTTGCCTCTCAAGTTATCTCCCATTACACGACACCACCTCACACACCGGAACAAAACGGTATTGCCGAACGACGTCACCGACACGTTGTGGAAACCGGCCTCGCCTTACTCCACTACTCCCACTTACCACAACATTTTTGGCCCCATGCCTTTCAAACCGCAATTCACCTAATCAATGGTTTGCCTACACCCATCCTTAACGAAAAATCTCCTTATGATATGTTGTTCAAAACCGCTCCTACTTATTCCAAACTCAAACCGTTTGGTTGTATTTGCTACCCATGGTTACAACCCTATGCTACTTCCAAACTCCACTCCCGTTCAATGGCGTGCATATTTCTTGGGTACTCATCCTCCAAATCGGTATTCAAATGCTATGACCCTACTAGTCACAAACTATACCACTCTCGCCACGTTGAATTTATGCCACATATTTTTCCATCTCAAACCACCAACCCCCAACCCAAACACATGTCATTTGACTCCTTCCTATCCACATACCAATCGGCCCAATCAACCTCCTCTTCTAACCAACCCACCCCAGACCCAAACATCTTGCATCATCCAACCCCAAGTCCACAACCCACATCACCCGAAGCCCAAACCTCTACTCCACAAACCCACGGCCTAGCTCCTCTACTTCCTGCACACAGCCCACCCTCCCACACAACAGGCCCAAACAACCCAACCTCCCACACAACAGGCCCAAACAACCCAACCTCCCACACAACAAGCCCTACACCCCAATCCACCAAGACACCCTTACCAACCAGCCCACCGACTCCACCCGATAGCACCACCCCTACCCCTACCCCTACCCCTACCCCTACCCCTACCCCAACCGTTTCCCACTCCAACGACCCCAGCTCACCAATGTCTTCATCCAACACATCTGATGATCCCACGAATTCACCTGCACATACCCCACAACCACCTCTTCGACAACCAAACCCCAACTCAAAGTATTACAACCCCAACTTTGTCAACTCTACCACCATTCACCCTCTGCCCGTTTCTCTTGAACCATCCACTTATACTCAAGCCTTGAAAGATCCGGATTGGCGCCATGCCATGGATCTTGAGTATAATGCTTCCTTCATAACAACACTTGGGAACTTGTCCCTCACACAACCCAAATTCCCATTGCTTGCAAATGGGTATTCCGAAACAAACGCAAACCTGATGGCACGATTGACAAGTACAAAGCCCGTCTAGTTGCCAAAGGGTTTCACCAACAATATGGAAAAGACTATCACGAAACATTTAGTCCCGTTACTAAACATGTTACCATTCGCACTGTTCTCTCTATTGCTCTTTAAAAAGGATGGTCTTTACGTCAACTAGACGTTAATAATGTGTTTCTTCATGGGACTCTTCGCGAAGATGTCTTTATGGTGCAACCTCCTGAGTTCACCAATATGGAATTCCCATGTCACATTTGCAAACTCAAAAAATCCCTCTATGGGCTTAAGCAAGCACCGCATGCTTGGTACATCGAACTAACCAACTTTCTCACTCATTTTGGCTTTAAAAATGCATTTATGACCCCTCTTTCACTCTCTCTCTCTCTCTCTCTCTCTCTCTCTCTCTCTCTTTGTATACAATCTCAACAACATCACTTACTACCTCCTTGTGTAGTTAACGACATTGTCCTCACCGGCAATCACAATCCATTTATGGATTCCTTTGTTCAAGCCCTAAGCAACCAATTCTCTATCAAAGACTTAGGCCCTCTCAATCATTTTCTAGGAATCGAAGTTATTCCTACGCCTCATCGTCTATTTCTTTCCCAACATCGCCACATTCAAGATATTCTTACCACCTTTAAAATGGATGGTGCAAAAGAGGTTCTCACTCCTTTAAGCACTTCCGACTCTCTTTCTTCCTTTGACTCCACTCCCCCAGTCGATCCCACTCCCTACCGCCAACTTGTAGGCACTTTGTAGTATCTTGCCTTCACACGTCCCGACATCTCCTTTGCCGTCAATAAATTATCTCAATTCGTGCACTCACTTAAACAATCACACTGGTAAGGTCCCAAACGGGTACTCCGCTATTTGAAAGGAACGGTCCATCATGGGTTGTTCTTGAAACGCAGAGGTGTTCTAGCTCATTATTGTAAGCCTCTTCTTTATTCTAGGCTAGGGACCAACAATCTTTCATCTTAACATGGAAATATTAGCAACTAACACAGTATTTAGCAATTGGCAACATAACAGTTTTTAGCAATTAATACAGCTTTGAGCAATTGCACCAAATTTCTTAAAGAACAACAAATTGATGAACTAGTGCCTACAAATCTTTATCAATTGAGCAAATATCACAAACAAATTTATTAGTACAATAATAGTAATTAACACAGTATTAACAACTGATCGACTATTTTCAATAAACACAATAACTAAACCAAAACTCCATAATATCCTCCTTGATACGCACCCGCAAGATGGAGGATCCGTTAGAGATTCCGATCTTGGAGCGGAATTTATGAAAGGGTTGACGAGGCAAGGGTTTAGTAAGCACATCCGCTAGCTGGTCGGCAGAATTTATGTGAGGCACTTTTAGTAGACCAGTTGAGACCCGTTCACGAACGAAGTGGTAGTCAAGAGCAACGTGCTTCATGCGAGAGTGATAGACATGATTAGAACATAAGTAAATCGCCCCCGTGTTGTCACAGAATAAAGTAGGTGTTTGAGCGACTGTAATTTCAAGTTCTTGTAATAGATTTTGAACCCAAATTAGCTCAGTGGTAGCGTTGGCAAGTGCCTTGTATTCCGCCTCTGTTGATGACCGTGAAACAGATTTTTGTCGGCATGACCTCCACGAGACAATGTCCGATCCCAAATAGATGAGATATCTAGTAGTTGAGCGTCCTCCATCCAAGGTTCCACCCCAATCCGAGTCCGAGAAGGCTGAGAGAGAAAGAGAGGAATTTCGATTAAGGAAGAGACCATGGTGAATGGTTCCCTTGAGATATCGTAAAACGCGTTTGATCGCTTGCCAATGATTTTGAGTGGGCATATGCATGAATTGGGATAACTTGTTAACGTCATAAGAAATATCGGGCCGAGTGAAAGCCAAATATTGGAGTGATCCAACAAGTTTTCGTAGGGAGTAGGGTTGATTTTAGGAGATGGGTCATGCGGCGAGAGAGTGATCGATGAGCCGAGAGGAGTGTGAACATCTTTGGCACCGTCCATATTGAAGGTTGGGAGAAGATCCTGAATATGGCGATGCTGAGAACGGAATAGGCCGTTTGTGGTTTGAATGACCTCAATGCCAAGAAAATGGTGAAGGGGCCCAGGGTCTTTGATGGAGAACCTGTTTGCAAGCGAGGTTGTGAAGGACCCAAGAAAGGTGTTGTTATTGCCGGTCAAGACAATATCATCCACGTAAACAATAAGGTAAGATGTGATGGAGCCTTTGTTATAGATGAATAAGGATGGATCCGCAAGTGACTTACGAAAACCAAACTTGAGAAGAAAGGTGGTGAGTTCGTTGTACCAAGCCCGAGGAGCTTGTTTTAAGGCGTACAAGGATTTACGTAGCTTGCAAACATGGTGAGGGTGTTGAGGATTTACATAACCGGGGGGTTGCATCATGTAAACTTCTTCATTTAAAGTGTCATGCAAGAACACATTATTAACATCAAGTTGTTTCAATGGCCATTGTTTAGAGAGAGCAATAGATAGAATGAGTCGTATAGTGACCGGCTTGGAGACGGGACTGAAAGTTTCAAAGTAATCCTTCCCGTGTTGTTGATGGAAGCCTTTTGCAACAAGGCGAGCTTTGTATTTGTTAATTGAGCCATCCGGATTGCGTTTGACTCGAAATACCCATTTGCAACCAATTGGGGTATGAGAAGTGTGAGGAACAAGCTCCCATGTTCCATTTTGGAGAAGAGCATTGAACTCATTATCCATGGCAGCACGCCATTTTGGGTCCTTGAGGGCTTGTGTGTGAGATTTTGGTTCAATTTTAGGAGGGATAGGATGAATGGTGGTGGTGTTGACAACATTGGGATTAAAATATTTAGCATTCGGTTTGCGAGTTCTTTTTGGTCGAGTGGGTGCGGGTGTGGGAGAGGTAGCCGAAGTGGAGGAGTTATGTGTAGATGAGAATGTGGAGGGGAGGGTGAGGTCGTAGGTGAAGTAGGTGCATTGGAATTGTCGGGTGTGGGAGTGGGTATTAGAGGTGATTGGTTAGGGGTATGGGAGATTGGGGGTGGTACGAAGGGAGGAGATGGTGGTGGATTATATGAGGTGACCGGAGAGTTGAGGGTAGTAGGAATTATAAGTGGTGTTTATGAGGGAATTTTGTTGGTAAATGTTTCTACAGATGGAAGGGAATTAGTGGTAGTGAGTGTAGATAGAAAAGTTTGTTCAACAAATTCAACATGACGAGAGTGGTATAGATGATGAGACACAGGGTCAAGACATTTGTAGGCTGATTTGGATGAAGAGTAGCCAAGAAAGACACACTTTATGGAGCGTGGATGAAGTTTTGAAGGAGCATAAGGGCGGATCCAAGGAAAGCATAGGCAACCAAATGGTTTGAGTTTGATGTAGGAAGGAGGAGTTTTGTATAGACGTTGAAAAGGTGAGTGGTTGTCAAGAATTGGTGTAGGAAGATGATTTATGAGGTAGACAACCGTTTGAAAGGCATGAGTCCAAAAGGAGAGAGGTAGGTTGGCATGGTGGAGTAGGGATAAGCCAGTTTCCACGATATGGCGATGGCACCGTTCTACGACACCATTTTGTTCGGGAGTATGGGGAGGAGTGGTGAAATGAGATATGCCATGTTGTTGTAGGTAGGGGAGGAGACCGATGTATTCACCTCCATTGTCCGAAAATAGGGAGATGAGAAGTGTATGAAAGAATTTTTCGACTAGAGTTTTGAATTGAGAAAATAGAATGGATACATCGGATTTTGAATAATAATCGAGAAATTTTCGACTAGAGTTTTTGAATTTTTCGACTAGAGTTTTCATTGGGTAAAGCCATGCATATTTTGAATAATAATCGAGAAAAATAACGTAGTAAGAGTAACCATCATTTGATTTTTGGACGGGGCCCCAAACATCATAATAAATGAGTTCAAATGGTTTGGATACTTTAAATGAGTTTGCACCAAAAGGCATTTTATGGTTTTTATTCATGGAACAAGCATCACAGTGAAAAGGAGTTTGTGACAATTTATTACATTTGAGTCCTAAATTATTGAGTAAGGTCTTTAGGACTTTGATTGAAGGATGTCCAAACTTGTGATGCCATGAAAGAAGTGACTCCGATGTTATGGTAGTTGAATTGATTTGCTTCGAGGTTGGAGGTATGAAGCTAGGAGCATAATAGACATCATTTATGTTCACTCTCCGCATTAGGCGCGACCCCGTGCGAAGGTCCTTGACAAGAAAATGAAAGGGAAAAAATTCAACCGAAACCTTGTTAGTTTTACAAAGTTTGGCAACGGAAACAAGATTGTTACGCAATTGTGGAACAAGAAGCACATTATTTAATTTTAAGGAACGAGACTCGATAGGAATAAAAGAGTGACCGATATGCGAGATGGATAGAGTTTTACCATTTCCTAACACGATTTCATCGGGTCCACCATACTCGGAGAGATTGTGTAAAAAGGATTGGTCAAAGGCGGCATGATTAGAGGCACCACTGTCAAACATGGATGCCGGATTGTGGGATGAGCTTGCCAAGGAAGAGTTGATTGTTGGGTTGGAAGATGTGGACGACGGATTAGAGATGTGGTGTTATTGAAGAAAACGCACAAGTTTCCTGCAATCCTTCGTGTCATGACCTATGATATTACAAAAATAACAAAAAATATTATTTATATTAGTACGATAAGTGGAGCCACTTTGTTGTTGTGGGCGGCCGTTCCTGGGTCCAAAGTTGTTGAGCCTGCTGCTACGGTTATCACAGGGTCCACGACCATCGGTTGAAGCTCGTGAATAGTATGGACGCCTTTGTGTGTTGTGAATAATTGTGAGTGTAGGTGTTGGATGAGTTTCCAGAAGAGTTCGCTCATGGTCAACAAGCTTTTCAAATAGATATGAGAAGGTAATTGATGTGTCTCGCATCTTCACAGCAGGGGTCACTTGTTTTAATCGTCTCTCAGGTGAGTAATTATGTGAACAATAAGATAATCTTCATCAACAGGTTTCTGGGCTAGGGCTAATTCATCCGCAATGGACTTCATTTCGCGGAGATATTCTGCAACAGGGCGGTTCCCTTTAGTGGTTGTGGCGAGTTTGGAGCGAAGAGAGATAATGCGAGATCGAGAGACACCGGCGTATGTTTCAGTGAGTTGTTGAAAGAGCTCACAATAGGTTGTAGCAGAGGAAACGATGGGCGGAATGGAGGCAGAATAGCTGCCTAGAAGTGCACCGAGTAAAATCTGATCTTGGCCGAACCATAGGCGATATTCTGGGTTCGGCTTCCCTTCAATCACTTTGACCGGTGGTTCAGTTTTTCCATCAACGAACTGTTCAAGTTTGAGACCTGTGAGAGTGGACAGGACTTGTTTACGCCACGAAGTGAAGTTGTCTGGGACCAGTTGGATGGGGAAGTGAGAGTGAGTTGATAGGGTGGTGAGTGTGGTAGCCATTGGAGATTAGAAGGTGATAGGAAATAAAAAAAATCTGCAACTTTTGGGCATGATCGAGAAGCTCACAGGAGCCTAAGAAGCTCTTGATACCATATAGAGATTACACAACAATTGGTAAAGGCTTTGTACATATTTTCATTCATACTATCTACATCTACATCTACATCTACACTAAATAATAAAAGAAAACACATGAGGGACACATGGCACTCCCTCATGAATTCTCTCATTTTATTATTTAATACATTAAAATCAAATTTAATTATAATAATTGATTTGCAAAACCATCATATAAGTTTATTAAATTAAATTTTAGTAATTATATTAATAATCATAGTTGTAACTGAAATCATTAATAAAAGAAAACACATGATTCTTTTTTATATAACATATTTATATTTATGTATTATTAACTTTGAATTTAAATCATGTACCTTAAATTAACCCATTTTTAAAAAAATTAATCTGTTATTCTAAGTTTAAAATTAATTTTGTTACAATATTTGACAAATGATAATTAAGTTTTATTATTTTGGTCATTGTTTTAGATGTTAAACTATGTTCAGCAAATACATATTAATTTTAAATGCTTAAAATAGTTCAAAAGTCAAATAAACAAATTAATAATAACACAATGCAATTAGTCAAGCTTTTTTGTGAGACTTTTATATTGCTCAAAACAAATAAATAAAATAAATCAATCAACATTAATCGATTTTATCTATAGTAATAAAAGACAACACATGGAGTACATAGAACTCCATTATAAAGCCTCCTATTTTATTCAAACAATACATTTATTTTAATTTGTTTCTTTATTTAATAATTATTACTTATTCAGTTTTTATTTGTTACAATTATAATTATTAATATAATTACTAGAATTCAGTTTAATATATATATATATATATATATATATATATATATTCTATGTTTTTGTAAATCAATTAATATAATTATATTTTAATACAAAATTAGAAATAAATTAATAGACATAATTTGAAAATGTTTATGAACTAACAAAAGTAATCTTTATTAAAAATTATTTATTTTTTTAAGATAATGTATTTATATGTTATTAAATTTAAATCATGTACCTTAAAAACGTGTTTTTAATATGTGGTCTTTCACTCTAAGTTTAAAACTATATTTCTTACAATATTCTAAACAAATAAAATAAAACAAATCAATCCACATTAATTAAATATTTGATTCAATACAAAACTAAATATGTTTGGCTATTTTCGTATTATAATAACTTGATATATAAAATACATTTTATATATGAAAAATCATTAATTGAAATCTTCATTGACTTTGTTTTTTCAAGTTACTTCAATAGAGAAATGCAATATATAAACAGTCTTTGTATAACTAATTCGTTTCAATCTTTATTTTCAGGATTTTAATTTACACAATCTTTTTTTATAATACAATCAATTTGAACCAATAAATGTCATTATGTTTAAGGACCTTGATGTTAGAAAAAAAAAAATGATTATACACTCAAGGTTAGAAATACTTTGGCTTTGAGGAAACTTGAAGTCAAATTCAAAAATGAACAACACTCGATTGGGATGGTTTAACGGATGAGGAGATACTTTTAAATTAATTTCATTTTTTTATATCTTAGCCTAAACAGATTTACCTTGATTCCTTTTTTATTTTTGTTTTGTTTTGTTGTACGTGCAGTCTACAAGGTAATAGCTGTGTATGGAAGATATATTTTGGAATGTTTGAAAAAAAAAAAAAATTATGTGAATAAAAATGTTTTTTTACAAGAAATCATTTAGGGGTTCATGAATATTTAATATTTTTTCGGTTGTACAGAAAACTTTTTTTATTTTAAATAAAAATGTAATCTAATTTTTCTTAATTATATTTTAAATTTATATATAATATATATAATTTAAATTGTTCAACCCGTGTATCACACGGGTATATAACCTAGTGTTAATATATACATGAGTTAAAACAAGAATTAAGGCCATAGTTAACATGAGTTACAACAAGAATTAAGGCCATAGTCAACATGAATATTGACGGATTAAATGTATATTGGTTGATTAATTAATATGGTTGACTGATTCGTTATGCTCATTTGGTGGCTTAGTATCCTCCATAATATATCCTGATCATGTGGCCTAGTGGTAAATGGGTTGGTTCTCTCTTTAGAGGAGCCGAGTTCAATTCCCACGGGAGACATGTGATGGATACCCCCACCCTTGTGGTGGGGTAGGTGGTTGGGAAGTGATGGAGAGACCCTTGACCCTTGTGGTCATGGGTTCGACTTCTGATCCCTCCAGGTTTTACCGGTTCACTACCGTCGTGCCTTCGGGCGGGTTTGTGGGTCGGGTTTTCCCTGGAACAGGCGACGGGTGGGCCGAAGGGCTCTGTCCGTACGGACTAGAGGCCGTCTGGGGCCCCTTTCGGCCATTGGGGGCCGCGTACAGAGTACCCGGCAATACTTTAGTTGATCGTTCAAAAAAAGTATCCTCCATAATATCTATACTATATTATAAAGCATTTGACAAGGACTTCTTAAAATTTAAGAAGTACAAGTTAATTTGCTTATGGTATAACATACAATGCACATAATAACTACATTTTAGGGGCAAATTGGTCTTTCAAACACTATATTTAATCTAAATGAATTCAAAAGTCAATAGATGTTTATGATAGCTCATGACATTTATTTCTACAATTACTTTAAACATATGAAATAGAAAACATATAAAAAACAATTTATAATGCTACGTGTTTTATTGTAATCTTTTATATAGAGTTAGATACTTTATAAAACTTTGAATAATTTGACATAATGAGAGCTTACCCTACTAAACAACGTAAAGTCACATTATTTATTGAATAACGTGCTTTTATATTTTTCTTTAAATCCTTTTATATGACATAGGAGAAACTTATTGTTTTTTATAATATCATCTTGTGTTTAGAAGAAAAAGAAACAAGAGGTTCCATGAATGGTTCTATTTTTATATACGTTTCAACGTAAGCTTCACTTAAAACAGAGTTGCGTGTGATAACGTACAAGTCATCTAAGCATAGACGAATAAGTCATTAAAGTTTTTCGTAGTTTGTTATTTCCGTTTTATATGTGGATTTGTTACGGTTTCGACTTACTTAGTATTTTCTGTGATAATTTTTAACTTTTTTTAATATGGCGAGTAAACTTGCCGCCATGCGTGTGCGCGATTCAACGTTTTTTATCTATTTTTTTTGTTCGGTTTAACAGCCCCGTCACAACGCGCGGGTTTCTCACTAGTCCTCCTTGATAATAACAACCGTTGAAAGAAACAGTCAATTCAAGTGCATGGACCCTTCTGGTGTATTGTTACCCACGTATCCATATTTTGATCCATGGTTTAGTGGCCCAATAAAAAGCTAAAAAACTTTGGACAATGCAGTCCAATACTGTTAACTCGGCCTAAAACTTTTGAAAGCCCACACAAAACTATTGTTGAATTGACGTTTTATGTGGCATGGTGTTTGGTGCTTAATGCAAGGGGTGCACATAACAGTTATTTTCTCTAACCGAATCGGTTAATCACTTTTACCATTTTTTCTACTTTTTGCTTTAGCCGGTTATTACTTTAATTGATTCGGTTATTTACTTCAACCAATTCAGTTAATAACCGGTTATTTTCAAGTTTTTTCACTTTTTTCAGTTTTTTTTCTCAGTTAGGTTAAAAACCGGTTAATGTGTGCACCTTTATTTAATACTTCACTATATGGACTCCTAGGTTGAGATTTTTTATCTCGCTTTTAGCTATCAGATGATTGTATCCACACATTATACAGAGTAGACATTAAAATTTAAGAATATATTATTTTTGAACTGCAAAGACACACATCCCAAATTTAACATATGTATATATGGGACATTAATCATCAAGTAAAAATGCATTCACTATAACGATAAGGCATTGATTAGGAATTTCAAGAAAGCTAGCTATTCATTAATCTTATAAATATGTATTTAAGAACGTCAATTCATATATTGTCTAATTCTACTGCTAAACTACATTTTTTTCCATACACATGGATCGAACACACTCGCCATTTGAAAAGAAAAAGCACTAGGCTAAGTCTTGAAAAGCTAATACAGACTTCCATCCTCAAAGCCTCACTAATCATCCCGATAAGCACGCTGTAAATATGACAAACCCAGAAAAGACAAGTATTAAAAGACATTAATTACTCCCTAATCGCAATCAACAACATAAGTATTTAATTTTTATTATGTAGGTCGGGACAAAGCTCGAAAAGAAGCGGCAACGGGTAGCTCGAGCGGGAGCGCTTCAAGGCTTGAAACATTAAGCGCACAAATGGAAGCATTCAACCAAGCTAACGAAAGAAAAATAAAAATCAAGGAAGATAAGCTTAGGTTGATTGACGAAGCGAAGGCGGTGGAAGAGTGGAAGATTATGTCCGCCGATATCTCGAGTTATCCCGACGATAAACGCGCCGCGTTGAAAAATTTGCAAGACAAGTTGATTAACAAGTGGGAATAGTTTTATATATTTTAGGATATCGTATCTTTTTTTTTTTCGGTGTGTTCGTTCTTATTTTTAAAATTTATCATGTTTTGTAATTTTTATTTATAATATTTAGTTTTTAATTTAACATTATTTTATTTATTTATTAGTTTTAAAACAAATTAAAATTAATATTTAAAAATAAATTAAAAAGTAATTTAATGCTTGAGACATGGGTTTCTCATGTCTCCACAACCCACACATGTCTCAAGCATATTGAGACATCACTTTGATGAGGTGGCATGGAGACATGACCTTTTTCATGTCTCCACACCCCATAGCCTAAAGCAGGTGTTCAACAAGAACATCGATGAGGCGATGAACAACAACTAGACACATGTCAACATGTAACACGTCACTCAAAAATGATAAATTATTATTTAAAATAAAAGAAGGCTATAATACGGACAACAAAAGACATACGACCAAGGTATACGTACACGTACATGAATACTTATACGGAAGGCCATCTACACATATGAAGAACATAAAGTCCTAAGGCAAACATGAAGTTCTCTGCGGGATCTCTTAATGGGCCAAGCAACATGATGGATCACTGGGCCTAACCAGCAGGCCAACAAGATCAGGCCCAATAACCATCCTATGCCTGCTACACTTATATATATATATATATATATATATATATATATATATATATATATATATACTAGTATTATGCCCGCGCGCTTCGCTGCGCAAATACAATTCTAAAAAAAATGGCAGCGTATTGCATTCTAATTTGGCTAAATTTCGTAAAGCATGTCTCTTTCTCGCTCTCATTCTCATAAGAGGGCTTTTGAAAGTAAATTTAAGATTTAACAATCAAAACTACAATTCTTGTTTTATTTACAACCCACATATGTTTTTATGTTTATTTTGTTCATACAATCATTCAAGCTTAACTTTCTTAGTATAATATAATGATTTTAGAATTTATATTTATATTATAGTCATTTTGCAATTGATCTAGACGGTTACTTTGTCTTTTTAATTGAAATCATATAAGGGTGAGGAGCTTCAAAACAACTCACATGATTGTAATGAATGTGATAATTCAAATACATTAATAAGTCTCTAAATTGATTATATAGTTATAGTACAAGTGCATAATGCAATAAGGGGTATTATGGGGAACATTTACATGACATATCTATGTTAAAGTATGAGTCTCTTGATATCCCATCTTAAAATGGGTGTAAAATTACTTTTCTAGACATGTCTCCTCCTTAATAAGGTAACATAGATATATATATATATAGGCTAAGTATCCACAAGAAACCCAAAATTTTGAAGAAACTCCCAAAAACCCAACTAGTGGACTAGATTAATCCACAACACTCTCTATTATTTTAATTAATACGGGTAAAATAGTATTTTTATCCTTCCCCTCATTTTTCTAATTTGAAACTTCTCTCTTTCCTCCTATATAAACAACAACTCACACTCTCTCTCTTCATCTCTCTTCCACCATCTTAATCAAGATTAATCCCACCACCATCTTCATCAACATTCATACGAGATCTGTGATTTTTGTTTGAAGAGGAAGATCAACCATGGGCAACCGATAAGGCTCCCAGTCTTCAAAAGATTAAAAATGAAACTGTTGATATGGTACAACTCTTCCTCTTCCCCTCTCTCTATTTTTTTTTATAAAATTTTGCCTTTGCTCCGGTCACGAACTCTCTGTTTTTGTTAAATTCATATTTTTTGTTTTGTTTTATCACTGAATCGTGGTTGTTAATCAATCAAATCAAACTCTATTGAAGAAACCCGTGGCTGTTAATCAAACTTTGTTGATTTAACCCGTGGCTATTAATCAAACCCCCCCCCCCCCCCCCCCCCCAAAAAAAAAAAAATCTATCGAAGTTGTTGCATTTTCAAGAAAAACCCCTAAAAAATCAAACTTTTTTGAACATGTGGCTGTTAATCAATTAAATCAAACGTTTGTATGGTGTGAAAATTAAACAAATTACAAAATTTTGAAGTTAGCTGCATTTTTTTTTTATTTTTTTTTTGTAATTAGATATTAGATACCATAATGTAATAATGGCCCCATGTAATGATTTCCTATTGTGTGAAAATTATTTAAAGAAGAGTTTCTCTATGTGAAAATTATATCAACAATTTAGTTTAGTTTAGTTTTTTTTTTTTTTTTTTTTTTTTTTGGTGAAATAGTATTATATGTTATTTTCGTGATTGTAATTTTTTTTCCTAATGATCTGTTTTTGACTTTTTGTAATCACATTATTTTTCGTGGTGAATTTCTATTATATGGAGAAATACTATTACAAGTTTAATGATCTGTTTTTCTAATCACATTGTTTTGTGATTGTAAATTTTTAAAAATAATTATTGTTATTATTATTGTTTGATAAATAATTATTACTTCATTTGTTAAGGCGTGGATCACGTTGACACGTAGGTAGCATACATTTAAAACTGGTGATTTTATGTTGCGTCTGTTTCGTATGTAACAGCAAAATTAAGTTGGTATAAATTAGCTTCTGATTTTTTTTACCATATATTAATTAAAACAAAAGTCATTAATTATGGGATCAAATCTATGTTTGTGTTTGTTTCGTATGTAACAGCATAACTAAGTTGCGTATCAGTTTGTATGTTTGATAATCTTGATAACTAAATGGATAAAACAATGTTTGTTTGTATTAGTTTCGTATGTTTTTTTGTAGTCCAGATGGTTAACATACGTTAAGACGGGCGGAGGGGGGGGGGGGGGGGGGGGGGGGGCTTTCATGTAAATTGATGATTTTGTTTTCTTTTTGCAGGTGAACATATTTTTTTTTGCATTAAAGATGAAGATGATCATCAAAATGAAGTGTAGACAAATTTTTTTTTATTTATGATAGTATTTTTAGGATTTGTTGATTGTAATGACCGTTTTATGGATCATTTTTTGTTACGTTTGTGTGTTGTTTTATAATTGATTTTTTTTATAAATTTATACATTTTGATCATAAGGACCTTGGTATGTATATAACACACGTAACCATATCAATTCTCGTTACGTATGCAACAATTCTGATGCTGGTACAATAAAACGAAAAAAATACGGTCTAATAAAAAAAAATAATAAATCAACATTTTTTAAATAATATAAACTGGCAACTCAGTTTTAACCTATGTAACACAACTCATGTTACATATGTAACACGGGCGTCTGACAGCTTATATAAGAATGTGAAAAAAGTAAGAGAGAGATGATGTGACATGTGTCAGGTCAACTTGTCATATATGTTTTTTCAGAAAACGTAATTTGACCTTTTTACCCTTTTTTGTCATCTACTAAATTATATGTATTAAAATAATATACAATCAATCTAGGCCATTGATCACTTTAGATCAATGGTCTAGATTAAGTTTACTAGGTTTCTTCAATTTGAGTGGGTTTTTATTTAATCCACCCCCTATATATATATATATATATATATATATATATATATATATATATATATATATATATATAGGAATGGGTTCATATGAGAACCCCCTTGAGTTGAGAGAACTTGAGAACCCCTTTAGACCAATGACAAGCTGACACATATACCACCTATCAATATAATATTAAAGGGTAAGAAAGTAATTTATCCCCACCCTACCCCATCCCACCCCACTCAACCCTTTTATTATACTGATTTTTTTAAATAAACCACACCTCTCTCTCTCTCTCTCTCTCTCTCTCTCTCATCAAACACACTCCTCCCTCTCTCTCACACACTCTTCTCTCTCTCTCTCTCTCTCTCCCTCTCTCTCTCATCTGAGAACGACGGTGGGATGGATGGTGACGGGGTGGTGGTTCGTGGCTTTTGGTGGTGGTTTCGTGGCTTTCGAACAGATCTGAAATAGTTGCTTTTGGGTGGGGTTTTTTTGAACAAATCTGAAATAATGGGATGTATGGTGGCGGGTGGTGGTTCGTGGTGGGGGGGTTTCGACGGTGGGGATGGTGGTTCGTGGTGGGGGTTTTGATGACATGATGAACGAAGGGCAGTGGTCGACGGTGGGGATGAAACAGGTTGGTTAGGGGGCAGAGGGGGTGGAGGAGATGGCGGAGGAGTGAGGACGGTGAAGGACAGCGAATCTGCGGAGGACGAAGGTATGTTATTATTATTATTATTATTATTATTATTATTATTATTATTATTAACTCTGTTATTATTATTATTATTTATGTTATTATTTTTAATATTATTATTATTTTTCTGTTATTATTATTATTATTATTATTTCGGTTATTATTATTATTATTTATGTTATTATTTATTATTAATATTATTATTATTTTCTGTTATTATTATTATTATGGTATTATTGTTATTATTATTAATTTTATTATTATTTTCTGTTATTATTAATATTATTATTTATGTTATTATTATTAATATTTTTATTATTTTCTGTTATTATTATTATTAGTATAATAAATGTTATTATTATTAATATTATTATTTATTTATTTTTTCTGTTTTTTTTTTTTTTTTTTTTTTGGTGCAAAAGATAGCATTTTTTATGTTGAAATTTTGGGTTTTTTGGCAGGGAGATGATATGAAAATGATGATGTTAAAACACCAATGTAAAAATATGAAATGTGTAGATGTTTTGATGTATAGATCTTTTTAGTTTGGTTTACACTAGTTTTTTGTGTATATATGTTGTTTTTGGGGGGGTTTTTACACTAGTGTTTTTGTGTAGTAGGTTTTGTGTAAGGTAGATTACACCGGTGTAATAACGAATGTACAGATGTTTTTTGGGTTTTACACTAGTGTTTTTGTGAAGTTGGTTGTGTTATGGCACATTTACTACACTAGTGTTTTTGTGAAGTAGGTTGTGTTATGGCAGATTTACACTGGTGTAAATAATGGTAGGAATGTATAGATGTTTTTTTTGGGGTATTTTACAGTGGTGTAATACGAATGCATGTATGTTGTTTGTTGGGTTTACACTAGTGTTTTTTGTAGTAGGTTTGTGTAAGGGTAGATTTACACTGGTGTAAATAATTACACCCGTGTAAATTATCCCCATCAGATTTATATTACGGTTATTTTTTTAAAAAAGTAAAGGAATTTAAAAATTAAATTTAGTAAAAAAAATATTATATTTAAATAATGAATAAAAAATTAATAAAGTATTATAATACTACTTTCTCTCTCCATGGTGGTTTTACATAAACACCCCTAATTGTACTTAATTGTAATGAAAAATTACATGTTAACACAAGTGGGTTGATAAAAGACATACGACCAAGGTATACGTACACGTACACGAATACTTATACCGAAGGCCATCTACACATATGAAGAACATAAAGTCTTAAGGCAAACATGAAGTTCTCTGCAGGATCTCTTAGTGGGACAAGCAACATGATGGCTCACCAACTATAAGACCAGGCCCAATAACCATCCTATGCCTGCTACACTAAAAAATGAAAAATAAATATATAAAAGAATATTCCCAGTCAACAAATGCCTAGTCACCGCTCACAATAAGCCTTATGGACACGAACAAAAATAAAAAGTCCAGGAGCCAAACTGTAATTTCCTCAAAGTCCAAGGGCCAAACTGTAATTTTCTCAAACTTCAGGGGGCAAAACTATAAATACTTTAATCCTTAAAGCCTTGTTAATCACCATACTTAATGACCCTGCAAAGGCGACAAACCCAGATGAAAAAGAGGGTTAAGGATGACTAATCACTAGTTAACTACAATTAACAAGAGACAAATGCCTAATCAACCACAGAGTTAACCTTAAATAGAGCAGAAGCTCTCATGTTAAGTATCGTTGACTAGTCAACGGCCCAATGGAGAAGAAAGACCACTTCAGGTGTGTACAACCAGGGGCGATGCTTAGTTGGGGCGGGAGGGGGCAGCTGACCCCCCTCCCCCTGAATTTTCGCGCAAAAGTTTCGATTATATAGTATTCGTATAGAAAATTTTGGAAATATAAGGTTTCGACCCTCGAAACTAATGACTTCCGACCCCGTTGAATTCCGACCCCCCAAACTTAAGCTTTTCCATTGTGTACAACACAAGCTGTATAATGTACAACCCAGTCGCACGTGGCTTCTCATATTATTTTATTCATAAGGACTATTAAATTTTATTGTATTCAAGTCGTCTAAATTGCTAAATCTATCTTTTTGGATTATTTAATTACCGTAAAGAGGAAACTCATGTCTCATGTTCCGTTTTTTCCTTTCAGGTGCTCCCAAAGGCCATAAATGAATTCTGATTCGTCAATATGAAAAAGAGTTTATTCCATATTCAAATCCTTCAACTTTTTCAAATTTCCACGGTTGACTTTGTCAAACTGACTAGGTTTATATAACAATCATTAATTGACACGAACATTGGGGTCTTTTGATGAGTGGCTGATGACCTAAGGCGAGGGCACTATAGTAATGTTTGGCATTTGTGGTTATTAATTTGCAAATCGGATTTTAATGATGCAAACTATAACACATTGGTCAATAATAATTTACGTTGGTTGATGAGTATGTTTATATTACACTTGGTAAAAACAAATTATCGACTACACTTCAAATTTTCATTTCCGTTTCTAACGAACTACCACTATAACGGAAACTTTACTTTGTCTACCCCTAATTTCTTTCATTTATGGTGTTTTTAAACAATTTGGTTAGTAAAAAATCAATCAATTGGTCATCGGGGACAAACATGCATGGTTTGCTTGTCATTAGAGTAGGATTTGTTAGAAATAAAATAGTTAAACTTGATTTTATTCTTTGTTATTTGTATTATAAACATATGTTAATATTAGTTATCATAGCTTTAGATGGTGGTTAAGCCGGTTTGTGACACACCTGTTTATAGATAATTGTAGCCTAAGTTTAATTATGTTCGAATGGTCGCGTCTGTTTGTAAAGGTGTCGGTTAAGAACTATAAATAGGGCCGGACACAACATTTGTATAGTGTGAAAGTTTATGTTTGTTTCATATAACTAACTTTCAAATTCCCTCTCACTTTCCCTCCATTTTATAACCGCTCGCATACTATCCAAACACAACCAAACTTGTGCAGAATTTAACATGGCATCAGAGTCAGTTAATCATAAGAAATCGTATGGCATATTCGATATGTTAGAGAAATCCAAGGATGTTCTAATTGACAAAGGAAAGATACCGATGTCCGAAGATCATTTTGATCATGTGGATCAACATATTCTGGCCGAGAGGGTTGTAGAAGGAAATTGCCCCAAGAAGATGGGAAAACAGAATTTATGGTGAAAGGAACGGACGAAAAAGGATGGGACGATGTGTGGTATGCAAGCCTAACAAGAAAAGATCATGGATGCGGATACAAGGATCAATTCGCAATCTTTAGCAAATCATTTGGAATCGAAAGCCAACCTAATGGTTATAGGAGGGAGTACTTTTGTGGAAAAGGATCGGTGATAATTACAAGCGGAGGACAAGTACACAAGATCAAATCGGTATACTATGTTCCTACACTTCGTAAAAATGTTTTAAGTATAGAGAAATTAAATCAAGAAGGATTAGAAGTTGAATTCGATGGAGATGTATGTTATATCCATCGGCCGATCATTCAAGAGAAGAGGAAGATTATAACATGCCGAATATGTGATGGTGAAGATCACTTCACATTTAAATGTCCCGAAAGAAAGAATATTGTTAATAAAGATGAACGAGACTCGCGAAAAGTGTTTAAAGGCAAATGGGTCAGATTTGAAAGCATAAAAGAGGGACTTAATGATGAAGATAAAGAGAGGGCTTTTGTTTTCAAGCAATTTGAAGAATTCTCAATTGATAAGGACAATTATGAAGGCATTATGGAGAAAGGTCCTATCATGTACCCAACCAATGTTTCACGATTGCAAGATTGTTTGGTTTTCATGGATTTAGTTCATGTTACCACAACGGTTGAAAGGTACAAGTGTAAATTTGAATTAGAGTTTGAAAAGATTGTTGAATGGTTTATGCAAGAATTCTTAAAAATAAAGAACAAAGCCCCTATGCCACCAAGAGATGGAACCGGATATCCAATATGCTTGTTGGATTTATACACTAAAGTGCAAGTGTTTAGTGGATATGATAAAGTTACAAAGGATGATAATTGGGCGACTGTTGCAATGTCAATGGGTTATGGAAGAGGGCTACCAAGTTTAGCAAAGAAAGAAGACATAGCATTGACTCTAAGACTAGTGTATGTTCGTTATTTGGAGATGATGGAATGGTACCATCTCAAATACAAGGGTCGCGAGTTGGTTGTTGAAGTTAATAATGAAGAAGGTAGCATTAGTGGTGGACACAAAGGAAACGAATGGAAAGATGAAGATATGCCATCCAAGAAAAGAAGCCGATCATCCTCAAGTGAAGAATAGAAGAATCGAATGCAGAAAATCAAGTTTAAGGGGGAGAATGTTAGAAATAAAATAGTTAAACTTGATTTTATCCTATGTTATTTGTATTATAAACATATGTTAATATTAGTTATCATAGGTTTAGATGGTGGTTAAGCCGGTTTGTGACACACCGGTTTATAGATAATTGTATCCTAAGTTTAATTATGTTCGAATGGTCGCGTCTGTTTGTAAAGGTGCCGGTTCAGAACTATAAATAGGGCCGGACACAACATTTGTATAGTGTGAAAGTTTATGTTTGTTTCATATAACTAACTTTCAAATTCCCTCTCACTTTCCCTCCATTTTATAACCGCTCGCATACTATCCAAACACAACCAAACCTGTGCAGAATTTAACAGGATTGCTGTGATAGCCAACTATGATTAATAGAGTTCTTTATTATTATTCTTATTTAATATGGTTGTTGCTATCTCATATTTGATTAATAGAAGTTGGGGGTAAACACAACTTCTACTCTGACTCTCCAGCGTGATGATCTCAGTCCAACCTGCCTTGTCGCTAATCTAGTCTTTCATACACGAACAAGGCATATTGAACTTGATTATGATTTTGTTCAAGAGAAGATCGCTCAAGGAAAATAAAGATCAAATCGTATAACATCTTCACAAAGTCGTTATCAACACAACGATTCAGGTTTTTATGTTCAACGTTGCATGTCACTCTGCGGCCATACATAGCTTGCGATGGAATATTAGACACAATGTAATTAGGTTATACTAGATGGTATGCTTTGTAGGAAATACCCTATAGTAACCTAAATTTGTACAATAATTTTCCCAAACAATGCAACTTATCATTTTTTTTTTGATTAAATCAGAAAATGAATTTAAGAGATTACTTGAACAAAGATATATTGTCGAGTTCTACTGATTATATTTAAAAAGGATTTAACACGGAGTTTGATTGTTTACCGGCGGTTCAAATCCTTTACCGTTTCCCCAAATTACTGGTCTGATTCTTGCCGGCCAGGACAACGATAAGCAGTATAACCGGTTCAACCAGCCAGTATAAACCGATTTTTAAAACATTGGTTATTGTGTAACGTACCTAGCTCTATATATTATGTATATATTAAAAATAAAAAAAGTTGTACATAAGACCGATTTAGATCGACTGGCTGTTGAACGCAAAATATGTAGGCTATAATTGCTAATAATATCTATAATCTATAACTTATAATAAAAAAATTAAAGATTGATGAGTTGTCATTCAATGAAGGCCTAAGAAAGGGAAAATCACCAAAATGGCCCATTGAGCGAGGGTTTTACCTAAATGGCCCCTTCCCGTCTCTTTGGAGAGACGGGTCACGGTTCCCAAAGAGACTGAACCGTCTCCCGAGACGGTTTAGTCTACAACCAATACGTACGCAACACGTGGCCGACCTAGATCCCGAAGCCTGTGTGGCGTCTCGGGAGACGTGTCAGAGCCGGGCTCAAGCCGTCTTCGGCTTGGCTTGAGCCGTCTCCAAGGCTACCTGAACCGTCTCCGGTCTACAACCAATACATACGCAACACGTGGCCGACCTGGATCCTGAAGCCTATGTGGCGTCTCGGGAGACATGTCAGAGCCGCCAAGACGGCCACGTGTTGCGTATGTATTGGTTGTAGACTAAACCGTCTCGGGAGACGGTTCAGTCTCTTTAGGAACCGTGACCCGTCTCTCCAAAGAGACGGGAAGGGGCCATTTAGGTAAAACCATCGGTCAACGGGCCATTTTTGTGATTTTCCCCCTAAGAAAGCCATTTTAATGGCATGGCATTCAAGGAGGCATTCTCCTCCTTGAGTGTGCCATGTGTCATGACATGTGGCAAATAAAAATAAATAAATAATAATATAAAACGTAATCTACTAAGTTTAAATTGAGTTATTTTAGGAAAAAATAATTTAAAAAACAAATTTAAATTTTTCTCTCTTATGTTTCCTCCCATAATTTTTAAACGTTAATATCTTTTATATACGAGATTTTTTAAGGAAAAAAAATTACAGCAAATTAACGAGCGTTTTATTATCTTTCCAACGAGTACCATAGTGCTATATAAAAAACGGAGAAAAAAACGACTATTTTTTGTGGGGTTTCGTTCATACAGGAAAAAAAACACAAAGTGTTCAGGTTATTCATTAATAATGTTTTTTCTTTTAAACCAGGTTCTTATCGACGATGTTGAAATTCAGCCCAATCGCCATACTTTCATTGGAATTTTACTCTTTTAAAGATGCATAGGTATACTTCATCAAGAGAAGCTAAGAGAAAGAATCGCGCAACACTGCATCACATGGTGTCACCTTATATTTTTCAACCTCTGGACGTTCCCGGGATAAAAGCTAGTGATTATATAAGTTCATGAGTAAAGATCAATAGAAATGGACATAGCATACAAATTGTGTGAAGTGAATGAAACACACAAAAACAACGATGACTTACGTGTAATGGAGTTGAAAAAGAAGAATTAAAAAAAATATATCTAATGGGTCTAAAAGTTTCATTAAGAACGACTCGAGTATGAAAGGCTGAAAATAAAAAAAGTTCCCTTTGAAAAGAAAGAAAATACTCCATCAAACCACCTTCCAGGAATCAAACTCCCACAAAAATTGACGTTTACATTCTTGAATCATCTAAATTAAAATTTGTATATAATTTCTTGATATGTGAATGTAGCCAATAAGAATGACCAAGATTAAGTTGATCTTTGGCTTCCTTGCACTTTATGCATCAATAATACCTCGTACCCATGCTGCAGACACCATATCTGCAAACCAAATCCTTAGATATAACCAAACCATCGTCTCGCCACAACAAACCTTCGAACTTGGCTTCTTTAGCCCCCCTAACTCCACAAACCATTACGTCGGAATTTGGTACAAGAAAATATCCACGGGAACCGTTGTATGGGTAGCCAACAGGAACACAGCACTCACCAATACCTATGGCGAGCTGACACTCACCCTTCAGGGAGTTTTAACTCTCCGGGATGCCACCAAGGGCAATGTAGTATGGTCATCAGTTAATTTATCAACGACGACGGTGAGAAATCCTATTGGTCAGCTTCTAGATACAGGCAACTTTATAATTCACGAGGAAGGTGAGGGCATCAATCAAGAGGATCCCATATGGCAAAGCTTCGACTTTATGACAGACACTTTACTTCCCGGGATGAAGCAAGGCTGGAATTTGATTACAGGGGTTGAAAGGCGCTTCACATCTTGGAGATCCCAAGATGATCCTTCTTTCGGTGAGTTTTCTTATTGGATTGATACCCGAGGTTACCCTCAGTTGTTCCTAACTGAAGGCCAAGAAATAAAGTTCAGGGCAGGTCCATGGAATGGACTCATGTTTTCCGGAATTTCCAATTTGAGATCCAACCCTTTGTACAACTTCACCTTTGTCGTTAACCAGAAAGAAATCTACTATCAATATGATCTTAAAGATACTTCTGATATTACTAGGTTGGTGTTACAACCAAGTGGTCGTTTAGAGCGGTTATTATGGATAGATAGCAAACAAGAATGGAACCTTTATTTGACCCGACAAAATGATCTCTGCGATCAATATGCAGTGTGCGGGCCATTCGGGAGCTGCAACATTGGCAAGTCCCCAGTTTGTGAATGTTTGAAGGGGTTTGAACCCACAGCTGCTGATCAGTGGAAGGAAACAGATTGGACACAAGGGTGTCGGCATACTATACCTTTGGATTGTAGCCCCGGGGAAGGTTTCAACAAATATTCAAATTTGAAGTTACCTGACACTCGGGGTTCATGGTATAACCAGACCATGACTCTTGTAGAGTGTGAGAAGATATGTAAAAGCAATTGTTCATGTACTGCTTATGCAAATTCGAACAAATCAGGGACGGGGAGCGGTTGCTTCCTATGGTTTGGTGGCCTAATTGATATCAGAACTATTGCTGAAGATGGAGATACCATTTACATAAGACTGTCATCTTCTGAGTTAGGTAATTCAAGAACAATAGTTTTATTATCATTACTAACTTATTAGTTCTCTGTCTAAAAGTCAGCTTAAGGCATCATATTTTGACAGAATCAATAGAAAGCGGTAGAAGCTCAAGTGCAGGGAGAAGACTACGAGTTATTATCCTGATAGTGCTTGCAGTTTTGGTCGTATTAGTTTCAATATGCTTGTTTTATTGTTTTAATAGGAAGAAGCAACAACAACAAGGTATGACTTTAATTTGACTACTAAATATCTCTCTACTTACGTTTCTAACACAACCAACATAAAAACTATCTAACCCAGCCGGCATATGGTGCCACATATACACAGTGCTTATCCACTTAACAGGGACATCCAGCAACAAGTTTAGACATGATCCTGAAAACGGAAGTGGTGATGAAGATCTAGAGCTACCACTATTTGGCTTGTCTACAATAATTAAAGCAACAAACAACTTTTCAGTGAACAACAAACTTGGAGAGGGCGGTTTTGGACCTGTTTACAAGGTATTATATCACTCCATGACCTTTTTATGTACTACTGCTGGTGTTCGTGTGTTACTATAGGATGATTCTTAGCATAATACATGCAATGTTTGAAGATGTATGGAAGTCTTTTTGTGTTCTACTTCTTAAAAAGGTTATGGTCCAGGGTGTACCAAGTAATCAAAAATGGTGCAATGAAATACAATATAGAACATGTTAATCTTAAAAAAAAAATAAAAAAATATGCTTTAGGGTGTACTTGAAGACGGGAAGGAAATAGCAGTGAAGCGGCTTGCTAAAACATCCACTCAAGGACTTCATGAGTTCAAGAATGAAGTCATCTTGATATCTAAACTACAACATCGCAATCTTGTCAAGCTCTTAGGCTGCTGCATAGAAGGAGAAGAAGTGATGCTAATTTATGAATACATGCCAAACAAAGGCCTTGATTCCTACATATTTGGTAAATATATATAAGAAAAAAAAAGCATATCATGTCATCGGTAATGTAAACTAAAATTCAAACTATTCTCAGATAAAACCCGAAGAGAACTCCTTGATTGGCCTGCACGTTACCAAATTATCATTGGAGTTGCTCGTGGACTTCTTTATCTTCATCAGGATTCTCGGCTTAGAATCATACATAGAGATCTCAAAGTAAGCAATATTTTGCTTGACAAAGATATGAACCCAAAGATATCAGATTTTGGCACAGCTAGAACTTTTGGTGGAAATCAAATAGAAGCAAAGACAAATAGAGTGGTTGGAACATAGTGAGATTCGCTATTCCTAAACTCATTTTCCAATTTATTGAGTGAATCTCTTACATTTACTTGACTCTTTCAGTGGCTACATGGCGCCAGAGTATGCAGGAAGTGGCATCTTTTCGATAAAGTCAGATGTATATAGCTTCGGTGTATTTGTGTTGGAAATTGTGTGTGGGGAGAAAAACAGAGGATTTATCCACAAAGAACATTGCAACAATCTTATTGGGCATGTAAGATTGTGCCTGTTTATTTTGAAAGTGCAAACTTTAAATATGAAAGGGTCAAAAGCATTGTGGTTTTTTTAGATTGGACGTTAAAAAGTTTTTGAAACCACTAAAAATTATACCTGTGTTTTTTATTGATGACAGGCATGGGGCCAATATAATGAAGGCAAATCCTTGCAATTAGTAGCTAAGTGTCTAAGTGAATCCATCAACGTCTCTCAAGTTCTACGATCAATACATGTTGGTTTGTTGTGTGTTCAACGTCACCCAGAAGATAGACCGACTATGACTTCTGTGATCGTGATGTTAGGGAGTGACGGTCCATTGCCTTCACCCAAAGAACCAGGATTTTACGTTGGAAAAGCTACCCAAGATACTACACATTCTTCAAGCTCAAGTGGAACATTTTCTAGTAATGAACTAAGCATTACGGTGTTGAATGGTAGATAAAATGAAAGTTGCATGTATTAAACACTTCAGATTCATCAAATAGTAATCAACGACTAAAAGCAACATGACTTGTGTCACCATTCGTTTAAAGAATGTGAACTTTTCATTTATCTTGCTTCTTGCTAGGCCATGTACAATCAATAAGCAGGGCCGGCCCATTAAGGGTGCAGGGAGGACTCCTAGCTCGAGCCCAATTTTTTTCAAGTTGTTTTATATAGTTTTGTTAATGATAGGCCCATTAGCCAATAATCCATTAAATTCTTGGCCCACTAGGTTAAAACCAAACAAAAAAAAATAAACAAAGTAAAATAAAAAAGGAGGCAAGGACGCTTTGAATTCTGATCAAAGAAGGACCACCACAGGTGAATATTCTGGCTTATTGGATAGAAAGTTGTAAATAAAATACAAAACATGATTCATGAATATGATTGTATATTAAAGAATAAAGATGGTTATTCTTGAAAAAAGTATATTAAATTTAGTTTAACAAATCGAAAGCCACTGCACTGATACATCCTATGATCTATGTTCCTTTATTCCAATTAAAAAAGTATATTAAATTTTGTTTTGCATTTGGCACAACCGTGTCTTTATTCCTTTATTAACTTTTTTATTATATTACTGCTTGTTTGTTTAATGGTTAATTGAGTAAGTATTAATGGTTTGAACTTAGAAGTTTAGAATTAAGGTTTTGTTGAATTAACCTGGCACTCTAATAATCTTAATTGTTAATTATCAGAAAGTATGGTGCCTAAACATGCATCCGGTAGTCAAAAACGTAAAAAGAGAAAGCGAGATGAAGCAATGGCCAAATCTCTGACCGGTTCAATTCAAAAGTTTTGGGCTAAAAAAAAATTGAAGAGCATGAGGAAGTAGACGTGGAAGAGGAGGAAGAACAAGAACAGGTTGAAGAGCAAGGGCATGTGGAAATAGAACAAGAACATGAAGAAGCACAAGAACATGATGAAGAACAAGAGCATGTGGAAGTAGAACCAGAAGAGCACATAAACCATAATCCTGTTGATATATTTGATCCAAGAATGTGGGAAGGACTTAATTTTGACCAAATTAAACTTTTGGTCGAGAAAGGTCCTAAAAGAGATACTAATGTAGTAGTTGGTCCCTACAATAAGGATGGTAGACGATTTTCCGCAGCTATATATACCAGAACTTAATCAAATTTGGAAAAATGCGATAGAGGATGGCTAGTATACTCGAAAGAGGTAAATAAGCTATTTTGTTTCTGTTGTAAAGTGTTTAGAACGGGGATTCCAAAAGGTAGATTGGAAGATGAAGGCTTTGATGATTGGCACCATGCTACTCGTAGAGTCAGAGAACATGAGGTTTCCTTGGGTCATCTCACAAATATGCATAAGTGGTTTAATATGCGAAGAAGATTGAAGTTGATCGATACAATTGATAAAGTGGAATACGAGCAATTCAAGAAAGAAAGAGATTACTGGAAACAAGTCCTTTTGAGAATCATTGCACTAGTGAAGTATCTTGCTAAACATAATTTAGCGTTTCGTGAAACAAATGAAAAGTTGTATCAAAAAGGTAATCCTAAATTGTTTTTATTTTTTTGTTCCACTTCCACTTAATTGTTATAACTTAGACCACTTTTTATTTGTCGATTGTATTTAAAAGGTAATGGAAATTTCTTGGGTTTGGTTGAAATTTTGGAAGAGTTTGATCCGGTTATCAAGGAGCATGTACGACGGATCACAAGTGACAGGATTCATGTGCATTATCTTGGACACAAAATACAAAAGGAAATAATACTTATGCTTGCTAAAGAAATCAAAAAAGAAATCATCAGAAATATAAAGGAAGCAAAGTACTACTCAATCATTCTTGATTGTACTCCCGACTCAAGCAACCAAGAACAGATGACTATAATAGTGAGATATTTAAAGTTCTCATCTAATTCTGTTATTGTCGAGGAGTCATTTTTAGGGTTTTTGAATGCAAATGATACCACCGGGAATTGATGATATGCGTGGTCAAGACTATGACAATGGAGCAAACATGAAAGTGTCACACAAAGGAGTGCAAACGAGATTTTTAGAAGAAAATCCTAGAGCATTTTACACTCCTTGTGGTTGCCATTCTCTTAACCTTACATTATGTGATATGGCTTATAGTTGTGTTAAAGGAAAAAGATTTTTTGGACACATCCAACGTATATATACTATCTTTGCAAATTCTATTAAGCGGTGGCAGATTTTGAAAGATAATCTTAAAAGTTGGAGTCTTAAATCACTGTCTCAAACTCGTTGGGAAAGTCGCTTTAAGAGTGTAAAGGCTGTTAAATTGCAACTTGTCGATCTACAAGTAGCCAAGAAGTTTCATTTACAGATGAAGAGAATTTTAGAGTAAATTATTTCTTATATATTGTAGATCAAGCTCTTCTTTCTCTTGAGACAAGATTTGAGCAACTCAAATGGTATGAAGGGTTATTTGGTTTTTTGTTTCCACATAAGTTGAATGAAATTGGAGATCAAGATCTTGAGTTGTCTTGTCATCGTCTTAAAATTGCACTCGAGTTTAACAACAGGTCGGATATTGTTGCCGAGGAACTCTATTTGGAGTTTAAATTATTTATCACGGTACAAACTAGAAGATTTATCAACCCTATAAATGTTTTGGAGTATATGAAAGACGACGGTTATTTCCCAAATGCATCCATTGCATATAGAATACTGTTGCCTATTCCAATTACGGTGGCATCTGCTGAGAGGAGTTCTTCAAAATTAAAGTTATTGAAATCTTACCTACGATCTACATTGTCTCAAGAAAGACTTTGTGGATTGGCGATGATAGCTATCGAGAGCGAAATGCTGGATAATATAAATTGTGAAGAGTTGATCCATCAATTTGCTACCAAGAATGCTAGGAGATCTTAACTAATCCTCGGTTAGCTATTCTCTTATTACGGTATGTCATAAACTCATTGTAATACTATGCTTTTGTCATTTTGTCATTGATATGCTTCTGATATTACTTTAATCATCGATTAAAGAAAATAGTTTGCGTTATTGTTTTCGTTAAGGCCTAAGGTAAGGGGCCCATTTTTCATAGCTCGGCCCAGGCACCTGAATTCTTATGGCCGGCCTTATCAATAAGTTAGTAATCACCTATACATCTCACTAATCTTTCAAGTGGTTACAAATTAAGAAAAATAAACATACAAATCTTCACAAATGCTTGAAGAAGACACAATTGCCTCTCTACTTGAAAGAGACACAATTTTTTATCAATTAAAAAGAAACATTAACTTTTCACAATGCACTGTAAGGAAACATCATACAAGATGGAAAAGGTCTTTAGGTAGTAATACTAATAAGAAATGCTCATTTACGCTACGCTACGCTACTTAGCAGTTAGTACTGTTATGAGAAAAATAAATATTCCATTGATTAAGGAGAGGTAGACTTACATGGAGAAACTCTTCAAAATACGATATCCAACATCTTTAAACTGTAAGTATATATTGTCCATTCAACAAGATGCTCAACGGAACAGTTATAACATCTATTTTGAATGTCAAAGTAACTAAAAGAAACTGTATTACTAATAATTACATTCAAAAGAACTTCAAAACTTAAAAGATATTTTCCTTTCCATGAATAATTACGCATGTGATATAAACAACAAAGATGACACATTTTCAATATTTCGGCATTTCATCAAACACGTGGTCTGCATCAAACAAATACAGCTTCAAAACACCAACCATTAACGTCCCATTCCTATGCTTCAAATCATCATAAATCTCCATGAAGCTATGATAACAAATTATAAGAAAAAATAATAATGTTTTGTGAAATTCAATCATACGAATCATCATCCGTAACATTAGTTCGCAGAATTAACGAGTCGTTAGAATTAAATCATGATTGGATTTAATCAAAAACACCAAATAAATTAGCTTTAGTTAAGGTATAATTAAATTTTGATTTTTGGTGTGATGGTGGAATATTTGAAGAGGAGCAAGATATGATTGGGATATGATCAACTTATCAATGGGTTTGATTTTTTTTGTTTGTTTTAATTTAACTAGCATCGGAGCCCCCATGTTGTAGCGGGGGTAAGGTCATTGGGTATAATTTTGCGCTCTTTTGTTCCACATAGGAATTTGTAACACTCCTAAGTCATAAATATCTTCAACGCATGGGGACATAAGAGTTTACCCAAAGGGCTAAGCAACATTGAGAACTTGTATGTTTACCGACGATCTTCATCTCTTTAATTCATTTTATTAAGGATGTGAAATTATGAATACTACTTCAACCATGGTTTAAAAAATAGTTGAGGCGCGCACCTCAAGGCAATTCGGGTGACAAAAGGAGTCTGAGGCGGCGCCTCAAGGTGTTATTTTGTACCTACGCCTCAAAAGGCTGAAGCGGTAACAAAAACTACACCTCAGCCATGCCTAAAGGGTTTTAGATGTTTATTTTTTATGTTTTATACTTTTTTGTGTTAATTTGAAGCATTCAATGTCTTTTTAATGTGTGTTTTTATGTTTTTTTTAATCTGATGATGAAATTAGTTAGTATTTTATTTTTATGTAACATATAATATATATATATATATATATATATATATATATATATATATATATATATATGATCCGGATATTTTGAAAACTCCTCTGAGTTGCGAGAACTTGAGAACTCCCCTAGTCCAATAATATTATGACACATAAGCTAGTTAAGGTTTTTTTATTGAAGGGCATTTGTGTCAAATACCATGTCCCCCACCCCACCCCACACCCTTTTTATTAAAAGATGCAGATTTGTTTTAAATCATCATCATCACTCTCATACTCTCTCTCTCTCTCACACACACACACAAGCCTCTCTCTCTCTAACACACGTCTCTCTCTCTCTCTAACACACACACCCTTCTATCTCCCTAACGCGCACACACGTGACACAGAGGACGGTGGTGTGGTGATGATGTGTGGGTTCGAACGGGTGAAGGTGGAGGTAGTTTGTGGAGGTAGAGGTAGGGGGTTCGATGGTTTTGAGTGGTGGATCTGATGGGTTTTGGGTTTTTGAGGTGGATCTGATGTTGATGGTGCTGACGGTGGGGAGGTGGTGACGGTGGGTAGGTGGTGGATGTGAAGATGATGGTGAATGGTGTGGAGGCGGTGGTGACGGTGGGGAGGCGGTGGTGACGGTGGATCCGATGATGATGATGATGATGAACAGATTTTTTTTTTAATTATTATTATTATTATTATTGTTACTATTATTATTATTGTTGTTGTTACTATTATTATTATTATTATTATTATTATTATTATTATTATTTCTGTTATTATTACTACATTTATTATTATTATTATTATTATTATTATTATTATTATTATTTTCTGTGCATTTTATTATTTTTGTTGAAATAATGACTTGGGTATTGTTAAAACACAGATCTGTTAGAGGTGGTGTTTTGATGGACCTTTGTAAGGATGAATGGAGGTGGTGTTCACAGTGGAGGTGGTGTTTTTTGAAGATGATTTGATGATGAAGAAGGATGGTAAGGATGAATGGTTACATATTATTATTATTATTATTATTATTATTATTATTATTATTATTGAAAATTTACACTGGTGTAATTGTTTGAGTTAGTAGACAAGATTTTTGTAGAGTTAGTTTTTAGATGTAGGCTGTGTATGTTTTTTTGGTGTAACTATGTTTTACATTTGTGTTTTTGTTGTTTTTAGGCAACTTTTTTGTTTGTTTACATTGGTGTAATGGATATATTACATGGTTTGTTTGTTAAAAATTTGTGTAAGGGATATATTACATTGGTGTAAGGGATATAATGGATCTCAAATTTATAAATATATTACATGTTTCGTTTGTTTAAAATTTGTTGTTTTACATTGGTGTAACATATATATTACATGTTTTGTTTGTTTAAAATTTGTGTAAGGGGTATATTACATTGGTGTAAGGGATATAATGCACTAGTGTAAATAAGTACACTAAAAATTGGATGATGGTGACTGATGTGATTACTGTTTTTTGTGTGGAGAAGGAGCGATAAACAGTTGTCAATCTATACCCAAAATACTCTTAAGGCATTTATTTTAATTAGAAACTATAATCAGATTTTATAATCCACAAAATGACAAAACAATTCCTAGATGAAATCTCAACCATTGAATGCCCAAGATCAAAGGTCCAAAAGAGTTCCTATGGTTCTCACAACTCGTAGTGGTTTTCAAAGTATCTAATAGTCAACACAAATCATCATATTAATTGTATAGTATAAATGTGTTTGACTATCAATTATTGTATTGACCAACCTCCATTATTGTATTGACCAACCTCCCAAAATAGGAGATATGTTGTACCTATATATACATGCGATAGTGATGAATAAAATCAAGCAGTGAATTATATTCTTACACACTCTAATATGGTATCATCCTCTTCCCATTGATCCTTCATAAAAACTTCCCTGTCCCGCTTCTGTCTTGCTGTTCTTGCGACTCTGACCACCACCAAAACAGCCAATCTCCCTCTACTCTTCTTCCTTCACACATGGCTGACTCGAAACTTCATCCAGCAGTCACCGTCACAAACATCAAAGCCTATATCCCGGTCACTCTTGACAACGAAGCATCGGACTACAACCTTTGGTCCGAATTGTTTCGAATCCACTGCACCGCTTTTCTTGTGTCTGATCATTTAGCACCACGTTCCCCACCTCCGGCCGCCTCAACCAGCGACGAAACTCCCACTCCCCCTGCACCCGACTCCTGGGAGCGATTGGACGCCATAGTCCTTCAATGGATATATGGCACAATCACTCCAGGCCTTCTCAAAACCGTTATCATCAAACGCACCACTGCCTACGACGCGTGGAAGGCGATCGAATCCCTATTTCAAGATAACAAAGCCACCCGTGCATTGTATTTGAAACAGAAATTTTCCAATGCTCGACTTGAAAATTTCCCTTCCATGACAACCTATTGTCAGGAACTCAAGGTATTATCCGACCAACTCGCGGGTGTCGACGCTCCTGTTGATGAGAAAGACCTGGTGCTTCAAACCATAGCCGGATTAACTGAGCAATATGAGACTGTGGGTACGATTCTTCATAACACAAAGCCACTTCCATCCTTCTTTGAGGTCCGATCCCAATTGTGTATGAATGAGACCACAAAAGCTAATCAAGCCACCCACTCGGCCAATACCGCTGCAACCGCCCTTCATGTGCAGGGCCAAACCAACACCACTCCGACTCCTAATAACCCACCCAACAATTCCACTGATACCCCACGGTTCCGTGGCCAAGGTCGCTCCAGGGGCCAAGGCCGCCGCCGCTCAGCCACCTCCTCTCAGCCCAGAAATCGCAACACTGCTTCCCCTAATCAACCATCTCACCCTTACATTATTTTTCCTAACTCTTGGGCCCAAAATCAATGGACCAATTTACTGCAGCAGGCCCGCAACAATAATAATTCCACTCACTCGGCCCAATACCCTCCATGTCCATATCCTTCAAATCCACGGCCCAATAATGGCCAAGGTATTCTTGGACCTGGTCCGGCCCAGGCCCACGTGGCTACATACTCTCCCACACCCACCGATATTGCTCAGGCCCTCTATACTCTTTCACTGAACCAACCAACTGATCCTGTAGGATACATGGACACCGGTGCATCTGGACACATGGAACAACCAGGTAATCTCTCCCCGTCTGTTTTTAATTCTGGCACTAATAAACAAATAATTGTTGGAAATGGCTCGACCATTCCGGTCGTTGGACAAGGAAATAAAACCCTACCTCCACCCTTTCCACCCTTCAAACTTAACAATATACTCTATGCCCCTCACCTAATAAAAAATCTTATATCCGTTCGTCGTCTCACAACCGATAATTTATTATCTATAGAGTTTGACCCTTTTGGTTTTCTTGTGAAGGATCTCAAGACCAAGGAGCCCATCCTTCGATGCAATAGCACGGGAGACCTATATCCCTTGACAACCAACTTCATCAAGTCACCAAAATCACCTGTTGCCCTCTCTGCTATATCCCAAGACCGTTGGCATCAACGCCTTGGGCACCCGGGCAACAATTTATTGCATTCGTTAAAGTCTTGTTCCTTTATTAAGTTTAATAAACCAAATAATACGCTTTGCCAGTCATGTGTTTTTGGCAAAAGCGTTAGACTTCCCTTTTATGAATCATTTAATAAAACTCATTTGCCGTTTGACATTATCCATAGTGATCTGTGGACGTCACCGATACTTAGTACCGGTGGACACCGTTATTATATATTGTTTGTGGATGATAATACAGATTTTCTTTGGACCTACCCTCTCACCAATAAATCCCATGTTTACACCACTTTCACCAATTTTTACAACCTCATACATACACAGTTTGAAAGAAAAATTAAACAATTTCAATGTGACAATGGCACTGAATACACTAATAATCAATTTAAAACCTTTTGTCACTTGAATGGCATGCAGTTTCGCTTCTCTTGCCCTCACACTTCCTCACAAAACGGCAAAGCGGAACGCACCATACGCACCATCAACAATATGATCCGTACCATCCTCGCGCAAGCCTCACTGCCACCCTCATATTGGCATCATGCGCTAGAAACTGCCACTTACCTTCTCAACATTCTACCCAAAAAGAATCACAAATTTCTCACCCCAACCACTCTCCTCTACAACGTCAATCCCACCTATGATCATCTACGGATTTTTGGTTGCCTATGCTATCCTATTCTCCCCTCCACTACCATTCACAAATTAGCAAATCGTTCCAAACCCTGTATTTTTCTTGGATATCCTTCGAACCACCGCGGCTATAAATGTTATGATTTAAATACTAAACAAACATTTATTTCTCGCCATGTCCACTTCGAGGAATCCATATTTCCCTACTCTATTCAAAATCCAAGTACACCCTCCTCTTATAATTTTCTGTTCCAAAATCTATCCCCACTAATTTGGCCCCATGTTTCTAATACCCAACCTACTTCCAATTCATCCTCTGGCCCAACTGATACTAACTCACTACCTAATATTAATGCCCACGGCCCATGTCCCATCTCTCCAAATCAATCAGCCCATCCCTCTCCTACTGATCAGCCCACTTCCAACCCTCCTCACAACACCACTACGGCCCAGCCCACTAACCCTACCACTCCCACCGGCCCATCACCTGCCGTTTCCTCACCAGCCCATGTTTCACCTATTCAACCGCCTCCCAACCAACCGAATGCTCGTACAATGCGCACTCGTGCAATGGACGGCATATCTAAGCCCAAAATCCCATTCAACCTCCACACCACTTCCATTGTTCCTATACCTAAGACCCCACAAATTGCCTTGTCTAGTCCTGAATGGTATGCAGCCATGACTAACGAATTTAGTGCTTTAATTAAAAATGAGACCTGGGAGCTGGTACCTCGCTCCCCGGAAATGAATATTACTAGATGTATGTGGTTATTCAAACATAAATTCAGGTCAGATGGTTCTCTAGAACGATACAAGGCACGATTAGTCTGTGATGGTCGCAGTCAGCAGGTCGGAATTGATTGTGGCGAAACATTCAGTCCAGTGGTCAAACCAACCACTATTAGGACCGTCCTTACTTTGGGAATTTCACAGGGTTGGGATATTCACCAGTTGGACGTGACAAACGCATTTCTTCATGGTCACTTACAGGAAACTGTTTACATGCATCAGCCTATGGGTTTTCGTCATCGTGACTACCCAGACTATGTTTGTCGCCTCAAGAAATCTCTATACGGCCTCAAACAAGCACCTCGAGCTTGGTACCAACGGTTTACTGATTTTGTTATTTTGCAGGGGTTCACACAATGCAAATCTGACAATTCCTTGTTCATTTATCATCATGGACACGATGTCGCCTACCTTCTCCTATATGTCGATGACATCATTCTGACGACTTCCTCTAGCTCCCTTCGTCAGAAACTCATGCAAGTTCTAGCAGGTGAATTCGCTATGAAAGACTTGGGTCCCCTCACTTACTTCCTTGGCATCTCCGTCCAACGCAAAGGAAATTCTTTATTCCTTTCCCAGCAAGCTTATGCCAAGGACATCATACACCGTGCCGGGATGGACACATGCAAACCAGCAGCTACTCCAGTTGACACTCAGAACAAGCTCAGCAGTCAACCTGACACTCTATTTGATGACCCTACTACATTTCGTAGTCTCGCAGGAGCCTTGCAATACCTAACTTTCACCCGCCCCGACATTACTTATGCTGTACAGCAAGTTTGTATGCACATGCATGCTCCATGCACGGCCCACTGGAATGCATTAAAGCGTATCATACGCTATCTTCAGGGAACCTCTGACTTCGGTTTACACCTTAATGCTGCTTCTTCCATCACTATCCGTGCTTACACAGACGCGGATTGGGCCGGTTGTCCCGACACTAGGCGTTCTACATCCGGCTACTGCGTATATTTGGGTGACAACTTGATTTCCTGGTCATCAAAGCGACAATCGACCATATCACGCTCTAGTGCCGAGGCTGAATACCGCGGGGTCGCAAATGTAGTTGCTGAAATATGTTGGCTCCGAAACCTTCTTCTCGAGCTTCACCGACCGCTCTCCAAGGCATCACTCGTGTATTGTGATAACATAAGTGCAATCTACTTATCGAGTAATCCGGTTCAACATCAACGAACAAAACATATTGAGCTCGATATACATTTTGTTCGTGAACATGTTCAAAAAGGGCTGGTTCGCATATTACATGTTCCCTCCAGGTTTCAAGTAGCAGACATCTTTACCAAAGGTCTTCCACGGGTTCTCTTTGATGATTTTCGCTCCAGTCTAAGCATACGTTCTCCTCCGGCTTCGACTGCGGGGGTGTAATAGTCAACACAAATCATCATATTAATTGTATAGTATAAATGTGTTTGACTATCAATTATTGTATTGACCAACCTCCATTATTGTATTGACCAACCTCCCAAAATAGGAGATATGTTGTACCTATATATACATGCGATAGTGATGAATAAAATCAAGCAGTGAATTATATTCTTACACACTCTAATAGTATCCTAACCCTATATATATATAGGGGAGGATCATTTGAGAAGAATTTTAGTTTGAGAAGAAAAAGAAGAAAGAACAGTAAATACTTTAATTTATTTCACATTAATTATTCAATTAATTACTTTTAAATATTTTATCTTACACACATCAAAACTTGTCCTACACATATCAAAATTCATCATACACACATAGAAATTATCATACTTTTATCCTACACATATTGAAATTATCATTAGGTTTATCCTACACATACCGAAATTTATCCTACACTATAAATTATCTTTGCCTTAAAAATATATATATTTGAAAAAGAATTATTATTTCATTTATTTAACTAGTTTATGGGAGTTACACAAACTTAAAAATTTATTTAACATTAATTACAACTATTAAATGGAAGATTTCTATTGGTTTAAATTTCTTTTTTTTCTTCTTACAAGAAAATTTCTTCTTATTTGAACTCTTTACTCTCTCTCTCTCTCTCTCTCTCTATATATATATATATATATATATATATATATATATATTTTAATTCCACATCGGGCTTACACCATGGTTCGCCTTGAGGTGTACGCCTCGTGAGGCGAAGAGAAAACGCAGAGGCACGTTTCCGTACTTTTAAATCTTGACTCAAACTGCTCTTAAACTCAGCATAAAGATCTTCCATAAGAGAGATTCAACAAACAACAAGTTTAAAACATTTCGCCATGTAAACTTAAAAAAGCTAAGCATTCTACCAAAATAAAGAATTGACATTTAACCAAAATAAGTCAACTAGATTCATTAAACAAAATACTACATAACAAAATATCATCTAATTTCAAAATTCACCACCATTATGAACTTTACTTCTTCAAATGCGTTTCAACCCAACGATATTCAATAATCAAGATGCAAATAGGAAATCAAATAAACAAATCGAGACACATGAAAAAAAACAAATGCATTGTTGTTTAGGGTACACCACCTCTCAGATGAAGCTAGGCTCATTGTCACTGAGTTATTGCGGTAAGGAGGCTCAGATAAAGCCCTAAAGTATCATCATAGTTCCATTCGTCCCTATGCCTACCATGCGAGTAGAGGTTCATTCGCATGGTAAGGTGTTGGATCAGTATTGCTTTAACAGATTCTTATCAAGAACACTTGTTTAGATTTATCAAAGTATTTAGCATAGCAGAATAAGTATAAGTGTTCTAAGATAAAACTTCACTTTTAACAGAAGTTATTACCCCCCCCCCCCCTCAGTTAATGAACTAAAGCAGTAAATGCAAGAATCAAACAGTTAATGAATATAACAGTAGAAAGTGTTTTGAATGATTCTCAAAATATATTAAAAATGATAACTACAAAATCTTGTCTAAAATAGGGGGATAAACCCATCTATTTATAGACTTGTTATTACGTACATGAGAAGTATTCAAAACAATATAATAATACTACAACAAGCTGTAGTATTGGAACTTGTACAAAGACTTTAACAAAACTATTATAATACTAAACTACTAAAGTACAAAGGCGGTGGGAAGCTTCTAAAGAACTGCTGATGAGTGACAAACTTCTGATGAGTAATCTTCAGGAGTTTGTCTTCAATAGTTGTTCTTTAGATGTTTGCCTGGTTCATCTTCAAAACTTCTGATCTTTACTCTTCAGCACTTGTTATCAGCTTCTTCAGTACTTTGTAATCAGCATATTCTATACTTAGCAAAAAGTGTAAAGAGGATATAAGACTAAGGTTTATACTGGCTTGTCAATCCCCTTTGAACCAACAATTTCCCCTTGGATTGATGAAGCCAAAACCTTTGTCTATCTTTATTTATAAGATCCTCTTTTCCTGCAGTCAAGGATTCTCGAAATTTCTTTGATCATTGCATATTTGATTTCCCTGACTTGTTATTCTGTAAGGGTTAGTCCTTGATCCGACAGTTTATCCAGTTCAGCCTTGTGATGTAGGATATTTGAAGTGTAATCTTTTCTTTCCAAAACAATGGAATTGGTTTTGTAGGTGAAGTACCATTTGACAATTGGTGATTTGGAGTTAAAAAATTATCATCATATGGTACTATCTGTTGGTTTGAAGATAGGTCTGATGTTGGTACTTTTTCTACTTCAGTTGTGATCAGACTTGATCTCCTTCTTTGTTCAACTAATGTAGTACCATGTATATTACTAGAAATAGGAATGTGATGTTCAGTAATTACCTTGGTTTGCTTTTGATCTGTTATAGTTTGCTTCAGTTGATATGCAAAGGTGGTTGGATCCCTATCTTGTGTGAGCAGAGGCTTTTCTTCAATGATGAAGTCATCTTTAACAATGGTGTTGCCTTCAATCAAAACCATCTTGAAGTCTGTCTTTATGTGTTCCTCTGATCCTTTATTTGTCTTGGCAACAGGCTTCCTTTTTGCAAAATTAGAAGTTTCACAAACTTCTGATGATAAAAATTTCTCTGGGTTAGACTTTTGCAAAGCTTTGAATTTCTTATATGTTTCATTTAAGGTAACTTCTTTCCATTTTGAAAGTTGAGCCTTTGTGCCATAGCCATTGGCTGCCAATTCTTCAATCATCTGGGCTCTCTTCAACTTCTTCTCTTTCTCAGCATTTTGTCTTTCTGAGATGAGTCTTGCTCTATTTTCTAGTTCACCAGTTGAGAGACCCTTGAGAGACTGTTTCTTTGTCTTGCTATTCTTGACAATATAATTCATCATTTGTTGTCTTTTGTCATTCTCAGCAACTAGCAGTTGTTCTTCTTCAGCTCTCTCTAGCTCATTGACTTGTTCTTCCATGATTTTCAATTTGTCTTCATAGCTCACACCTTCCATTTTATCTACCTTTTCCCAAATCTCATCTTCCTTAGCCTGTCTATTTTTCCAGCAATAGGCTTTTCTCTAATTCCTCTGAACTGAAGGCAATGGATTCAGGGTTTAAAACAGCTGAAGGCTTAGAAGGGCCAGGTTGTGTTTGTGGTTTTGAAGAGTGGGATGGAGCAGATGTTTGTGTTTTAGTTTGAATTGCAACTACTGATGGGTGTTTCTCAGTAGAAACTACTAAAGGATTGTCTTCAGTACTTTGTAAAACCTCCTCAACAGTTGGTTCTTTGCCTTTGGTAGATTGTTGAGCTTTTTCTCTAAGAAGCCTTTCTTCTCTTTCTTGGTATAATTGTCTTTCTTTTATGGCCTTTTCTTTCCTTTCTTGTTGTGACCTTTTATTGGCTTCTTTTAAGGCATGGGCTTCACGAGCTTTCTTGGACTGTTCAAGGTCAATCTTCTCGGGTACCTTCTCTTTCTCCCCATTTTTGGCTTTATTAACCTCTGGAAACCAAGGTGCAGGTGGGGCAACACCAGATAGATGTTCGAGCCGTCTTCTATTATCTTCAACTTTTCTAGACACCTCTCTCAGTTTACAATCAATGGCATTGTTTATCATCTCCAAATGGGTTTTGTTTTTAAGTTCCATGGCTGTCATGAAGGTTTGGAGATGAGCAGAAAGGAGTTGGTAAACCATTTGGTATAAAGGTCCTGCTGGGCTGCATAGATGGTTTATGTCCATGCTTGTAGCACTAGATGAAGATGGTTGGGTAGGCTGTTTTGGTGTGTTTTTGGGTGATCCTCAGTGAAGACTGGGGATGCCACTTTTGGGGAATGTGGGTTTAAGTTGTCTTTAACATGCTCATCTGTGACCAACTCTTTGAGTTTGGATACATCAGAGTCAGGACCTTTAGAACCAGCCGTCAGTTTTGAACTTTGAATCATCATCCAAATTAATGGAATCATCTGAATCCCTGACAACATCATCAATGATGAAGTCATCAGTTATATCATAAGCTAGGCCCAACCTAGTTGTCTCATGAACCCCTTTTTCTTGGTACTGGGGTTTTCCTGCCTCAAGCACAAGGCCTTCATCAGCAGTTGCCACAAGTGAGGTCTTATTTATGTTACTACTGTTCTAAAATCCACCACTAGGTGGTATAGGAGTAGTAGCAGCCTCAAATGTACCTAAAGACTCTAAATTTGGGCTTAGAATCCTTGGTTCCTCCTCATCTCTTGGGATAGGGTTGATAACATCCTCATCAATGTCCATATTTGTGGTTTGATCCCCTGTTTTATATGGTGATTGGGGATTGACATTGTCTGATGGGATGTTTTGCTTCAGCCTAGAGAGAATATTTGCTATCTCAACTGTTGTATGTGATAGTTTTGGTTTAGTAGTTTTAGGGTCAGCAGTTGGGCTTGTTTTAGTAGTTTCAAAAGCAGGGTCAGTAGTTATGGTCTTTTTAAGTTTTTTTCTTGAAAATTGAATTGATATGGGTGCTCTTTTGGGGGTTGGAGATGGATGAGATTGACAGGAAGTTTCAGTCACATCTTTTAGAAGTGCAGATTGTACATCAGCAGTTTCAGGCATCTCAACTTCCTAATATGCCTTTCTTTTAAGGTTGGTGGGTTTGGATTTTTGTTGGTTTGGCTGTTTAGGCTTTTTAGGAGTGGGTTTGGAAGATGTGGGTTCCTTGGGGACTGTGGCTTGTTCCTCTTGGTCATCTTCTAGCAAGAGAGCGGGTTTGTTATGCCTAGAGAATACTTGTGAGGTTAAAGAGTTTAAAACAATTGTTTTCCACTAAGAATTTGTTCAGGGGCTTCAGCATCATTCAGACCTAGTCCGATTATCAGGGTAGCCGGTGTGATTGCCATAACTTTCCCTTTGATCGACGTCTTTAGGGAAATGACTTTACCATTCACGGTAACAGTCTCAGCGTTTGCCCAGAACTCATTACGAGTTTCAGTGTGGATTGGTGGGTCAATGGTGAACGCCGTGTGAAATTGAGATTTTACAACCAAATCAATGATTTCGTCATATTGGGACCAGGCTGCATCTTTTGTGAAGTAGCCTCTTTGATTGTGTGCCTGTTTAAGAACTAGAGCCATGGTTGTTTGATTGAATAGTTGTAGGTTTCAGAGAGTGTGTGAGATAGGGAATTTTTGTTTTTGAAACGATAAGTATGAAAAGAGGGGTTTTCAGAAGTTTATAACCGCCCTATGTCAAACTTCTGAAATAGGAAAAGACCGATTTGCCCTTTTGTTTAAAAGTTCTGATGAACAAATTGTTCATCAGTAGTTTCCTATTTACTCTTCAGTAGTTTTGAACAACTGATGAGTTTTTGTTTTGAAAACACCCAAATTAACTTCTGATGATTTATTATCATCAACATTTTCTCTTTTTCAGAAATTTTTCCCATACTGATGTTCTATACATCAGTACTTTCTCTCTTTATGGTCATCAAAGGTTTTGTGACCGATGAGTAACAAAAATAAGTGAAAGTGAAATATGTGCAGAAAAATGAAAACACTTACAAAAATTACTCCAAATTTAGCATCCCAAACATGGATACTAACCTCTGAAAGGTTGTTCTGTCAAGAGGTTTTGTGAAAATGTCAGCAATTTGGTTTGCTATTGACACATATTTGACCTCAATATTGCTTTTTTCATAGCAATCCCTGATGAAATGATACATGATTTCAATATGTTTAGTCTTTGAAAACTGAACAGGGTTTTGAATGATGCTAATGGTTGAGAAACTGTCTAGTAGCAATGGTGTCTTGGTCTCTTTGATTCCGTAATCAAGTAATTGATTTTGAAGCCATTGTATCTGTGAAGTACAGCTTGCAGTTGCAATATACTCTCCTTCAACAGTTAATCTTGCCACAGATGTTTGCTTCTTTGATTGTCATGATACCAGACAGTTTCCAATGAATTGACATCCACCAGATGTTGATTTTCTTGACATTTTACACCTTGCATAGTCACTATCTGAAAAGGCTATCAATCTGGTACTGCTGATAGCAAGATACCAAATTCCTAGATTAGGAGTTCTTTTCAGATATCTGAAAATTCTTTTGACTGCCATAAGGTGTGATTCCCAAGGAGATAATTGATATCTAGCATAAACACATGTTGAAAACATAATATCTTGTCTAGAAGCAGTTAGGTAAAGAAGGGAACCTATCATACATCTATAGGTGGTTTGATCAACCTGTTTTCCTTGATCATCTGGTTCAACTTATGTAGTTGGACTCATGGGAGTGGAACATGATTTACAGTCTTGTAAAGAAAAATTATTCAATAATTCTTTAACATATTTAGATTGATGTATAAAAGTTCCATTTGCTTGTTGTTTTATCTGCAGTCCTAGAAAGTACTGCAGTTTTCCTATGGTACTCATCTCAAATTTAGATTGTATGAGTTTCTTAAATTCTTCACACAATTTTGTATTGGTTGTATCAAAAATGATATCATCAACATAAATTTGAACAAGGAGGATGTGATTTCCAACATGTTTAATGAAAAGAGTTTTATCAATGGAACCTCTTGTGAAGTGATTTTTGAGTAAAAATGTTGAAAGTGTATCATACCAAGCTCTGGGGGCTTGTTTTAGCCCATATAGAGCCTTATCAAGTTTGTATACCCAATTAGGATGAGCAGGATCCTCAAACCCAGGTGACTGACAAACATACACTTCCTTTTTTATTTTGCCATATAAAAATGCACTCTTTACATCCATTTGAAATACTTTAATTTTGTTGGAAATAGCATAAGCCAAGAATAACTTGATGGCTTCAAGCCTTGCAACTAGAGCAAAAGTTTCATCATAATCAATTCCTTCTTCTTATGAGAAACGTTGGACCACCAGTCTTGCCTTGTTCTTGATGATTAAACCAGACTCATCTTGTTTGTTCCTGAAAACCTATCTTGTGCTAATTGGCAGCTTGTTAGGAGGTAAGGGACAAATTTCCCAGACCTGTGCTTCTTGAATTACAGCAAATCATCTTGCATAGATTCAACCCAATTGTTATCTTTGAGGGTTTCCTGGTACTTCTTTGGTTCCAAATGTGAAATGAATGCAAAGAAGAAGCAATAGTTGGAGAACTGGTTTCTTGTAAGTACCCCTGCAGCAATGTCACCCATGATTTGTTCCAATGGATGATCTATGTGTTCAATCAATTTTAGGTCTTGTGTTGTGGGAGTGGGCTCTTGAACTTCTTTTAACAAACTACTGAGGTCAATGATGTCTGATTCAGCTGTTTGTATAGCTTCAGCAGTTTTGGGAACTGAATCCGAAGATTAGGGTGCATCAGTAGTTGTTTGGTTTGTTGAATCAAAAGTTTGTGAAACTTCTGATGGTTTGGAAGTTGATTTGACTGTATTTGGAGTCCACGATGGAGGACCATCATCAAACCCTTGGTCACCATAATAAGTGGGTTTAGATGAAGTAATGACAGTCTTCTCAGGTCCGAAATTAAAACTGTCAAGATCAAAGAGTTCAGCAGGATGTGCTGGAATGATTGTATGTTTTGACTCATTGAACTTGACATTCAGTGTTTCTTCAACTATCTTGGTTCTGGAATTGGAAACCTTATAGGCTTTTCTTGTGGAAGAATAACCAAGAAAGTAACCTGAATCAACTTTTGTAGCAAATTTTGAAATAGAATCATTGATATTCAGTATAAAGCATTAACATCCAAAGGCCCTAAAGAAGGAGATAAGGGGCTTGATGCTATGAAGAATTTCATAAGCAGTCTTGGAATGTCTTTTGTTGACAAGGACTCTATTTTGAACACAACAAGCTGTGTTGACTGCTTCAGCCCAAAAATAAAGAGGTAGGCCTGAATCAGCTAACATTGTTCTTGCTGCTTCAATTAATGTTCTATTCTTCCTTGCTACCACACCATTTTTTCAGGAGTTCTCGGAATGCTGAACTGTCTAACAATCCCTTTAGACAGACAAAATTCATCCGGATTGTTGTTCAGTACTCTGTCCCATTGTCACTTTTGATGACTTTGACAGAGAGAGAATATTGTTTCTCTACTTGTAGAATGAAGAATTTAATAATATCAGCTGCGTCATCCTTGGAAAATAAGAAGAAGACCCAGGTGAATCTTGAGTAGTCATCAATGATGACCAAGTAGTACTTCTTTTTACCAAGGCTCATGATTTTGACTGGCCCAAATAAGTCCATATAGAGTATGCAGTTGTTTTTTATTCTTCAATAGACTTATATGAGGACTTACACTAATTTCCCTTAAGACAGGAAACATAGTGTTCTTTACACTGGTATCCTTCATGGGTAGACCTCTGACCAAGCCCATGTTTGTGACTTTATTTATGGTTTTAAAGTTCACATGGCCAAGTCTCCTATGCCAAAGGTCTGTTTCTGAAGTTGATGCCTTTGAGAAGAAACGGGCAGTATTGTTCAATACCTTGTCCTTTTCAATGTCCACTACATAGACATTGTCATATCTTTTGGCAACTAACAAGGTATGATCTTCATTATTCTTCTTTATCAACTTCTGGTCTTCTGGTGATATAATCTTGCATGCTGTTTTGGTGAAAAAGGAAGAATATCCCTTGTCATACATTTGAGAGACACTGCAAGTTGTACTCCAAGTTTTCAACTAAATTGACCTTGTCACACATTTGATATAATCTTTGCCTTTGCATTCTCCTTTCCATTCTTTTATGATCGTAAAGTTTTGTACCGGCTATTTAAAGCCATTGTAGTTGTGCATTGTAATCAAGCTTTCTCAATAAGATCAAAGCTTATGCATGAAATTTGTATGGGTATGTGCCTTTGGTAATAATCAAGTTTAACATTCAATAATTCCACTACACACGCACACCATAATATCTTTAAGACGCTTTTGTATAAAATGACAAAAAGAACGGGTCACTTCACCATTCAATAGAAAATACCCATTTGGCCTATTCAAATCTATTTAATAGTAGTATAGATAAAGATATGGCCCGGTTGATGATATATGAAAATTGTCACAATATTGAATTAGAATGAATAAGAATTGTGTTGAATATATGCAAAGTATAGATAAAGATATGGTCCTGTTGATGATATATGTAAATTGTCACAGTATTGAATATTATATATGTAAATTGCGTTGAATAAGAATGAAAAAAATATATAAATTAATTGGACTAAAAAATTCTATTCATATTGATGATGAGTATGAAAGGCTGAAAATAAACACTATTTAAAAAGAAAGAATCACTCTGTAAGTGCTACTCCATGATACCAGTACCTTCCAGAAATCAAGCACACAAAAATTGACGTTTAGTTTCTTCAATCATATAAAATGGAATTTCCATTTTGTTTAAAAAAAACAAGTTAAGTTAACATAGGAAATAAGAATGACCAACATCAAGTTGTTCTTTGGCTTCCTTGTATGTTATGCATCAATAATACCTAGTACCCATGCTGCAGACACCATATCTGCAAACCAAATCCTTACATATAACCAAACCATCGTTTCGCCACAACAAACCTTCGAACTTGGTTTCTTTAACCCCGGTAACTCCACAAACCATTATGTCGGAATTTGGTACAAGAAACTATCCACTAGAACCGTTGTATGGGTAGCCAACAGGAACACACCACTCACCGATGCCTCGGGTGAGCTAACTCTCACCATTCAGGGAGTTTTAGTTCTCCGGGATGCCATCAAAGGCAACGTAGTGTGGTCGTCCACAAACGCATCAACGATGTCGGTGAGAAATCCTGTTGGTCAGCTTCTAGATACTGGCAACTTTATAGTTCACGAGGAAGGTGATCAGGGCATCAATCAAGAGGATCCCATATGGCAAAGTTTCGACTTTATTACAGACACTTTACTTCCCGGGATGAAGCAAGGCTGGAATTTGATTACCGGGATTGATAACCGCTTGACGTCATGGAAATCCCCCGATGATCCAGCATTCGGTGAGTTTTCTTATGGAGTTGATAATAGAGGTTACCCTCAGCTGTTTCTATCAGAAGGCCGGGAAATAAGGCATAGGGCAGGTCCATGGAACGGCCTAAGCTTTTCTGGAATTTCTAACTTGAGATCCAACCCTTTTTACAGCTTCACCTTTGTTGTTAATCAGAGAGAAATTTACTACCAATATAATCTCATAGATACTTCAGTTACTACAAGGCTGGTGTTACCACCAAATGGTCGTGTAGAGCGCTTGTTATGGATTGATAGCAAGCAAGAATGGAGCGTTTATTTAGCCCGGCAAAATGATCTCTGTGATCAATATGCGGCGTGCGGGCCATATGGGAGCTGCAACATTGGCAAGTCCCCTGTTTGTGAATGCTTGAAGGGGTTTGAGCCCACATCCCCTGATCAGTGGAAGATTACAGATTGGTCACAAGGGTGTCGACATACTATCCCTTTGGATTGTAACCCTGGGGAAGGGTTCAACAAATATTCAAATCTGAAGTTACCCGACACTCGGAGGTCATGGTATAACCAGACCATGAGCCTTGTAGAGTGTGAGAAGATGTGTAAAAGCAATTGTTCATGTACTGCTTACGCAAATTCGAACAAATCAGGGACAGGGAGCGGTTGCTTCCTATGGTTTGGTGGCCTAATTGATATCAGAACTATTGCTGAAGATGGAGATACCATTTACATAAGACTGTCATCTTCTGAGTTAGGTAATTCAAGAACAATAGTTTTATTATCATTACTAACTTATTAGTTCTCTGTCTAAATGTCAGCTTAAGGCATAATATGTTGACACTCAATAGAAAACAGTAGAAGCTCAAGTGCAGGGAGAAGACTACAAGTTATTATCCTGATAGTACTTGTAGTTTTGGTCATATTAGTTTCAATATGCTTGTTTTATTGTTTTAATAGGAAGAAGAAGCAGCAACAAGGTATGAATTTTGAATACTAAATATCTCTCTACTTATGTTTCTAATCAACCAACATAAAAACTATCTAACCCAGCCGGCATATGGTGCCACATATACACTTCACAGGGACATCCAGCAACAAGTTTAGACATGATCCTGAAAACGGGAGCGGGGATGAAGATCTAGAGCTACCACTATTTGGCTTTTCTACAATACGTAAAGCAACAAACAACTTTTCAGTGAACAACAAACTTGGAGAGGGTGGCTTTGGACCTGTTTGCAAGGTATTTTATCATTCAATGGCCTATGTACTACATAATACATGCAACATTTGAAGATCTAAGGAAGGCTTTTTGTGCCCTACTTAAAAAGGTTATGTTTCAGGGTGTACCAAGTAATCAAAAATGGTGAAATGAAATACAATATAAAGCATGTTAATTTTAAAAATTTATTACTCAGGGTGTACTTGAAGACGGGAAGGAAATAGCAGTGAAGCGGCTAGCTAAAACATCCACTCAAGGACTTCACGAGTTCAAGAATGAAGTCATCTTGATATCCAAACTACAGCATCGCAATCTTGTCAAGCTCTTAGGCTGTTGCATAGAAGGAGAAGTGATGCTGATATATGAATACATGCAAAACAAAGGCCTTGATTCCTACATATTTGGTAAATTTATATAAGAAAAAAGATATAAAAGTACCTTGTTATCAGTAATGTAAACTAAAATTCACACTCTACACAGATAAAACCCGGAGAGAACTCCTTGATTGGCCTGCATGTTACCACATTATCATTGGAGTAGCGCGAGGACTTCTTTATCTTCATCAGGATTCTCGGCTTAGAATCATACATAGAGATCTCAAAGTAAGCAATATTTTGCTTGACAAAGATATGAACCCAAAAATATCAGATTTTGGAACAGCTAGAACTTTTGGTGGAAATCAGATAGAGGCAAAGACAAACAAAGTGGTTGGAACATAGTGAGATTCATTATTCCTAAACTCATTCCAATATATTTTGTGAATCTCTTAAATTTACTTGACTCTTTGCAGTGGCTACATGGCACCAGAGTATGCAGGAGGTGGTATCTTTTCGATAAAGTCAGATGTATATAGCTTCGGTGTGGTAGTGTTGGAAATTGTGTGTGGGGAGAAAAACCGAGGATTTGTCCACAAGGAACATTACAACAACCTTATTGGACACGTAAGATTGGACATGTTTATTTTCAAAGTGCAAATTGTATATATGAAAGGGTCAAACGCATTGTTGTTTTTTTCTTTTTTGGATTGGACATTAAAAAGCTTTTGAAGCAACTAAACATTATACTTGTGTCTTTTTATTCATGACAGGCATGGGGCCTCTATAATGAAGGAAAATCCTTGCAATTAGTTGCTAAGTGTCTAAGTGGGTCAATCAACATCTCTCAAGTTCTACGATCAATCCATGTTGGTTTGTTGTGTGTTCAACGTCACCCAAAAGATAGACCGACTATGACTTCAGTGATCGTGATGCTGGGGAGTGAGGGTCCATTGCCTTCACCCAAAGAACCAGGATTTTATGTTGGAAAAACTACCCAAGATACTACACAATCTTCAAGCTCATGTGGAACATGTTCTAACAATGAACTAAGCATTACGGTGTTGAATGGTAGATAAAATGAAAGTTGCATGTATTAAACACTTCAGATTCATCAAATAGTAATTAACGACTAAAAGCAACATGTCTTGTATCACCGTTCGTTTAAAGAATGTGAACTTTTTATTTATGTTGGTTCTTGATTGTCGTGATTTATATATATGTAAATTTAAGTTTCACAATATGGTTTTAAAAATGGAATCAACAGGCTAAACCATGCAACACGGCAGTGTACCGGTGGTAGGGTAGTAAAGTCCGTAAGATCGAGTATCAATCCTTGTCAAGTCCTAAACCACGCAAAATGGAATCAACAGGCTAAACCACACAACGGGTTGCAGCCCTCGATAATAAACCTCTGTCAAGTCCTAATCTATATGAAATAGCATGGTTTTTAACTAGCACGTAACTAAGATGATAGACAAGTAGATAAAATAAATATAGAAATAAACAAGCAGTAGGGACGAGAGAAACAAGGAATAAACGCTCACAAAAGGGGAATCAGAAATCGGGAAGATGGCTACCTAGACTAGAAATACTACTGATAAAGCTGAAAGCTAGCGGGAAATGGATACTCGAATGACTACCGGGATCTACCGGTATAACCGACTCGGGAAACACTATGGTGTCCTAGGTCTCCTCTCGGTCTCAAAAGGACAACAAATGTAATCCTAAGAGGTTGTGTGAAGTTCACCGGGTAAAGAATGGATCACCTCTTGGTCTCACCAAACACAAAAGTTTATGCACCCAAAGATTAGATCTCCTCTTGGTCTTACTAATCACGAAACTCCTAACGGTATAAACGGGTGAATCTAGTCCTATTGGTAAATGTTTAGGAAAGCGGGTCAAAAGGATAATAGATAAAAAGCTCACTTTGGTGCTACTTTTAACCTAAGTCTGAAAAACTCTAACAAACCCACAACCTTTCACCTCCCGGTCTCAGGGTACGTGACAAACTCAAAACGTTGTTAAATACGCAATTTCTAGATCCTAAGTCAACCCATAAAATCATCACACGAAGCAAATGATAAGAATATGAGACTTTTAATTTAAAAACAACAAGTCAATAAACTATAGTCACATATGAATCTAAAAATATAACACAAAGATCATCCGGGTGATAAATCAAAACAAAAACCAATAAAGTTTAGATTTTTATACATAAACGAGTGCCAAACAAGTATCAAATCCCAAAAACAATCAACAATAATCAATGGTCATCCTAGATCTAGGCAACCAACATAAAATCTAGCCAACCATAGTCAATAACGAGACAAATTGAATAGGTTCACCAACTAAATTATATATATATATATATATATATATATATATATATATATATATATATATATATATATATATATACACGCACACACACAATTAGTAGATTTCTATGTGAGTGACGTTTACTATGTAGCTGTAATTCCTTTTTGTCTTTTGTAGTCAAACTTCACTTCTTTCCTATGCTCTTTCTTCTGAGGGGTTTACTTCCTTTTCACGTGTCTGTCGACGTTGCTTGAGGTGAAGCTTATCTACTGCCATCTAATATGTGTTTCCACATTGTTTACCTACTTCTTCTCTCTGATATTCGTTGTTGGTTATCGGCGTGGTATTCTTCTGTGCTCTGTTTATGGTTTGTTATGTGTGCTTGAGCGTTTTAATATGCTATTCCGTCTCTGTATTAAGGGTAGTGGTCTGTCATTTTGTTTAGTAGGATATTCTTTGTATGTTTTGCACAACCATCGTTGTTTTACGGGTGGTTTGGTTTGATTTTGTTTCTACATTCCATTTCTCTCTTTTCTACCGATTCCTTTGCCGAGTTCCACCGAAGTCAGATCGTGACGAAGACGAGGGAGGTGTTGCAGAAGCGACCCAAACAACCGAAGTCGAAAGTTGTTTACGTCGCACGACAACCGGTGCTGCTTTATTTTGGGTTGGGTGGTAATGAAAGGATCAAAATCAATGGATTGAGAGAGATACCCGATTGTGCTATAGATGGTCACGGCAAAGTCATCGTAGCCAACGGTGGGTGGTGATGACATGTGACAGAACTCCTAAAACCAACCCACATGATCAAGAAAGCAATATATGACAGCATACCATTCAAACTCTAAGTGGAAATCATGAAAAGTTATCGTATGAACTCGTTTATTCAATTTCAAACCGTTAAAATGCCGAGGTGCCTTCTCCGAGCATCACCATCACGGGTAAGTATAAGTTGGTAAAAGAACACTGTAAAACTTAAAATGAATAGTAAAACAAGGTGGTGGGTTATGGATCGTGGCTAGGATTATAGTTCAGATTAGTCTAACCCCCTTGGTGTGGTAGTAGTAGTTATAGAAGGAAAGAGAATGGTGGTGAATGGTGATAATGGGCGTTAGGTATTGATACTGCGTTGTAGCGATGAGTAGTGGTGACCGATTGACATGTTGACAGGTGGTGGGGAAGAGGATGAGCCGTTGTAAGGTGGTGGTGAACAGGATGAGTTGTTAGAGTATCTATACTCTGTAGTGGGGACTGGATTTTTTTGCTAAATTAGTGTATTTTTTTAACTTTTTTTGTGTTTCTAGTGTTTGTCAGGAGGTGGTTTCTGAAAATGGTAGTCCCACAATCTCATATTACGGGAGTTGATAAGCTATGTTGCTGACTCACCGGGCAAGGAGGAGCTGTGATGACTTGGACGATGACTCAGGAGCTGTGCTACTGACTTGGGATGATGGAGACTCCCGCAATCTAAGATTGCGGGTGTGGTTTCACTTTAATAAAAATCCCGCAATTTGCAATTACATGTGTCAAGAGGGAATTGTGAACTTCAGGCTTTGTATTTTGAACTTGTTAGTGTGGTTTTGCATTGTAATATTAGATTCTCCGAATGAAATAGTAAATTTGCAGATGTACATCAAATCATCTGCGTTTTGTAAATATTCAAAGTTTATAAATGAAAGAATAACCATGCGTGAATACCAATCTAAAACTAATACACGAACAATCTCTCACATTCAAAACTTCAAAGGAGAAAAAATTGTATCTTGCAAACAATATCTTAAAAAAACAATGGCACATTTAAACTCAGTTCCAAGAAAAAATCAACTTCAATGGCTCCCGCCACAACAACATTCGGCTTATTTGTTAGAAGATAATGTTGGCCACACCACAAAGCTTGATATAAGGCGGTGGGACCAGGCATTATGGTCTGCCATTAAAAATATCTGTTAAACCCCAATGTTGAAGTTATTATCCGGATGGCTAGTTTTGGTGGGGTTCTTTATTACAGATACCTACTCCTTGATCGTGATTTGATAACCGCACCGGTAGAAAGATGGCGTGCAGAGACTCACACGTTTCGCCTACCATTTAGTGAAACGACGGTGACCTTAGAGGACGTTAACGTGCTCATGGGATTGCGAGTCAACGGTCCACCAATAGCAGGACCGGAGGAAAGATGGTCGTCCCAACAACGGTTACAGGCAATACAATCTTTGTTGGGTATAGAGGCGGAGGAGAGCATGTTTTCAGGAAATGGAATTTCTACCAAACAGCTTTTAAATAAAATAAACGAGCAACTGCCCGAAGAGGCAAATATGAATCAGATTACACAACAAGCACGTTGTGTGGTATTGATTATATTGGGTAATACACTGTTAGCCAACTCTTGCAATGGTTTGACATCATTGTAATTTTAAGCCATGTTGAGTCATTACAAAGATGTGGTGAATATAATTAGGGGAGTGTTGTATTGATGGCTTGTCTGTACAAAAACTTGTGTAAAGCCGCAGTCTCCATCGATAAAACATATGGAGGTCCTATGATACTACTACAATTGTGGGCCTGGACACGAATCAGTGTAATAGCCCCAGTGTACAAGACTACAAGCCAGTTGACCCCTGGAAAACCCTATGGTGCTATGTATGTATTTCCTCCATGACCTTTATATTATATAAATTATTTTTTTGTTAAATAAAATAAATCGTGCTTTAAATTATTATTTAAAGCCGGAGAGGAAAGCAGACGTTCAAGTAGGTCGCATCGCACTCGTTAAGATAGATACGATCACAACTACAAAATTTACACGTGGACTCGGTATGAGACTATTTATGTTGTCTTAGAAGTAAAATATATTAGGGTTTACTAATGGTGTTTCTTATTATTTTTTTACAACAGTTCATATGGAGACCCTATGCACATACATAGGGATGTTTCCGGAAAGTTGCATAGAGATGATGGTGGGATTGCCCAAGTTATGGGATGTATATGAATTTTTAAAAATATATATACGTGTATATTTACATCAGAAGTTTTTTAATATTTAATTATCTGAATTCTGCAGATGGAATGATATAGCCAGATTAACTACCAAGTGTCCAAAATCATGTAAATTGCCCCTGCCGACTTTAGCTCCAATCTTGGGGTGATTTAAAACCCTGCCTAAACAGTGATGTCACAATTTGGTGCAGCTGATCGTTTAAACTACCCCTCACGTCTTCAAAATCGACCTGCTACTTTGGTAGCTGACAGAAGTCGGCCTCAAAGAGCGAAGGCAGAATCGAAGACATGCGGAGGTTTAGGATGAAGTAGAAGTGCCGGTGAGTGATCAAGATTTGACGATAAATGATTTCTTAGATGACGGAATGGACATGGATTTCTTTATTTCCCAGTTTGGAATGCCCCCTACATCATATCTCCTAGCGGGGCCTTCTCAGACGAACACCCAACATCAGAACACCATGGAGTCCATTGTACACAGTCCATTCAACCCATTCGCCAGTGAAAGTTTTGTGACACCGGCACAAACTAACTTCCCGATGAACCCACCCATGAACACCAGGCAGTCTTCCATAAAACTATTGGCCCCCGAATCAAGGCGAGCAAGGAACAACATCCAAATTGTTTTACACACCAATACCTATTCAGTTCGATAAGTGTTGGTATCCAGACCGCCCTCGACGTGCTCCTCTATGTGGTACTAGAGGACAATTTTGTAACCAACCTGATTGTGGTCCTAACTGTAATAACACAATACACTGAATATATGAAATGGTTGTTTTAATTGTATAATAAGTATATTACAATTCTAACAAATACAAAGTTTAATATTAAAACAATTCTACATAGTTGAATATTAACACAAATTATATGTTGAATGATAATACAAATTATACAAGTTATAAAATTGCAGATGCCGCGACTTTTTAACAAAATAGCAACTTAAGATTGTGGTTTTAGTGAACTATTTATAAATCCGCTAGAGTGTACTCCGAGACGACACGTCACAATACATAAACTTAAAATGAAACATTACATACTCTTAAACTAAAACTTTACATAATCCTAAATTAAAACATTTATTAAACCTAAATTACTTAAACACACCTACGGAGACAAGTTATCCCAATCCTCTAGAGTGTACTCCAGAGATGACACGTCACCATCGCTATCACGATCGTCCGACCTAGCGTCCGAGCAGATGCATCTGAAGTCAGGACTTGGAAGACGATACGGTTCATCATCCATATTGACATACTTTGCACCAGTGTCAGTTTCGTACCCTTCAGCCCAGCTAGGTACGACTTGTGTTGGACGGAGATTTGGAACGGGAGCAGGAGGGTTTGGGGTGAAGTTTGTTTGCGTCTCCCCAAATTATAGTTCACTCGATCCCACGACAGCCATAGTGTAGTCATGGGACCAAACAAATTCCTCGTCTGTAACAGGAGCATCTGGACCCATACCTGCTTGACTTTGTAAAGGAGAAGGGATTATTAGTTAGTTTGGAATGTTAAGTCGATGACAGGAAGTGTACACTGTTTGAGGAGGACTGTACACCGGATGAGGAGGAGGAGTGTACACCGGTTAAGGAGGAGGAGGAGGAGACAATATTGGTTGAGGATGAGGAGGAGATGACACTGGTTATGAATGACGGTGACGAGAATATCACCTGAGGTTGGAAGGTGCAGCTGCTTCGGTAGGATAACTAGGGGTGTGCAACGGTTCAGAACCGGACCGAATGGACCCGAACCGGAACCGAACCGGAACCGTTTAGTGATAAATATAAGAACCGGAACCGAACCCTATAAAAACCTATCGGTTCGGTTTAGAACCGAGTTAAACGGTTCTCGTATAAACGTTTCTTGCCGGAACCGGTTGTCAATTAAATCCTAAAACTAACAATTAAATCAAAGGCAACTTTAGTAAACTAAAGTGTGGTGTCCTACTCATATTACGGACCTATTATACATGTTTAGAAGTGCACAACACCAACCACATATATGCAATTATTGTAATTTTGACACTACGAATGATATGTGTCATGCATTCCTAATGTCACATGTTATACTACATCATTATCCGATACACATTATAGGCCAACCTGTGCACCTTATAAAAGAATTTGTAAGCGTTGATTCTCAGTTTAAGCTATTTTCATTCCCTTTATTGTACTCTATATTTTTTTATAGAAATTACATAATTCAAATGGAACTCCTATCCCAACAAGTTTGTTAGATATTATATAGTTAACATGACTCGAACAATATTCTTTATAAAGATTAAACTTGGAAATTGAAAATGTGGATAGTCGGTCTACAAACTACTTGGAAAAGTCCACTAAACTAATAGGGTTTTAAATATAATATTTAAAGTTTTAACCTAACCCGGTTCTAGTGGTTCTTTAAACAGAACCGCGGTTCTGAACCGAACCGAACCAGGAACCGTTTTCACCAAAATTTAAGAACCAGAACCAAACCCTAAATACAAAAATACGGTTCAGATCTAGCGGTTCTGCATCGGTTCCTCAGTTCTAGCGGTTCCGAACCGTGAATTGCTCGGCCATAAGGATAACCACCACCCATATCTTTGATTGTTTGTGTGTAGATGGAATTGTGAGTGATAATTGTGATTGATAATTGGTTTTCTGTATTGTATTTATAGGGTTATTTAATAAATTTACTTTTATTATTATTATTCTTTTTATAAATCCGCAATCTTAGATTGTTGTTTTAGTGTCCTCTTCAATAAATCCGCAATATTAGATTGCGGTTTTAGAAACATTTTTTGTTTAAATGGGTGTGACTCTATTGGTGAATTCAGATATCACAGGTAAGTCTTTGATACCCGGATGAAGGACTCCCCTAATAAAGACCATATAATTGAAGATCTTCAACAATCATATCCTGAGTTTGGTTATGTTCCTGAAACCCCAGAAAAGATAGTTAAAAAGCGCGTTGGTACACACTAGAGAGTCCAAAAATGGTGTCAAACTATACTAGAGTATTATAGTAACCGTGGTGCTCCGTTTTGTTATTGTTGTTTCATTTGTAGGAAACAAATGGGGCTTGATTTTTGGGGTACGCTAATGGGATATGAAAACGAAGGTTACTTGTGGCCCCTGTAAGCAACCGAAGTACTTGTGGTGTTTCCTATTTTCTTAAGTATATTTCAAATTATAAATACGGTTCGTTCTGTTTTAGCATGTGTGGGATTGGGTAAACAGGTTGATGAGGTTCCGATGGATGTTAATCACAAACCGTAAAAACCCAAAACAAATGTACCCATGGACCATTTTGTCCCCTCGATTCTTGGACCTTTTAGGTACGTTACTGTGGTACGTTACCATTTGCCATCTGAATCTAAGAACATTATCCTCCATTTTGGGCCTTTCGCACTGTAAAAATAGTATTTAATTTTTTTTATATTTAGAAGTTATATGTAAGTAATCATACCAACTTACTACAGGTTTATATTCCGTTATGCGCTGAACTATCAGACTTGGTTCGTTGTTATTGTTGATATGCGAACACTTGACATGACCCTATTCTTTACAAGTCCGTGTGGTTCACGCAGTTCTGATATATGTAAACCCATCCAAGCTATGGTTTACCCTACACTAATAAGTTTTGAATCTTTATTCAAATCCTTTTTGGACCAAATTTGTTACCGGGAACATTCAGGACGAACATTGGTACAAACAAGCAGGGTATCAAATACCGAGTGTTGTCAGTGCAATATGGAAAATGTGGGTGCTAATTCAGGGGTCGTTGTTTGTATTTTACTTAGCCGTATAGTTTCAGGTGAACCAATTAACATTAAAGAAGATCTTGATCAGGCTTGTGCACTATTTTGACGGGAGATGGCAGATGAAACATTAGTTATTGTATCGTATGTGTTACTTTGTTGTATTTATTTGCATCCAGATTTTATAAAATATATTATTCCATTCCAAATCAAAACAACATACATAAAATGACGTTCGAGCCTTTTTCTGACGTGCCGGATAGTGTCACGGACAGTCTCATCCGAATTTCCAACGGGGTTGTTATATCTCCTGAGGACGACACGTTCGACGGTCCGGTGAACTTAAAGTCCGGCTCGGGAGATGGATACAAAGGTCCTAAAATGGCTCCCTAGGCCACTTTCAACACTACAATGTTTGATATTTTCATCCGGATTTTTTAAGTTATTTTTTTCGAAACCAAAACAGCGTACATAAAATGACATTCGGGCCTTTTTGTGATGTGCCGAATCGTGTCACGGCCAGTCTCATAACACCCGAATTTCCAACGGGGCTGTTATATCACCCAAGAACGACACGTTTGATGGTCCGGTGACTATAAAGTCCGGCCTGGGAGACGGATACAGAGGGCCCAAAATGGCTCCCTAGGCCACTTTGAACACTATGATGTTTTATATTTTCATCTGGATTTTTTATGTTATTTTTTCCAAATCAAAACAACGTATGTAAAATGACATTAGGGCCTTTTTGTGACATGTCGGATCGTGTCACGGCCGGTCTCATAACGCCTGAATTTCCAACGAGGTTGTTATATCACCCGAGGACGACACTTTCGACGGTCCGATGACCGTAAAGTCCAGCCCGGGAGATGAATACAGAGGACCCAAAATGGCTCCCTAAGCCACTTTTAGCACTACCATGTTTTATATTTCATCTGGATTTTTAATGTTTTTTTTTTCAAATCAAAACAACGTACATAAAATGACGTTCGGGCCTTCTTGTGACATGCCGGATCATGTCACGGCCTTCCAACGGTGCTATTATATCACCCGAGAATGACACGTTTAACAGTCCGATGACCGTAAAGCCTGGCTTGGGAGACAGATACAGAGGGTCCAAAATGGCTCCCTGGGCCACTTTCAACACTACCATGTTTTAAATTTTCATCCGGATTTTTTATTTTATTTTTCCATACCAAAAAAACATACATTAAACAACAAACAACATAACAGACACACAGCAACCTTCGAAATTATCAACAACGACAAATTATGTAAGCAAGGAACAACAATTAATAACCGCCGACGTCCTCAGCCTCGAAATTATACTCTTCAGGTTCCGAAACTTGATCGTCTTTAGTGTGACGACCACATGGCCAAATCGGGCTCCCTGGGCTATTGGTTGACGGTGAGGTTAGGGTGGGTGGTTTAAAGGGGGCTCCGTGGTCTGTTGGGTAGGTGATCACACATTTGAGTTATTGGGAAAGTGATGTCTCGGTGGTTAAAAATTTGTGTGGTTTGAAAACTGACGGTTAGGTGGTTGCAAATTGTTGTGGCGGCTAAATGTGATAATGTATGTGTAGATGTTGTGGTTGGTAAGGCGATAGTGGGTGAGGTTCATCATCATTAATGTGATAATGTATGTGTAGATGTTGTAGTTGTTCGAGGATGGAATTCAAAGGAGGAGATATCAATCGTTCACCCCTTGGTGGCTCCGCCCAACATACAAACCCACAACTTCGTTGTCTCCAATTGCAAGAATAATATCTACGGCGCGGGTTTCTTGAGCTCCTTGACACTTGAATAATTGTGCCAGAAACACAATTGCAATAAACCATTGGTAGACATGTAATTGGATTTCCAATTCGTTGATTTTAATTGATTTTACCCAAAAACTTTGTTGCATTATAGTCTAAATCCACGAAATATCAGTCATCAATCATCAATTTTAACTATTGTCACACCCCAACCGATGGCGGAATCATCAAGGTGAGATTTAGTGGTAGATTGTTCAAAGACTTCATGACACTAGATTTTGTGACAATATAGTTTAAAGATAGAATTTCATTTATAGCATAATCATTGTCTAAAAGATAACGAAGTACAAATTGTTTCATGAAAAGGAAAGTATAACATCAAAACATAGAAAATTAAACTAGTTGTGAGTTTCTAGTCCAATCCTAAGTAGTTTTCTTGATAAACCTGCATTAAACAATTCCTGCAACATGTATAAAATATCCGTCAACACATAAAGCATTGGTGAGCATACTAGTTTTAGTTTACATACATAGTATTTTAGAATGGTTTACTCAAATCTCATACTATAGCATTGCACATACCTATCATACAAAAGACATAACTCAAACCCGCGAGTACCACAGCGTATACCTAACATATTCATGTTAGGCCGTTTAAATATTAACAATGACCCATAAAGGGGGCGGTGTGCTAGTCCTATAGCGCTATACATGTTAAGTGGGCTAATAATAGTTAATGAATTATGTTTAAGTATCTAAGAATCATAAGCATGGCAAGTAGCATATAAGTATGTTTAATAGATTGAGCATGTGTGTTTATGAAAGCATAAGTGTGTTTTGCATATGATACATGTTTACACCCCAAAAGTGATAAAGAGTAAAAAAGGGGACAAGTATGAACTCACCTTTGGGTGTGTTATTTAGTTCCCAAAAACGGGTCTTGAGAATTGAAGATTTTAGCTCCGAATAACTAGAATTAGAAAGGAAAGCGTTTTAGGTTCAAGAGTTGGATTATTAGATTCAAGAGAGTCAAGCAAGCCTTTTAGGCGAACCAAAACACAAATCACCATAAAGGTGATTCGGATGGTCAAGAGAGTCAAGTAGTGCCTTTAAGGCTAACCAAAACACAAACCACCATAAAGGTGATTCGGATGGTCAAGAGAGTCAAGTATTGGTAAGGTAGGGATGTATCCACAAACCTTCCAAGTTATTAGATTAGTAGAGTTTTGAAAGTATATATTTTAGTATTTACATAATATAACTATAGGGTTAAAGTAGTGTATGGTGACTTAGTTTGGAAGAGCCTTGGCTTTCCTTTGTCAACCATTAACCATAGCACAAGTCCATATTAAGTTATTGGTGAACTTGGTTGGTATCACTTCAACTAACCTTCTAGTGCATAAAAACAATAGAAGATGAACCACCTTTGAGGCCTCATTTTGGTGTCCTACTCGTATTCATTTGCCATAGCAAACAAGAGCAAGGTCCTAGAGGTTTCCCCAAGGGGTCAGAAGAAGAAAAGAAGTGAAGAAAGAATAATAAAGTTGGAGTTTATGAGAAAACTCACTTAGAAGTGGACTTCCACACTTGAGATTTCTTTGAAGAATTGGGAGGTTTAGAGAGGATTTAGGAATGAGCAAGTGTTAGAATGGGAAGGAGTGGTGTATTTATAGGTGAGGTAAGGTGGTTGAGTAATTAATGGAGTAAATAAGGTGGTTAGGAGTGAATTAGGTGGGGGTTGAATTTGATTGTTATGAGATGGTTCTAGTTATTTAATACTTTTGTGACATCTAGTTTTATTTTTTATTATTATTATTATTTATTATTATTTTTTTTAAACGGACGACCACAACATGGATTATGTTGTTTGTTTTTGTAAATAGTCAAAGAACTTTAATTCACATTTTTGTTTTGTTTTGTTTTTTTTTTCTTTTTTTACTAAAAGTGTTATAATAAAAATACATGTGTTCTATTTTAAAGATAAAGTAAATGTATATTAAAATGTTAACTAAATGAGTTTCTTGTTATAACGCCTAAATTTAATAGGATTAATTATAATGACGACTCGTTATGAATTGGAAGGAAGATAAAAGAAGCGAATAAAGGCGAACTTAGAATTTGTTAAGAAAAGTAAAAAATCACGCGATGTTACAACTATGACAACTTAATCGATTGTTTTTCATCAAAATTAGGGTTCTTAAACATCAAATTATAAATTAAACATGTTAAACCCTTAATTTTGGTTCATTCTCCCCCTAAAACAATTAATTAAGTGTTTAGAATCATCAAAACATGTCCAGGTTTGTTAATAATTGTCCAATTAATCATTCTAGGGTTCAGTGTGAGACACCCAATTTCCGAACAAATTATCGGTCAAAATCTCCTTAAATTGCACCAATATGTACCTGAGATAAAGTAGAACAAGGTTATAGGTTCTAAAAATCAAAATCGAAAGGTCTGATTGAGAGATTTGTGGTTAGGAACAGTGCAGTCGAATGAAAATGTGGGGTTCGAATGGGCATGATGTGTATATATAAGGTAACTATTCGACCTTATATGAGGTCGAATGAAAGAACAAAAAGTTCATTCGAACTAATAAAAGCTCGAATGTGTTTTGTAAACCAAAACAACTTTCGTTTGACCCAAAGTAGAGCACGAATCAATAACAAAAATTTTCAGTCGACCTAATGAAAGGGCGAATGAAAATTTTGAATTTTTGATTTTCACTAAAATATCCAATTCGATCAACGTTTTGTCATTTTCAGTTACTTAAACATCAAACTTTCCAATCAATCCTTTGGCATAGCAATCCCGTATAAAATGATAACGGATGCAAATATCCTTAGCCTTAGAATGATGAACGGTATCTTTTGTGAGTGCAATGGCTGCTTCATTATCGTAATGAATGGGGGCTTTAAGAAATTGCAAACCATAGTCCCGCATTTGTTGTTGAATCCAAAGAACTTGTGAGCAACAACTCGAGGTCGCCACATATTCAGATTCACATGTTGATAGAGAGACTGATATCTGCTTCTTGCACTGGCAGGTGATTAGCCTGCTCCCCATAAATTGACATCCAGTCGTTGTGGATTTAGCGTCAATATCATAGCCACCAGAATCTTCATCACTAAAAGAAATGAGGTCAAAGTTATCATCATTAGGATACCATGAACCTCGTGATGGGCAACCCTTTAGATAACGTGGGATGCGCTTAACTACCATGAGGTGAGATTATTTCAACTTCGACTGGTATCGTGCACAAAAGCAACTAGAAAACATTATATCTGTTGGGAAGCGGTCGAATACATCAACGATTCAACGATGGCTAGGTAGATGTAGGGATCAATGAGCTCCCCCCTTAGCATCAACTCCAATCCCGTGATTAGGTTGTATGGGAGTGGCAATCGGTGTAGAATTCTCCATTAGGAATTGGCTCAAGACTTCGGAAACATACTTTCTCTGGTGGATAAAGATCCCCGACGGCATTTGATCCACTTGCAATCCAAGAAATAATTGCATTTCTCCTATTGAGCCCATCTCAAATGTTTTGGTGGTTAAACTTTATCATTTGTTACGCAGTTCAAGATCATAATTATGAACTTGAAAAGACTGATATAATTTAAATTTATAAATTTATAGTGATTTCGTAAGAAGATATTGATGTTGTATTCAAAGATGTTTATTGACTAAAGTGTAAATAATAATATCAACTGTAATAATATTAGCACAACCAATATCAATTGTTAGGATTAAAGTTTAATTGTTTATGTTCTTACTTGAACTATAAAATATTAACAATAAAGTTTGATCTCATAATTACTTTTTATATATTTTTCGTCAGATATTGATTATAAGTTAAGTATTACAAAGTCTGTATAAACATCTGCTTATATCATCCTTCAGTGGTTTCAACATGTTGAGTTCCTACAACATCTGTTGATTCACCATTATCTGTTTGTTTTTAAAGTATGTTCTGTCAAATAAATGTTTTGATGCATCTATTGAAGTTTATTTTGATTTGCCATATGTTTATACAAAATGCAATATAAATTAAGAAGCATAATATATATATATATATATAAGATTTACATTTTTAAGCATGCTTTTAATCCAAAATTACAGCTTTTGCCATGTCTAAAAACTAACTAGCGTGAAAGTTACTTTTGCTGATTCTTCATAATTTCATCCTGATGATGCTTCATCTCCTTACTGATGGTAATTATGTTATCGGTAATGTGTTTCATCTTCTTGGCAATATCGTCGTTTAGTGCGAGTTGATCTACAAGGTACTATAGACCTTTATTTTGTTCAATTGACTTAGGAAGTTCAACCATATCAGTGATGGTATTGGCGTTTTTCCTTATGTCTTAAATTACAAGAGATGTAACCATTCCACATGAGTTTCGTATTGTTTCTTCTTCAAAAAAAATCTTTTTTGAAAGCCTTAATAAGAATTTCATGTACTGTTTGTGGGACTCCGGTATGGTAATTTTGAGAGGATGACATGGTTTTGTCTTATGTAAATATTTGATTATTGTATGGTTACATATGCATGGTAGTAGAGTGTTTTGTATATTTATATATGTATATATGGATGGTGTGAATAGAAAATAACTTTGAAAACGCTATCTTACACGTGTGTTACACGTGGGAGACGTTTAGAATGCCAACTGGTATATTATACATTTATTTTTTGTGATATAGCGTGTAGATTTATAGTTGTCACTTGGTAAATATAGTTGTTCATCTACTGTATTTATAGCATTAAATTTCGGTAATTAATACAATATGGGTAAGTTTGATTATTATTTGAACTGTGGTGTTATAAATATGTAGATCTTTTACTGAAATTCTACAATATAGTCATATCATATAGGATAGTTATTATTCATTTCTTCAAGGTATGGGGTCATCATCTTCAACAGCAGCACGAGCAGGCGATTTGAAGGGTGATTTAATTAGGCAAGTTCTTGTGCAATATGAGAAAGATGCATTGTATACAGATGTGTTGAAGCAGAGTTTCACGCGTATTTCAAACTGTTTTGATAAAAGAGAAAAGCTGATAGAAAAACTGAAGTCTTTGCCACCATCAACAATTCATGACATTGGTGTGGTGTTTTACATTGATGCGATGAAAAGGGATCTGGAGCAGATAGAAATAATTGTTCATATCCTAAATTCACTTAAGTGTTCTATCGAGTTGAAGTTGAACTTTTTAAATTCCTTTTGATTCTTATTATGTTTATTATCTTTCTTTTTTGTATGTTTTTTGTAATGTAGTAGATCTTCATGTAATCAACTGCTTATTTAAATAAAATATTAGTTTTGGGTACTTTATGTTATTTCTGTAATAATTTTATATACATGGAACACAAATTAATGCAAACATATTCAAAATAAACTGATTTAGATAAGAAAGTGTTATTTTTAAAAAAGACCACATATAAGTTGATAAGTATTTGAGTTATTAAAATGTTGTTATTTTTTATCTTTTGTTTATCAATTGTCTATTATTGGTTTAATTATCTTTTGTACGTTATTTTTTTATATTTTCTCTTTTGATTAATGGAATAGTTACAGAAAATTTATAAAAAAAAAAAAGTAAAATGTAAAAAATGCATTGTAGATAATAATTGTTAAAAAGTAGTTAAACATGATGTTATTTTATTTAGAACAAAAATAAAAAATATTTTGCTACAAGTCTATGGAAAGTAAACACACTTTACAATGATCAAGGCCTGTTGTAAAAAAAAAAGTTAATTGAAATTCTGTTGAAATGAATAGACATTTAAAGCAAAGCAGATGATAAACCGTCAGCAAATGTTTAAACTACTGTAGGATGATTTGAGAAGATGGACACTATATATAGCATGTCATCAGATGCTCGTAAAGTCTGTTCGACATAACAGATATTTAGAAAATACATAAAAAATAAGTTTAAAAAATGTTACATAGCTATTATTGATTTAAACATACCTAAGCAAACTTATAAATGTAATTTAAAATAGTAAAAAAGATATCAAATAAATATTTCACTTAAGTAATTAAGATTATTATGAAGGGGATATAACTAAAAATTAATTTAATATAGAATTTTAAGTGCATTATTATACATATATACAAAAAGCAACTTAACAGTTTATTTAACGGTAACCATAACTACCCCTCTCCATTAAACATAATGCATCTGTAACCGCTCTTAATATGATTCATGGCTATTTCTTTTCTTTTAATATCCAAAAAATCAGATTTTGGGTTTTTCTTCTTTCTCTCTCTCAAGCAAAGATCCATTTGTTTTCGGTTTGATGCAACGATAACAGTTACGTTAACAAGAAACATCATATAGGCTTTCTTCACCCAATTTCCTACCCTTCAATCGAGCAAAGTCATAAGGTAATCCGATATTTTTGGTCGGAATTGAGCAAAACAAAAACATAAATGAAAATTACATAATAAGCACGGATCTGAATGGGATCCGCAAGGACGACTATGGATCAGAAGGAAATATTCAAAACAGCGCGAAGAAAATGGATGATACCGAGATCTTGCGTCCATCAAATCTCTCTCTCTCTCTCTCTCATCATATAACCATCAGATCTATCTTTGACGACGGTGACGTGGTGGTGTGGGTGGCGCGAATTCGGAGAGGAAAGTGAGTCCGGCGGTTTCACTTCGGTAGTGTTGTGGTGGTGACGGTTACGTGGTGCCGACCGATGGTTGTGTTATGGTTGCGGTGGCGTCTTGGCAGTTGTAGTAGAGAGAGATGAGGGGGATGGGTAGGATGGGATGACTTGGAAACTTGGAATGACCCGTGGAATTGCAACCCATATGTTATATGTTACACATAGTGTTTTTAACCAACATATCAAAGCAATATTTACTTTTTTTATTCAAACTAAAAATTTATAAAAACCTCTCATAACCAGAATGTTTCATTTAACCATGAAAGTTGTAAACTTATAAATATAGTTATATCATTATTATATACCAATGTAGGCCATGTTAATTTCTCTTTTTATATTAATAAACCAATTATTGCTATTTTAACAAATATATTAGCAAAATAATTATAGAAATTTGGCTACACATGGAGTGATATATTAATTTATTCACATAGTAAAGTTATAAGTATATTGGTAATAATAAAAAGAATGTTTAGCGTAAACCTAAAAATTTTTACATCTCATCTCATGTATTAATGTTGAGAACGTTCTTACTCAACATGTTCAAGCGGATTTTAAAAAAGAATCCAACCTACTTTCGTCAAGATGGTGGTGATCCACCGAATAAATGATCTTGAGTTCGGAAGATACTATATAGAGAATGGAGTATGAAGATGAAGATAAAATAAATATGATAAGATATGCCAATTCACATGATTTACTATCATGTTTTGTACATTCTTTTATAATTCTTATTACTACTCAATAAACTATTTCGGTTCTTGAAAAGAACTATTGATATTTGTTGTCATTGTTGTAAGAACTATTAATATCTCTTCAATTTTGTTATACACTTAATAGGTTTCACATCTCATATAGTGATATTAAGAACATTCATAATTAACATCCCGCTGCAACGCGCGGATTAATGTCAACTCGTTATAATACAAAATCACAAATACAACTAATTATAGTGTATGATCCATTGGTATTCCCGCCGAATATATAAACTTTCTATTATCACTGTTAAAGCTTTCTATCAATCGGTAATCTACATATCGATTATTTACAATTACTAAACTTAAGTTCACAAACATTAAATCAGGTAAGAAACATCTCTGAATCAAGTTATATTATGTGAATATTTACAAGTTAATTAACTGTAGTTTTTGGCACTTACTGTTCTTTTGTTATCAGTTTTAGTGTTTCATTTAGGTATTCTAATATTTAAGAAACATGCAAATTAGATGTGTTGGTTAATATGATTATATTTTTATGATTTGTCTGAAGGATTATAGTTGTGTTAATAATTTGTTTTACATTGATTCTAATAGGTTAAAATGTTGAAATGAGCTCATTCATTGAATGTGTTTTTTATCTAAAAACTCAAAATCTGTATGTTATTGAAAGTTATATTTTTTTCAAACCTCTAATAAAATGTTTTTGTTTCTTACATTCTTGTAAATGTTGTTTCTTTATAGATCTTATCAGAAAATGTTGTTGGTAGCTTTTATCCTCCAAAAGTTATGGATAATCACGTAATAGTAATTACGGCAACTGATAAAAGGGAATGGAGAGTTGTTTTAAGGAGGGTTGCTTTTAATGTTGTTGAGTTCAGTGAATGATGGCAAACTGTTGTTAAGGATATGGGATTTAAATTGTATGACATATTAGTATTTGATTATGTTTCTAAAGTACTTTGTTAATGTCCTGTTTCCGCAACTTGATTGGTGGGAAGTTTTTCATGCAAATGTTAAATGACTCTTCAAGCGAATTAGTATTACGTATTTTTCTGCTATTGTTTTATGCATATTTACAATTAAAAATAACAAATAATAGAAGTTTTTATATTTGGTTTACTTACAGAGAGTACCTGATGATTTTTCTTCTGTGTATCTTCATGATAAAGTTACTGAGGCTTTAGTAACTATTAAATTTGGTGATCTTTCATGACGTTTAAAGATGAATTCTTTGGAGAAACAATATTATTTGTATGATGGGTGGATGAAAGTAGTTAAAGATCTCAAGTTGGATGTTTTCGATTTTGTGTTTCTTGAGATGAGAGATTTGTTCACATTTGAAAAAAGGTTTTTTTTTAAATAATTGTACTACTCTTTTTCGGAAAAATCTCCAACTTGAACAACCAGTTGAAGGTATTGAAATTTCTGATGATGGTCAGCTTGATACGCAGGTTAAAAAACCGTTTATATGTTTTGTATATAACTAGTTTTTTACCTCTGCGCGTTGCGACGGAGGCATGTAACCATGTAAAGTATGGGTACAACACCGCTAACGACTACTCACCGAAAATCTAGTACTTAAAAAGAAAAGAAAAAACAAACAGAAAAAATAAAACCAAACAAAAAGTAAATGTAAAATCGTTAATCACGCAAGAGAATTGTAAAACACATAAAACAATAACCTGTTATGAGATGGCCGTTAGATGAGAAAATATACGAAAAAGCTTTGAACCAGACACGTGTGTTGTGGCTTGTTAACTCGCAAAATTTAGACCACAACGTAAAACGAAAAATGTAAAAGATTGAAACTATTGGGAACTAAAGTTGAAGTAAAAAAGTTATGGTTAAATTGTAAAATATGTAAAAGTTTGGGTTAAAAGTAAAAAAAAATAAAAATAAATAAAAAGAAAATATAAGTACAACCCATAAAGTTTATGATACACACCTATATGCATACATAACTTACCAATTACCCTCACATGCATCTATACATATAATAAACCAAAGCCATTTTAATGACATGGCACTCAAAGAAGCATTCTCTTCTTTGAGTGTGCCATGTGTCATCCCATGTGGCATTGAGATATTTTAGAAAAAAAATAATTTAAAAACAAAATTGGATTTTCCACCCTTATGTTTCCTCCCATAATTTTTAAACGTTAATATCTTTAATATACGAGATTTTTTAAAGAAAAAAATTACACCAAATTAACGAGCGTTTTATTATCTTTCCAACGAGTACCATAGTATCATATAAAAACCGGAGAAATTTTTTTGTGGGTTTTGTTCATACAGGCAAAAAAACACAAAGTGTTCAGGTAAATCATTAATCATGTATAGACAAGTCACTAATTATGTTTAAATCAGTAAATATGATTTTTTTTTTCAACCAGAGCCGAATAGGTTAATAGAGTTATACGTTGTTTTAAGTTAGGTATCAATATTAGTATGTTAGAGTTGTAGATTTGTTTAGTCTTTAGGATATGTGTAAATATTAGAGTTACATTAAAGTTCTACATTCTTTTAGGTTAGGTGTTAGCATTGGAGTTGTACATTGTTAATTTGTTTTAGGTTAGATATTAATATTAGAGTTATACATCAGTCTATTTCATATGTAAAATTGATGTATCATATTAAATTTTTCAACCCGGGACGCTCCTGGGGTATAATCTAGTAAATAATAACTCCTCATGTTTGTAATTTCTCATTTATGAAAAATTACTTTTGTATTAATATTCATAAAATATGGAATTATTTTTATGTTTAGTAATTAGATTTGAGTAGTCGTAAGTTATTTTCTCTCCAAAACTCAAGTCTAAAAACTCAGAAGTCCCATGTATCTCTTCACCCAGACATCCATCCCTTTCACATACGCCACTGTCATACCCGACGGCTCCGGCTCCGTCACCGTAAAAATCTCCATCGCCTCTTCCTTTACTATCCATCACACCACCCTCGGTCAACCATTCTTACCGGAAGATCGGAATTCTAGATCTACACCGGAACCCCCTACGTCGTTGCATGCCACCAATCTATACTTGCTTCAACTTCAATCACCGGAAAAGCTAACCATCGCTGAAAAATTAACCATGGTGTCACACTGTGACCGCCGCTGCAACTGGTTCTCGGTGGAACCAACCGCGCCGCCTTTCGAGGTCCACAACCGTTGTTTCTAAAGGACGGTATTGCTCTGATGTTATAATGACGCTTAATGTTTTAGTCTGAAGGTTTGCATGTATGCATTTATATATAAGTATGAAGGGACACGGCGGTTACCTGTTTGTCTTGAAGTCTACCACCACCGCGTCATCATCGTTGGTGTTGGTTGCGTCGGTGAAACTGCCAAATTTAGTAGAAAAAAAACGGTGTGATTTGTAAAA